>VXBX01004387.1:137898-171025 GCA_013400415.1 Scytalopus superciliaris
ATCTTACCCTCTTAACACCCCCCCCCCCCCCCCCAAACTAACCAACCAAAACAAAACAAAACCAAAAACAAACAACAAAAAAAACCCAAACCCACCCCAAAAGTGCTGCAGAAGCGTGAATTCTGAGGCATCCAAGTGAAAATAATGTGGGGGAAACCCTGGGGTTTGAGGTGTCTCCCTGAAGAGCTGAAAGGACAAATCTATCCTGGCCAATTGATTTGAAGTCCTTGTCTCTTTTGTCTCTAATTAAATACTCATTTTTGCTGAAGAAGGAAACAAAAATCTGACTACATAATTTAAAAAGGAGGTTATTTTGTAAATAGTTTCTCTTTTTTCCTCTTTTTTCTTTTTTTTTTTTTTTCCAGAACAGTGATATGCTTGCTTGCCACAATTACTGGCACTGGGCTTTATACTTCATTGAGAAGGTATGAGATATTTTCATACAGGTGTTTTACAGTCCAGATAGGTCATCTAATTCTGTTTAAAAGGCAGACCTCACATTTATGGGGTGTTCAGCTGTTTGAAAGGGATGTTTTTATAAAACAACACAGTCCCATACTAGCTAAAGCTATTATGCTATCTGTTAATTGTATGTATGTCTTTGGTCACTGCCAGTCACTGTTGGCTGCTGTATCTGGATTTAACCATGCAGTCCTCATTTGCTTTTCCAGGGTGAATATGAAGCTGCTTTGACAATTTATGACAAGCATGTGAGTAGGGGCCTTTTTTTCTTTACAGAGAACATGCTTTAGGTCATGATTCGTGCTTTCTTCCTTCTCTGTGAGATTGAAACATATCACAGCATGTGATAAATGTATATATGTTGTTTACGTCTGTTGTTAGAGTTTTTTAGAGAAGTTTCTCAACAGTTGTTGGTAAAATGCCCAAAGGACTCATGTGTCAAATAGTTTGAGTGTTTGAAAGAGCTACAGTGGTTCCATTCTGTCCATGTTTCTTATTCATGCTTTTTAAAAGGATGTAAAATAATTTTCCTATAAAGACAAGTTACATTTACAAAGAACTAGTTTTGCATCTTAGGTACTAAGTCCACTGTCTGGATTGCAAAATAATCTCTGTAAATAAGCAGTAACAAATTCGATAAGATAACACATCCTTGTAAGGATTGTAAAAATACTGCAGGCATTAAGAAAGCTGCTGGGCAGATTTGTATCTACTAATCTTGACAAAGTGAAGTAATATTTACAGCACAATTTTTGAAAAAATAAAACACCTTGGTGACTTTCCATTCTTACTGAGAAAAACAACATGTAAAGCAATATAAGTGTTTATCATTGCAAATTCCTGTATTCAGGAAAGATACAATTAGAACTACTAAAAACCAGGAAATTTTGAATTAATAGATAAAATTAATTTGTACTATGAAAATGAGTTTGATAGTATGAGTAAGTTTCCACTAGCACATCAGTTGGCCAGGTTATGAGTCCCTGTGATTACAGATTGCTCCGCGGTGCCTGGCAAGTGGAAGCATGCTGGATGTGGTAGATAACTGTTCGATGCTCTACAGGCTCCATCTGGAAGGTGGGATATCCCCTGGCCATTCTTTTTTAATAACTGTAAGGCAGTTCTCTTTTTCCCTTCCCCTTCCCCTTGCCTTGCATGTTGAGGAAGTATTTAAATGTAATTACAAAGTAAGCTTCATCAGTGTTTCAGAAGAAAATTCTGCTCTTGAGAAAAGTGTCAGTGTCAAGTTTCTAATAATATCCATAAGCTTTGTCCTTCCTAAGAACTTCCATTTCCCGTGCCAGTATGGTATTGCAGTTGGCTCAAGCTAGCATAGGTCAGAAATTCACTTCTATTGTCGCTGGAGATCTGAGGCTGAGCAATCAATTGCATAAGCCTCTAAAAAGCTGTAGCACTTCCTTGGAATAATTTTCCACTTAGATCCTTACCTTTCTTTTTTGATACTGACTGAAATAGCTAGTGTGTGCATACTAGCTTCTGGCTTTGTGTAGTCACCTAACTCAGTGGCATTTCCCCTTAACTTTTTAACCTAGTGTTTATACACTAGAGTTCATGGCACAATAAGCAGACATTATTTTCACACTGTTCTGCTAAAACACTAAAGATGCATTGGGTTTTTTTATTAAATTCATCTTAACGCTGTCTTTTGATTGTTATATACAGCTCATGGTGAGCATGACTTCTAAGACATTATGAGCAATCTCATAAAAAAGTCAAAAATTCACATAATGCAATCTAAAACACTGGCTTTAAACTCCTGACAGTCAATAAACTCTCGTCCCAAATACAGCTGCAGCTGAGCATTGCTGCATGCATTTTGCCACATCAGAGTATGTTTTCTTGAGTTCCAATAGGAATTCTTTTTATGCTGAGCGACTGAAAGTATATTGCAAAGTCATGCTTCTGCATGTAATGTTTTTATTGAGACAAGTATTTTTTGCTCTTAGGTGTAAAGCTTGGAGATAGGTGGAAGAATATTCTTGTGCTTACGAAGAAGCACACCAAAGATCACATTCTTCTGTTCAATGATGTGCACTTCTTGATGTCTTCACTTGGAGCCAAGGACCATAAAACTACCAAGGAGCTTTTAACAACTCTTCAGGAACTTGCTAAGTAAGCAAAGAAGTTACAGTGTTGGATTCAGTAAACAGTTGTCCTCTGAACTTGTGGGCGATAATGTCTCTGGCTTGCAGAATCACTACAACATGCTCTTCCCTACTTTAGCATGTCACTGGGACACATCTGGTTTAAGCAGGCCAACCTCCAGTAAGGAGATCTATATAATTATTTATTTTTTGAGTTAATGTCTACAGAGGTGTTGCCGAGAGGGATCGGAGTAACTGTGCGTAGACCAATATGATCAATCAGCAGATCTTGTTTATTAAGCTTTCCAAGGTTACATTTATACTGTTGTTAGGTTTCTCATTCCGTGCTTGGCAACTTATGATTGGCTAGCATAAGCTGCTCATGCGTCTATTCTAAACTTATGATTTGCTAAACATATCTGGCCATCCATATGTCTATGCAAGTGCAAGTCATGCTGCCACAGCAATTCTTCCTGTGCTTAGTTCTGTGTTCGTGTATGCTCCACAGCCAAGTTCCTCTTATCTTCCCAGTTTATCAACATCCCCTGGGCATGGCTCGTTCAGTATGTGTCCAGTACGTGCCTGTTTTCCTCCAAGAATCCCACACAGAGGTTTCTCATATTGTTAAACAGAAATCTTACATGTTTGAGGTCACGGACACCAACTGAAGGGTTGCTGTTTATTTTGTTTCAGTGGGATTGCACACACAAGGAATAAAGTATATTAGTAAGGGCGCTCTACAGGATATATCAGCTGTGTTTGGTGGGGTTTTTGTGCTCTGGTTTAAAAGGTTCTTTGATAACAACATTAGTTGGTAGTGATATTCTAATGGCTTGTGTTGTGAAGTACATCTGCAGGAAATTAAATTTCAAGTGCTACTAAAGTAATAATCTACAATATTTTGCTTTCAAATTAAATTATTTGAAAAATTTGGATATTTAAGTATTACATCTAAACAATGTGGGGTTTTGTGTTCCCTTATGTATTAAATGAATGTAAATTGCCTTGATTTTTCTGAAGAGGTTAATTTTATAGATGCTTTAAATGCAATTTCTTCCCCCAATTACACCCTTTTTAATCCGTCTGTTTCAGCATTTATCCCTTCACCTTTAAAAAGAAGGAAGGAGGTCCTGAAATTGTCACAATTTGTTCCTGACTATATGTAGTTTTTAAGAATACTTATGAAAACAAATAACTGTCAAATCAAGCCTAAGTATGTCTGATTTGACTAAAGTGTGAATCAGCAATTATCTTTTATTTACGTTTATGTATCAGTATATATAAAATACAAAAAACTGGACATCAGGAATGCTTCAATGAACATAGGTTTTCATATATGCTACTTATTCTTTCACCTAGTTTTTCCTTTTGCTTACATATTCAGCCTTTTGTAATAATACAGAGGTACATTTTTAGATGTAGCTTGAAACGTTGTAAAGTTTGAGAACATAGGCTGTGAGATGAAGGGGTTATATCAACGATTAGATTCATTTACATCTACCATAAATGTATATTATATAAATGATACCCCAGATGCATTCTGTGCATGTTGAAAAAGCAGTCATTCTGCTGAGGTCAGCAGAAGAGAAATTGCAGTTTTCTTACTTTTCTAGCCAAAATTGTTTATTGCAAAGATAGGAGGGGTTGGGCTTGTGTCTTTTGCAGGTATATTCAGGGGAATGAAAACTCATTGATGGATGAGTAACAAAAAGGTGGAAGTAACGTAACCACACCAAAGTACATGATTTGAGTCAAATACCTGAAACATCAGGCTGTATACAGTTAAAAACCCAAAAAACCAAACCTCTCTGCCAGCAGTGACAGACTGGCTCTGAAATACACATTTATGCTTTGACCTCTGGAAATTACTCGCTCTTTCATTCTACAGAGCACCTCATGAAGACCACCAGCTTTCCCTGGCTCCTAGTTTGGGGTTGCCACTGTGCCAGGCTTTTGTAGAGTTTGAAAATGGAAATTGTGACAAAGCTGTAGACCTGCTGTACCCAATCCGTTATCAGCTAATCCAACTGGGAGGCAGTAATGCACAGGTAAAGGAGATCAAGAAAAGACTTTTTGATGCAATTTAATACCCTTTAAGTAGTCTCCATTAGGCACTTATCTAATCAATAACACTTCATTCTTAGAAAGTGAAAAGCTGAACTATGCTTATGACTGAATCCTTTTTCCAAAAACTTACTAGCAGGTTTAACAATTTTAATGTTGATATGTTTCCTTGATGTGGATTTAATTATTTGGTAAACAAGACATTGTAACTGGCAATACATTATAAATTACTTATTACTTTGTATTTTGCTGACTGTTTTTTTCTTCAGAGAGATATTTTCAGCCAGTTACTGATTCATGCTGCTTTAAATTCCAAATCACAGGCCAAAAGAAACATTGCAAGGTGAGTGTTTTCCCTGATAAATATTTTTGTAAGTAGCACTATTACTAAAAGTAAGAAGTAATGAGTATACTCAAACCAATATATTTAAGGCTAAAATTATATACAAGTGATTGTGTTAATTGTAGAAATATTTAACCAGGATAAAAGTACAACAGATTCCAGTTCCAGAAGTACACTCTTGCAGCCTGGATGAATGATCTGTATTTGTTCAAGGGTAGTTGATTTTCAAATGGTTCTGTCTTAACATGTGGCCTGTTCATGACTGTATGTTGTGGACTGCTAAACTTGTGTGAACTGCTGCGACTCCAGTCTGTCCTACTGCTGACATCTGCTGCATTGGGACATAAGAGATGTGCTCTGACATGTGAGCTTGGCTCAGTAGAGATCACAGGAGCCTTGTTTGGTACAGTGGTTGACATGCTTTATCAGCCACACTGAGTTCTGCTGAAACACAGTGCATGGGTCTGCCTGGGCACTCAGGAATGGATCCTTGGAACAGTAGGAAGCCTTGCTTGTTCCCCTGGTGAGGTCTCTTTGAAACATAAAAATTGGATACAATAGCAAAATCATGCTTCTGTGCCCTTTGAGCTCTGGGTGCTCATTTTAGGTCTCATCAGTGCAGAAAACACTGTTCTACCTAAAAGGTATTCCTGCTCAGGTCCAGTGTTTCCAGTAAGGAAAATCTGTACGTCAGGACTAGGTCTTTATGTACTGATTTTCTCCTCTTACAAGGACACTACTGGTGATCTTATAGAAAAACTGATGTTGTAGTCATGAATGCCTGTGTCTCTCCTTCTTTCTCAGGTGTCTGCTGAGAGAACGTGATGTGGTGCGACCAAATTCACCAATGACAGAGCGACTTATCAGGAAGGCAGCAGCCATCCATTCCATGGCATAAGGCTTTCCTCCATGCTTCAGGTGAAATAGCAATGAGCTTGCCACAAAGCCTGGGTGCAGGGAGGGCAGGGCTGCTGTGCTGGAATTTAAGGAGGTTCCCAGGGATCAGAGATCAGACAACAGTTTCCTTAAAAAAAAAGGGCACAGCAGTTGCATTTCAGGAGGTTGTATCTTAGATGATTCCATAAAGAAGGAAAAAAACCTGCTGATAATGCACAGGTTTCTGAAGCATCCCAAGGGCACTGCTTCTCTGGCATATTTTCCTGAACATTCCCTCTGACCCTGATTATATACAGTGCAGTAACAGTGCCTGGATTTCAGTTGTTCTTTGGCCCAGTTTGTTACTTGGCTAACATGTTAAGTAGCTAATAACTGCTCAGGTAATTCAAAGGGAGCTTTAAAACAAAGCTAAGTGGAAGGTATGGGGTCAGAGCCAATACAGGCTTGAAATGAATTGCATGTTAAGCTTCCAGTCCATTCAGGCATGAGTTGGACTTGGGCATTACGGATCTGTCTGCATTCAGGATCTCTTTCAGGTGCATATTTTTAAACTCCCTCTCATAAAATGTTATTTTTTTTCTCTCAGTGTAGCACAGCAGATCTGAAATTTTTATGTGAATGGTAACAGGCAAAAGGGATGATAGCGACTATTCTAACATTGGGTACTCCCTTAGCATTTTTAAATCTTTCAGAAAAAAAGGAAAAGCTTGGATTTCAGCTAAAACAGTACTATCTCTGAAGGGTGCTTTGGACTGTGGTCTTTGTGCTTACCTGAGCTTTTGGAAAGTCAGGCCTTACTGTCATCTCACTGCAAGTCCCTGCATGTTCCAATAGTGTTAAAAAACAGTGTGAAAGCACACACTTTAGAGAGGTCTCTCTAAGCAAGTGAAGACTGGGAGCTTCTGCCATGGAAAGAGAGCAAAGGCTCTGTCCCATCACATACGATGTGATGAGCTTTGGTGCTGCAATGAGGCACGATATGAGCCTCTATGAAGTTCTGGTGCTTCTGGATTCCTGCAGTGTACCAGAGTTAACAGATTGCCTTGCAGTAGTATTGCAGAAATCTGTAATGATGGGAAATACGGTATTCTGGACCAAAACTGAACCAATGCCTCTTCTTCTTCCTGAATAGAAATGCCACACTCTTCAGCTGCCCAAGCTCTGGATTTGCCAGCACATCAGCAAGCTCTGGTGGCCACAAATGTTTTCCCCTCCTTCCTGTCCAGCTCAGGCTCTTCCCTGTGTCCCACAGCAGCCCTGTCCTACACACAGTTTCCTTCCATAGCTGGCCCTGTGCTGCTCCTGGAGTTCCTGCACAGAGGAACAGGAAGTGGAAGTGCCTTACTGCCATCCTCCCCCCAGCTCTCCCTTGAGGCAGAAATTGCTTATTTTTAAAGCAGTGATCATTTGTGAAACCAGGTAAGCAGTTGCATCCTTGCCTGCAGTCTGGTGACTTATGACTACACTGTTCTTCAACTTCATCACTGCTTTGTCTGTCCAGCCATGGCTGGGGCTGACTCACTCTGGACTAAAGTTACACTGGATCTTTACTATTATTTTCAATCAGTGCATTTCAAGCAATGACTTTAGACAGGAATCTTTTTACTCAAAGAATATAGCAAATCTTATTAAGGAACAAAAGCCTAAGAAATCTTGCTGTCTTTGCAGGGTATAGTGTTTGCAATCCATTGCTACACAAGTGTAAGAATGACAGTTGAAGTACTTCTGATATAATGTGATTGAGAATTTTGTCTTTTATATCAGTAAATTCAAAGTTGGATTTAAATGAGCAAGCGTGACTACTTTGCATCATGTATGAAGCTTTAAAATGTGTTATTCAGCTTAATTTCATAAACCTGTAATAGTGTGCATCTGCTTTGCTTCCATCACTGGGACTAGAAGCTTTTTCATTCAAGTAGTATTAAAAATTCTGCCCATAAATGAGAACTTCTGGTTTTCTGCCATCCCCTTACTTTTATCTTAAATACTCAAACCATTCTGTCCTGATTCACTATACTCTGCTGAGTAGCTGGAAAATAATTAACAAGCAGGTAGTTCAGTGGGGAGAATAGGAGAGAAGGAACTGGACCAAGGACATGCTGACTCCTAAAGGCTTGCCTCTTTGTACCTAAGCAGTCAATATGAACTTTATATAAATATCTAATGCTTGCCAGAGAGATACCTGCCACCACAGAGGCTTGCAGGACACAACACTTGGCAGCAGTGAAGGGGCTTGTTCTGAGGCCTCAAGTGTTGGTCCTGGAAAAGGGCATTGCATTTGTCCTGCGGACTTCCACCTGCAGCTGCCTTGTCATTGAGCTGTCACATGGAAGCTACTTCAGGCAAAAGCAGGGCCCACAAGGGCAGGGGCAATAGGTAGTGCTAGGACTGCCGGAAACAAACCAAATATGGTTTCTCATCTGTTGGGTATCAGGCTCTTCATGCGAGGAACAGACGACTCTGCGCGCCAACACGATGCTCAAGAGAAGCCAATTTAGTCAAGAAGCGGTTACATATTTATATACTTTCCATTCCCGTACACGCGTATCGCTTTACCACCATTTGCTGCATGCTATCATCATGCATTGTCCACGCGCCTCTGCTTGCCTTTGGATTGGTTGATGCTTTTACCCACTACATCCATCTATCTCCACACAGCACATCCTGTTTTCATCCACAGTTTCCCTGAATGTGTCTATCTAGTGGTTTCATAACTGGTCACGACTACAGAACTACGTCCCTGACTCTCTTACACTATGTCCTCTAATACAGTGTCTGCATAAAACAATCCCACACTTGTCAGTCACTAGGAGGGAAAAAAAATACATTTCAAAAATATTCTGTTGTTATCAGGAAAACACATGTTGTTTGGGTCTCACTTTGAAGCCAACTTGTTGCAGCAACAACTCGAACCATAACTCATCCCAGCGGCTCCACAGGTGCCGCCTGAGGCCTTGTGCTTTGCTCTCCTACACAGGCCTGGTCCCGGGCTCTCAGGGCAAAGGGTCACAGCTGGCCTATGCCAAGCATGGCATCTCCTTGGAGTCAGATAGGAAGAGGCTGAAGTGCCAGTAGGTGGGAGAATCTATTTCTTTATGCTCCATCCTCCTGCATTCAGAGCATGTATTTTCCAGCTTGCCTCCCTCTTCAGCTCAGCTACCCAGACTGCAGTTCTTGTCTTTCTTCCTTCCCCAGAGCAGCTCTCTTCGCCAATCCACCCTCTCCCCAACGAAAAAGTCAAAATCATATGCACCAGAGAGCTGCACCCCTGGCAGCAGGGCAGTTTTGACAATGCAAACAGCACTGCAATTCCTATTTATTCCCTTACCCTTCCTCTACATGTTGTGATTTGAACTGATTTTAAGCTGTCAGCATCTCACTGACACCCTCCATCTACTGGCCTGCCTTGTAGCTTACAGGAGTGTGGAGAGTGCTGTTTTAGAGGTGCCTTGTTCAGACTCTTAAAGAGTTACTAATCTAGATCTTAAAAAAGTGTCCCCTTAGAACGAGTCAGTATCTCACTACTTTGAGATATTAAACCTGGCAGTTCTGTTACTTCATTTAATTCTTTCCCCTTTTTTTAAGACTTCAACAGCTGCTCAGAGCAGCTGTTCAATGACATGAAATCCAACCAAACTACCCTACCACTTTAATATTAAATGTATCTTAGTTAGGAAGTTAATTTACAGAAGTATTCTCCCTGAATCAAGGCTGTTGTTTCCCTTGTACTTAGTTAAGCATCTGCACTACAGTGCCAACCCCTATCCGTGCAGTTCCAGTTTAGGCATGTGGAAGGAAGACAGAGTGCAGGCAGCGGCTGGTTCTCTGTTGTGTTCACATATAGAGACAAACTGCACACTAACAAGCAAAAAATGACTGAAAAGATGTTTTATTTGCAAATATAAGCAAACTCAGTAATTCAGGAACTTTACAGGCAAACAAGAGTGTAAGATCTAAAAAGTGGCAAAATCTTTAACGCATTATTGACGCATGTTTTCATTTAGTTCTAAGTCATTTTAATAATATTTGTTGAGTTTATCTTTTTCCATCTCTTGGGAGTTTGCAATCTTTGAATCATTGACAGATTAATATTGCAGATGCAAAAAACTGAAAGGCTATTGGTGTTACTCTAAAGCTTATCTGAAAGTAAAAATTACTTCTCCTCTGTCCTCACCAACAGTTTCCCTCTTAACAGCCAGACAGCCTGAATAAGACATCTTTGTACAGAGGGTCTTCAGTTCCATCAACTTAGAGACTCTTTACTAAAATCAAGCAGAAACTCTGCACAAGTTTCTGGTCAGGTGTTTTGGGAACAATCAAAAGCATGTAACTGTAAAAGGGGCTCAGCCACTGTTGTTAGGGTTGCACATTGCTGACAAAGTGAGTTTATCCGAAGCAGAGCCAGGGAAACAGTATTTGGGATCACCCACAGTGACCTCAAAACAGAGGAACCTCACCTGTCAGCACATTGCCCAATGCAACTTGGGCAACAAAACATGTGGACAAGTGTCTCAGGACAGCAGTTCTACCACTGGCCTTGAGCAAACATAACTGGTCTCTTCCAGTCATGTCCTATGTCTGGAAAAACGAAAATTAACGCACACAAATAGGACAGAAAATCTCAGTGGTTCTTAAGAAGTTTCTCCTATCCTATCGCATTTGCAAAGCAAATGTTCACACTGAGAAACTACGTGGCCACATCCACTGCAAAGCCTGGCTCGTTGTGACACAGCCTTCATACACTTATGGCCATTAGCTGCAGCCAAACCCCCAGATTTTAGTGTCTGCTTACTCACAGGTTGTGGCTTCCACAGGTTCAGCTGAGGTCTGTTTTTGTATATGTCACAGCAAGTTATTGCATCTCCACAAAGAATTTGATCCAACAACCTTCTGATCCATCTGCCATTGTACAGATGAAAATTTTCTGCTTGAGAATTACCAACATGGATTTTAAAATAGGCTTTGTCTTTTTTTACTATTTTAACTTGAAATGTATCAACATTAAGAATTGTCAGTCTTACCTATGCTGAGCTGTTCAGAATAATGATAGAGAAGATCAAGAACAGATGAATTCTCCTCTAAGAATCTACTAAAAACCTGAAAGCTTCCTTAAAAACCACTGTACTGTTAATTTTTCTTCTGTTTGCAAAGAGAAATCATCTCTATTTTTAAGACAATACCTCTACAATTATTTGCCCACTGAAGTCATAACATTCAATTTCCCATCCCACAATTCTGATTTTCCTGCTATGGTTATCCACATGTCTATGCTTCATTTAAGAGAGGAAGAAGAGAAGACAAGGCAGTTAGTCTCAAGTGTAACATTTCTTTTGCCAGCCCTCCTCAATGCAAAGAACTGTCTTAAAAAGAAAGAAGTCACAAGTATGAAAAAACCTGCAATACAGAAAACAAGATGAGGGATACAAACTGCCATGATCCCTCTAAGATATAACACATCTTTTTTCATCCTCTTTATACTCTATTATATACTCTGGATAAATCTGGTGTTTTTCAAAGACAACAAAAACAGAAGGATTTAACTCATCATCCACACAGCTGTCATAAAACCAAAGCCCACCCACAGACTTTTTTGGAGGGCGAACATAGGCTGCATTCCCTTTAATATAGTCTCCAACCAGAACACGAGCCACGAACATAAAGTTTCCTTTCTCCGCAGCCTCACAATATGCATGGGAATAGGAAGCATCTCTAGCAAAGTAACTTCCTAGAAAACAAGATGAAAACTTGGTTGTAAGGAATATCTACACAGTGACAGCAAAAACTGAGCATTCCCTTGGTTTTCAAGAGGTTCATCTGACCCAGCTTACAGGACTCCTCTTACTCTGTTTACATAATATCAATGAAATCATTGCAAGACAAATGATTCCACCATATAATTTCCATTCAGAATTTGTTATTTCATGAGTAATTTAAAAAAAACCCCAAACATCTAAGCACACTACATGTATGTATGTTATGATGAAAGGGACAGACAAGAAAACATGAGGACTTCTCTGATCAAACTGAGGGAATGCACACCTTTCTTGCTCCCTGTCATAAAGACTAATTTCTCTTTCAAGTTCAAATTATGACCTCAAGCATCAGAAGATCCCACCTACAGCAGACCCCTACACCATTTCTCTTAACATTTTGTGAGAAGACTTGCCCCTGCACAAAGCAAACCCCAGACCCTCTTCAGAAGGAAGAAAGATCGTAACACCAATTCCCACTCCTTTTTTTTCCACCTTCTATAGTTAAAGACTTCAGGACTCAGCTATCAGGGGAGTCTGAGTAGACATCTAACACACAAAGTCACTTCCTACATACCCATTCCATAGTTAGTTCCATTCCTTCCACAAATTCTCCAGTCAAAGTTCCGAGTGCAGATGGCTTCCATGAAGGAGATGTTGGTTCCATGAAACAGGAGTTTTTCCTGCACTTCCTTTCCTCCATTTTCCCTTTTCATCTTCTCCTTTTGCCTGATAAAAATGCAGGGGAGAAGAATGTGAGCCATGGAAGAAAAGGGAGAATGAGGTGTTTAAAAAAAATCAAACAACTATCCTTGTAAATGTCACCTGGATGGGATTTCCAGCCTGCTTTCTCCTCTCAGCTTGGAAAATAAGACAGACAGCAGCATGATGAACAAGTACAAGATAAGCATTGTACTGATATCACTACTCAGCAACTCTAGATAATTTTGACTTTACTCAGTGGATTTAAGCAAGCATGGACACAGTCCCCACTGTACTAACCTCTGTAGGGTCCTACTGATTTCTGCTTTTTCTTGTCCCTTCCCACCCCACGTCTCAGTGGAGCAGAGGCAGCTCTAACCGTGTGCTACAGGCAGCTTGTCACACACCCTGAGTTGTCCCTGGGTGAGAACTGTGCTGCTCAGGAGATAGGGCCAAGGGAGAAACTGAGCCTGCTTTCACCACTGCAGACCTCACTGATTTAGGCCAGAGTCAGACCAAGCTATGAACAAGATCAAAAGAAGAATCAAAACAAAAGGCTCAACTTGTATTTCCCATCACTATTCCATAGCATCCAGATAATCCCTCAGGTTTTCAGAAGCTGTTGAAGTGGACAAGACAGTAATATTCTTCAGAAAGTGATCAGATGCAAAGCAAGCCTGGCTTGGGGGAGGGAGAGTCCTTCCAATTTGTAAATTAAGAAGTGAAAAGCTAAGAACAATGGACTGAAACCTGTTCATTGAGAACTTACTGTGAGGGTGGTGAGGCCCTGGCACAGGCTGCCCAGAGAAGCTGGGCTGCCCCATCCCTGGAAGTTTTGGACAGGGCTTGGAGCAACCTGGGATAGTGGAAGGGGGTGGGACTGGATGAGCTTTAAGGTGCCTTCCAATCCAAACTACTCTATGATCCTATGGACTTGGCAATGTTAAATTTGGCCTGCTTAACTACCTCATTGGAGGGGGATAAAAAGTATGCACTATCATGTGTTTTGAAGTATCCTATGTTTTGCTAGATGAAAAGGATTTATGCAGTCATTAGCTGATAACTTCCTAGGATCAGTCACTTCACAGCTGAACGCACTTATTTGAGCAGTATTTTTCTACTCCATTACCATACAGTCCTTGAATAGTTACTCTTGTTTTAAACCAGATAACAGTGCTATGCAACAATCTACCAAATTAACTTGAACATGGTTGAGCTCCAGCTCAAATCTGTTGGTATCTAGCTTGGCCTCAGTACCTACAGTTCAGTATCACTGATGCAGATGTTGAAAACCAGAAAGGAAGGTGCTCTAGAACTCAGAGATCATGAAGTTAAAACACAAGGATTCTTTCTCAGTGAATACTGACTTCATTCAGTGAAAGTACCTTAAATAAATCTGACTGAAACAAAAAGACCCAAGCAGCCTTTGCGTTTTTTAGCATTTCATATACTCTGAACAGACAGAGCACATGTGTGGCAGTCAGTTATTGCTCAATCCCTGAGACAATCACCATTCCACATCCTTGTGAGTATCCTTATCCCAGTTTTGTCTCATGTATATCTTTCTATCCATGCTCCTCTCCCCATTTTCCAAGGAATCACACAAAAAGAAACTCCCCACAGGAGCATGGCATTCTCTGGAAGGCCTCAGACACTAGTTTCACTCCTGAAACTGCTCCTAAGAAGGAAATAACCAGTCATGTTTAAGCACAGGTGATAACCTCCTTTCTTTCCTAGAAAGCAGATACAAGACACCCTGTTCCTGGAGGCTCCCTCCCCACAAGGATGAGGAAATAAATACTAACCACTGAAACACCTTCCAGAGAGATGGATTCTGAATCCTCTGTATTTTAAGGATGCTGTAGGTTTTCATAGTCTGATGGAACAGCTGCTTTATTGTGTTGTATTCAGAGGTCATGCTACCGATCACCACTGCCTATAAAATACAAACCAAGCATAAGAAGACATGAGGCTTCAGTTGGCTCATAACATGCAGAAGGCTAACTGCAGCAGGTACATTTTCAGAAGGGTCCCCAAGCTACACTTACGCTTTCATGCTTTAGATAGTGACTATGAATAATTAAATAATAAGTAAATCAGTATGTCACTCCTGCTTTGCAAGGACACCTTACCTCTGTTCAGTAAGGATGCTGAAAGCATCAGTTACAGGTTTATCATCTCCAAGAGTTGACATTTACAACTTGAAATCTCAATGAAACAGAAATCACAAAAAGAAAACTTGACTGATTATTCCAGATTGTGTCAGTTTTAAATCTAAAGCTGATTAAGAACAATAGATGTTAGATAACAGTATCATTTCTAACCGGGCATTTATGGGAGCTTCAGCTCAGAAACAAAGAAAGCACATTACATCCTCCTACCATTGCACCACCTTAACTTTTTGAAGTTAGAACTTGGAAAACTGCCCTTAAATACAGACTTAAAAAAAGCACTACATTTCTAAACAAATTTGACACTAAATACTTGGTTAAGCAAATAGATCTCCTTTCACAAAAGAAACTAAGTCTATTTATCCATTATCTTTTTATTCATCTATACTTTTCGTCTTTAAAAATCCATCAAGAAATGCACATTTTTCCCAAAGCAAAGTTAATGCAAAATAAAATTAAAATATTATTTGAGCTCTTCTGCTTGCTTATGTAATGCATAAATTTTCCATTTTTTTCTCCAAAGTAGCCCATGTCTTTAATCTTCTGGAATTAACATTTATCTCAATAAACTGCAAAAGCATGATGCTGGCACACTGATGTCACCTGATAATACTTTCCACTTTACCACACCCTAAGCCAAGTGAGGACTCAAGATGATGTAAAGTGAAATGCCCAACATCCCATGTTCTAAAGCATTTTGAGCAGGAAGGCTATGGCCATCCTAGAGGGTAACAGGAAACCAGCATCTTAACCTACCAGGCAAAACCTCCACATTTTGAAGGCTGAGTTTGGAGAGAAGATAAAACAGGACATGAATTTCACAGATGCGTAAAGAAGTGTTTTTGTGGACACCATGCCCAGCTTGTCCATTAAATACTTACTACTAAAGAGACCAGTCACAGGAAGTCTTTTATGGATTAATGTCAGCTGCACAAGATAGAACCGTTTCTTTGAATTTATTTAAAAGCCTTAACAAGGTTGAGTGAAATGTCCCGTGTCTCTTTATAGGAGCATTTTCCAAAGCTGCTTTACAACACATAAAAAAATCAGGATGAGCAAATACTGGTTACCTGCACATGCTGTGGGCACTGCAGCTCAAGCTGCTCACCATCACCTACAGGATGAAAATAATGTCACTATATTTCAGTACTGCATTTTTTATTTAGGAGAGTAGTTTGGGTTGGAAGGAACCTTAAAGCTCATCCATGGGCAGCAGGGACATCTTCCAGTAGCCCAGGTTGCCTCAAGCCCTGTCCAACCTGGCCTTGGACACTTCCAGGGATGGGGCAGTCACAGCTTCTCTGCCCAACCTGTGCCAGGGCCTGCCCACCCTCACAGCCAGGAATTTCTTCCTAATACCTAATCTAAACTTACTCTGTTTCAGTGTGAAGCCATTCCCCTTTGTCCTTTCAACCCAACCCCCTCTAGTCTTTCCATCTTTGTTGACGGCTTCTTCAGGTACTGGAAGGCCACAATTAAGTCACCCTGAAGCTTCTCTTCTCCAGGCCGAGCAATCCCAGCTGTCAGCCTTTCCTCATAGTTGAGCTAGTCCATCCCTCTGTTCACCTTGGTGCCCTCCTCTGGACTTGCTCCAGCAGCTCCATGTCCTTCTGCTGTTGCTATGCTGCATCTTTCAGGCACACGGTATGATTCTGGGGGTGTCCTGTGCAGAGCCAGAAGCTGGACCTGATGATCCTGATGGGTCCCTTCCAACCCAGCATATTCTGTGATTCTGTGATCTTTTCTGAGGAACTGTAACTTTCTTGGGTAAAACAGAGGGTCAGCCATGTGGCACAAAGCCTAATCCTGGAAGCAAGGCACTTCCATTATTTTATCATATGATGGCCTCCAGACAACAAAGCCTATTCTCCTTTCCATGAAAACTTTGCAGGGTTGTCATCACTTCCCCAAGGATATTTCCACTGTTAATCAAGGGTCATAGCACCACATTGCTGTTGCAGGTTGATACTTCATAACTGTACACTGTATTCGGTGTTTTTCATCTTCAGGCCTGAAAAGGAAAATCCTACTGAGGGTGAGCATTTGCTGTCCCATTATCAAGGAGAGGAATTCCTGAGGCAGAGCAAGAATTACTGCCCTGACACTGGTTTCCATTAGTGTGTGACTGTACAAGAACAGTACTCTGTGACATCACACCATGAGCTCTGCTTCACTTGAGGTTTGGAAGGAGCAGAGTTAGCGTTAGTGACAGTGACCTGACCAGAACACACTCTTCACATTGCATCTGCTCCCAGTCCTGGTACAGCACAGTGATCCTCAGCCTGTGTGTGAGGACTCAGCAACATAGCAGCCACACAAAGACTAATCTCTGACAGAAAACCACACATCCATGGCACACATTTCTCAGTTGTACATTAGAGACAATTTTAAACCCAGCATAAAGTTCCAAAATCAGTTCTTTATTTTCCTTTAAAAGGTTTAGTAACTATTAATTCCACTTTGTTAAACAAAGCCAGGAGAAATTCACATCTACTTTCCAATCAGTGTTAACAATTTCTGTTGTGCATTTCATACACTGCTTTCTACAGAACTATTCTCAATCAGTTACAGATTATGACACTACAACACTAAAAAAATAAGCAATGGTACCAAAACAGAGCTGCATGTTTTAAGTAAAGATGACTGTCTCCCTATGTCACGTGTTCCTTTTTAAAATGGATCACTTCCAGTAGAGCAGGTTTTGCTGAGATTATCTGTCAATGTCTGAAGAGAAGGCAGTTCACCAAGTCATAACTGTCAGCTCTTAGGATGGTCACCACAAGCATACAGAATCCCAGCCAGTCCCAGTGTTACCTACTACAAAAAAACAAGCTTAGGGTCCCACAGAAGAATTTCATCTAGCCCAGGCTTTCACTTTTAGCACCAACAGGTATCGTGGGTATTATCACTTTCTAGGTAGCTTTTCTTTTCCTGGGAAAGGCATTCAGGTTAAAAGTTAAGAGATGGCTTTCTTAGGTGCCCACTCAACAAACAAACTGAGCTCTGGGGAACGAGGTGATCCTTCTATTCACACATCCCACAGGTATCACCAGTGATACCATGGATCTCAGTGGTGCATTCCAAAGCCTCACACTCACCTCAGTGTCTCCAGAAACACATCAACAAATGGACTCAACTAAAATTAGACAAGTTTTCAGAGAAAATAAGGGAAGCAGTTAAGTACATACAACTCAAGAGATCTAAAAAGAATGGAGCTACCTGTCTTCCCAGCATCCTTTGGAAAAACGTGAACTTATGCTCATCAGTTAAGCTGCTGCCAAGGCACAGGAAGAGCATACTAGCTACATCCTTTGAGAGAGCTCCAAATACTACAGGCCCAAATCTTCAGACGGTCCAGCTGCCAGATTCCCACACAATCTCACTTTTAGTTCATCCAGCAAGGTGCTGGACACATGACACTTAGAATTTTGAAAAATCTGGGCTTTTTGCTAGCTGTGAAAAACAGCTGTTTGAAGTGAGCTGATGTACAGAGCAGTTGACTTCAATTTTATCCTCTGGTATTTTACCAGAACTGTATTTAGTTGAATGTGCTACATTCTGTGACATTCTGCTGCCCACACCGCAACCTGACTTCTATTTCCCATAATATTTTTTTATTTCCAGTGAGAACCACCAGTGGCACTTCCTCATGGATGGCCTTGACCTGGTAGCTGCATCCAACCCAAAGTGCAGCCAGGGGTGGAGAGAACAACACACAGCCAAGGACAAACCCAAGCAACACATGACCCTGACCACAGCACTGGGCATGGTCCCACTTACGACAAATTTGGAAGAAACCAACTCATGTAGCTGGTATGTAAGTACAAGTTAATTCTCTTACTCTATAAATAGTGGACAGCCCAGGGTCTGTGGAGCTCTTCTGCATGGCAGTGAGCTGCACACCAGGATCTCCCCTGGAGCAGGGACACCTCTCAGGGCTACTCCTCAAGGCTAAAAGATTCCTTGCCATATGAGATTCTCGGTAAGAATGAATGTAAGATTAATTGCATGCTAAACTTTGAAATCTTGGCCAAGTGATAGACAGGATTGATTGGGCACTTATAATCCTTTACACAAAAGCCCTTGGCCAAGTCTGGGAGTAAGTCTGGATCCAGCTACACTGAAATTTCACAGAGAAAGGCATTTAGAAGAGCAATGGGGTTCTTCCTGAAAGCCATGATTTAATGGAGGGTCTACTGAACAGGAGAGGTTTTATCTGATCCTGTCCTCTATGCGGTAAATAATCAAGTGTATTTTGCCATCAAATCTTGTTAAATCAGTCACCTTTACTAACAAACTTTGTTAATTGGAGTTTGATATCAACATAGTGCTACTTCTCTCTTAGAAGTGAAGTGTGCCACTCCATTCATGACGCTGGCACACAAGGCCAGACTCTGGTGTTCCTTAGGTCCCAAGATATCTGTGCCAATACAATTTGGTCAGCATCACGTAAGATTCTGTGACACAGTCAACAAGGAAAACCTCTTACTCTCCTGTTCCTTATGCAGGGTCAAAACCACTATACAAAAGGACAAGTGTAACACGAGAAAGCCTTTTTTCTAGTGTCCTGTAGTACTTTCACAAACTGTGCTGCTTTTCCAGCAGGACTGCTGGATGTAGTAATCTGAAAAACATCCACACATTTTGGTCCTGGTAGACCAAATAGGAACATAGACTTTAGGCTGACAGTGAGTGGGTTTGTTTTGCTGAAGTGATCATTTCAAATGTTCTTTTATTTTATTGCTGCAGCTCTTTATTTCTAACATTCCTGGAGTCTAAGGTCTGTGCTCAGATCTGTGATGTATGTGACAGTACTGGAGGATATAAAGATTTCCTTTCCTAGATCTTCAATCAAAACGCTATCTACCAACAGCCACGACAGTATTAGTGGATGGCTTATAATGGCCTGCAGGGTTTGGTCTCAGTCCAGCTTCTAGTGAAGAAATACATGCTTCATAAAAGCTCTTTGCTTAACTGGTGCACTGAGTAAACAAAGTAAGCCAATTTTTAACATTGAATCTTTTTGTTTCCAACTTAGTGAGCTTTGTTTTCACATGTAGATAAATGCCTAAAATACAGATGGAATTCAAGGGAGTTTGGCACCTTCTTCAGGAGTTCTTGGGAGACCACTGAGATCTTTAGCACACCCACACAAGAAATTACTCCTGTCCCTTTTTAGAATCTACACAGTTGCAATTGATTCAGTTAAGCTTTGAATCATGCCTTCTATCAGGATTACAAGAGGGAAAAGAAAGAAGATACCTTGTATCCCAAGTCAGGCAATGCAGATTGATCCCAGTGGCTAGGACAGGCTTGATTTGGAATAGATGCATCCCTCTGGCTGTTTGCAAACAGACAGAAAATGAAGTATTAGTAATTCTAGCACTGCTCTGAACATTCAAATTTGCAGCATCCCCTCTGCCCAATTCCTGCATTTAAAAATTAAGATAAACCATAAAAAAACTGGGAAACAACCATAGACTGTGAGCTGGGCTTTGCATGCTGCCACTCAGCCATCACAGGCCTCTTGTGCTCACTTTATTAAGTAACAACTATGGATGTAACACCTAGAGTAACATGTACCCCAGACACCAGGTGATGCACCAAGCAAGCAGTTTGTGATACAGCCTCTGTTCAGTGCCAGAGATGTGCTTTCTCCCAGTAGCAGCTGTGTTCTTTGTACAGTTACTGGCAGCACTAGCAGCCATTTTGCCTTATAATCACTTCTGAAATATGAAAAAGCAACAACCTAAAGAGCATAATTTACCCTTTCTTTATTTTCTGCACATCTTCAGAAGACACAAATTTTGGTCGCCTGCAGACCTGTCTTCGAGTTTTAAAAGCAATGTTTGTCTGGGTCATTTCTTGAGGAGAAAAAAGAGAGAGAAAAAGAAGTCATGAATAAGTCTACAGGATGGGTTCATTAATTAAGGACAGTCATTCTTTAATGGAAAGTGCATATTCATTACCAATTCTGCCTGATGAAGAATAGTTGCCAAAAGCCTATGTAAGCTTCTTGTCCTTCCTGTAACTGTAACAGAACCTGTGCTTATCTTGCTTGCACTCTCAAGCCCCTCATGCTCTTTAAATGTTGCTCTAGCAGGACAAAGATGCTTGATCCGTATTTTTTACCATCCACAGAGTTAACTCACTTTACTTAACGTTTACTATGACTTTATGTGAAGACTACAAATCTTTTTATTTCTGGTCAGATGTGAGTCTGGAGAGCATCAAGGAATAAGGGGGGAGGATTACTTTTGTAAGGAATTTCCTTTGGGCTGTCACTACCTCACTTCCCCTTCCAGTAAGTGAAACTGATAATGTCAAGAAAGGAAGTCATACCTTCTAAAAGCTGGGAGAGTTTGCAAGTTATGTCTTTGTAAAGCACTGTGTAGCTGTACATGAGAACTTTAAAATGAGTACCTTTAAAATTGAGGTTGTAATGATGCTGGCCAGCTTGGAAAGATATGGTGGCATCTGGATCTGCTTGATACAAATTCTCAATAACAGCAGAAGATGGTGAGTCCACACTGTCCCCTTCTCCCTTTGTGAGGAGAAGAGAAAAAAAAGAGAGAGAAGGAAGAGTGTCACAGTCAGACTAAACCCTGGACAACTCACTTGGGTAGGGGGAAAGAAGAGGCAAAGAGTAGGATGAAGAGGAATCTACTCAGAACTATGGTGGCCTGAAGCATGAGTACGGAACATTCGTAACATACACACAAACACATAACTAGTAATGACAGACACATGCGTATCCTGTAAGACACTGTGTTGGTTTGGGCTGGGATAGAGTTAAATTTCTTCCCAATAGCTGGTAGGGGCTGTGCTCTGGGTGTGCTGGAACAGTGCTGAGAGCACAGGGATGTTTTAGCTCTTGCTGAGCGGGGCTTGCACAGAGCCAAGGCCTTTTCTACTCCTCACCCACCCCACCAGCGAGGGGCTGGGGGCACAAGGAGTTGAGAGGGGACACAGCCAGGACTGCTGATCCCAGCTGGCCACAGGGACATCCCAGACCATGTGGGGTCATGCTCAGCATGTAGAGCTGGGGGAGAGGGAGGAAGGGGGGATGTTGGAAGTGATGGTGTTTTTATCTTCCCAAGTCACCATGACCATGATGGAGCCCAGCTTTCCTGGGATGGCTGAGCACCTCCCTGCCCATGGGAAGTGGGGACTCAATCTCATTTGGCTTTGCTTGTGCACATGGCTTTTGCTTTATCTATTAATCTTTATCTCATCCCACCAGTTTTCTCACTTTTACCCTTCTGATCCCTTCCTAGTCCTGTGGCAGGGGAGGGAGAGGCTGTGAGGGGTTGAGCTGCCATCTGGGTGTGATGGGTGCACTTGACTCCTTACCAAAGTAGTGTTAGTTTGGTTCCAAAGGAAGTAATGGCCTATGCCATGACCTTTTCTAGTTCCAACCTGTTCTCTGCAAACCCACAAAGAACAGGGTGACATGGTGAGCATTGATGCATATAAGCTTGGACATGAACACTGATCATGTGATTAACACATAAATAGCAGGTGGTTCTTCCAAGACTAATTTGTCAAGGAATAAAGAAAGTTGTGGGTTTAAGGAGTCTCATGCTTGTCTTTTACTTTTCATGTAATTTAACTATGAGCCAACCACTTTATTCCACAAATAGGACAGCCTGAGGGAGCTGGTTTTGAGCTCTCCATGCTGAGTGGGCTGCACAGCAGTGACCTCTCCTGGAGCAGAGATGCTTCTCCAGATTACTCTTTTAGGCTGAGACCCTTCAGCAACTGCACTATATCCAAGACCTTTCCCTGTATACTTTTCCAAGTCCCTGGACCACCTATGTGTTCTACCATTTGCACAGCTATACTGTAAAGCATGTGAGGAAAACTCATCTGCCTTGGAGGAAGGTGAGATTCCTAATTTTTTCCTTGCATTTTTCAGATAGATTACTTTCTCATCAGAGGACTTGGCCATCCAAGGAAAAAGACTGCATTAAGAAAGCAAAGCAACACTTGCATGTCCAAGGAAGCAGGCCAATGCTTCAAAGTGAGGCAAGTACTTCCCATATATCTTAAGGACAGTGTATACATGTTCAATTTATGTAGAAGCCATGGATAACTCCAAAAAGGAGTTCCCTTCTCTCCAGTCTGTCAGTATTTTATCACATTGGTTATGAACACCTGTAGCTTTGCTGCCTTACCTGACACTATAAAATTCAAGAACAAGGATTCACTTAACTAATCCTGCTGAGTAAAGTGGAGTATGTGGAGATGCTCCACATGTTCCTGTAGAAGTGACTCAAAGCACAGGTTGTGATCTCACCTGTTCTCCATATTCAATCCACTGGCCTTGGTTATTCTTCCAATACCAAATCCACTGTGTGGTCAGTACGAATGTGGGTTTTGTGACTGATGATGGTGTAGAGAGGCGTCGAACCAAAGAAGAAGAGCAGGTCATTCTCTGGAAATTTATGTTTCTATCTGCTATGCTGTAAGGACGAATTCAGGGTTACTACAGTTAACAGTATATATTTTATCCTCTAATCCCCTTTTTAGGTTTGTGCAATTTTCTTTCATACAATGTGACTGAACTTAATTAGGCCTGAAATAAGAGTATTTTCCACAGCATGTGGCAGCTCTGAAAACCATTTACAAGCTTCATAAGCAAACTGCGGCCTGTAAGACATCGAATGCCATCTCAGTCCCTGGCCACATGTGGCTCTGCCAGCTTTACAGATAGCACAGGGCTACAAGTACAGTGTGGCAAAAGATCCTCTGCAATAAGTAAAGCATGGCTACAGTCTTTCTCAGTACAAAACCAGAATTGTGTAAGCATATGATTGAATTTGGCAGCAAACACGTGCAGTTTATCAACTTTGTTCTTTTTCTGTGGTTACAAAGGACACAATCACAGTCATCACAACAGTGACTTCTGCAAATTGTATTCATCACTGGAGCTACCTGGGCTCTTACTTCTGTGAAGCTTGAAAAGTTAACTCCCAGGCAGGCAGACTTTGAAAGCAGCCTCCTCTTGGGAATCTTGCTTGTGATCTGTACCATCCAGTAAGTTGCAGATAAAAATCATCTGTTGCCTTAAGAGGCATGGGCCAAAATTACTATACCATTTTACGAAGCCAGACTTGGTGTCCCCTGTGAATTCAGGTGGCTTACAGTGGGGTTCTTCAGAAAGGAATTAAAATAGAAAGAAAAACAGAAAGAAAAAAAAGACAGGCTGCTTATACAAAGACACTTGACAGACATTTTTATATTATTACAAATAGTAGCTGTAGTAGGAAAATAATAGCCACAGAGAAGGACCAACTCTGATATGTTGTTAAAAGGCCCAACTTAATTATTGTAAATAAATTATGATTCAATATCTGAAATGCTAATATGCTAAACACTGTATTCACTCCCTTTTTACCCTGCACAGAGCTTTAAATGTAAGATAGTTTTGTTATTTTTAGAAGACATAAATGGGGTGATATTGTCAAACAATCACTTTTACTTTGCTTTTTAAAAGGAAAAATTCTGATTTCTACATCCTCCCAGATTCTGAGAGGCTCAGTAGCCAGAAGTATGGAAGTCAGACATCTTTAAGAAGAAACGGGTTTTTTCCACAGAAGTTGAATCACAATACTCCAAGCAAAGAGTCCAGCATCACTATACCTGCTGTTTTTTGGGTCACAATAGGCCTTTTCAATTTCCTCCATCATGGAAAGGTCATTCCAGGTGACACCATCATATATTTCCCATTTATATGGCAAATGGTAATGAACAGATTTGCATTTATCTGCAATAAGATCAGACATAGTCAAGAGCTTTGCAATCGTAACACAGAAAGCAAAACACAAAAAGGAACCAGCAGACTTTACACCTTGAGGCTTTCTCTCCTAGGCTTTGGTATGTGCAATGAAGACAGAGTGCTGAAAACAGAAGAGGGGTGTGTTTCTCCAGTGAGTGAGTGAGAAGGCACAGTTGTGACTGATACTCCATATGCCCCCACTAGCCCAAGCCACTGAGAGGAAGTGCCTCTGCAGTCACTGTTCTCCAATGATTACATGAATTTTTATAAAGCTTACCCTTATGTTTGCAGTACTTCCAGACATAGAACACACAGATCTCATCACAGGTATCTTCTTTGTTGTCCTTTGAAGCTTCAGTAGAGGAATAATCCTTTTTATCTACAGGAAAGAACACATCAGTCCTTATTTGCTCTAAGAGAAAGACACTGCATTTGGTACTTCATCTCAGAAGTAACAAAGATTTGACTGCAGTCAAGCACATTCAGGGATATGACTATCCCCCATACAGCCTACCACACGAGTCAGGGCTTTGTGACTGACCAATAAGCCCTGACACTGGAAGAAGTCTCAGTGAAGAAGTACAAGGGCAATGCCAGGAAGAGTAACACAGGATGTGACTGACCCTGGTTCTTGCAAAGAAGCCAACTTTGTCTCCACAAAGGGGACCAGAGGGTGGATAAATGGCAGTATCAGCTGAGTGGATCAACAGGGGGTACAAATGTTTCACCCTCAGCTGGCCAGACCAACATGGTCTGACACACAGGTATTAAACCTAAACAACTAACAAGAGAATTTTGAAAACAGCAACGGGCTTGAGCTGGCTTCAACCCTTCCCAGAGACTGGAGACACCCAGCATTGTGACAATGAACATATTACACAGACCTGTAATGGGAGTGACATTAGCATTGTGACTAAACTGTGCATTGCAACTGCTATGTTTTGGTAAGTAAACATTTGTATTTTGTTTTTTGTTTCCAGTGGAAACTCTACTACATCAGAAATGTCATTGTACTGGACTTGGCTAGAATAAGATGTAATTTTCTTCACAGCAGCTCATGTGATGCTGTGGTTTAGATTTTTGACCAAAACAATGCTGATAACACCCTAGCCTGAACAGTGATGCACAACATCAAGGCCACCTCCGTTTCTCACCCTGCCCCCAAAGTGAATAGACTCAGGGGTGCACAGTAGGTTGGGATGGGACACAACTGGGCAGAGAACCCAAACTCACTAAATATTCCATACCATGTAGCATAGTGCTCAGCAGTAAAAGGGAAAAGTAGGATTTGTAGGAGGGTTACCTATCTTTTGCTCGGGAACTGGCTAGGCATCTGCCTATGTGTGGGAGGTGGTGGGTGACTGCCTTTGCATCACTGCTTTTTCTTTTTTTTCTTCCATTTACCCTTTGGGGTTTTTTTCTCTCCCCCATCTTGACCCTTAAGCTTTTTTGTTTTTTGTTTTTTTTTTTTTTCTTCCCCATCCCACTGTGGGTCGAGGGGAAGTGAGTGAGTGGCTGTGTGATGCAGACTGAGGCTCATCCACAATACCTGTATGTAACATCAACTGTCTTCACATAAGCTTAAGACTGGAGGGTTAGAAACAGTCCATACCTTCATCTTTACCTCCAGCTCCTGTTGGTAACTGGCATTGTCTCTGATCAGGTAGGGTGCTACCAGAACCTGCATGAGAAGACTGAATCAACAGCACTGCTGGGCCAGAACCTCAGTGAGCTGACAATATCCCGATCTGTGTGGAGAATTATGTCCATCACACATATAATTTGATATTAAACATTACACCATCCATATGTGGAATATCTAAAAGAACTTGTTCATGGAGTACTGGACTCTGAGAGGCTTTAAAGCCAAGGGTCTTCCGCCCAGGAGGACAGGAGACTTACAAGTTGCTATTCACTCACAAAGGTTTATCAAGACAACCACACTACTGACAAAGCTATACTTACTCCCTAGGGACAGAAGGCGAGGAAACATATCTGTCTCCTTCACAGGAAGGAAGACAGAAATGTATCCAGGACAGTAGAGAGATCAGTTCCAGGCTGCTCCTTGTGGTGCACATGCTTGGGCAGAAATCCCAGTGCTGCTGCACTGTCCAGTACTACAGCTGTCAGCATAGGGTAAGGTAAGCACATAAGCTGCACTCCAACTGCCGCTGGGAGATGTAGGGCTGTGTGAAATCTAAATCCCAGTGAGAACTACTGATCTCAAGACTAGAGGGTTAGAAACAATCCATACCTTCATCTTTCCCTCCAGCTCCTGTTGGTAACTGGCATTGTCTCTGATCAGGTAGGGTGCTACCAGAACCTGCATGAGAAGACTGAATCAACAGCACTGCTGGGCCAGAACCTCAGTGAGCTGGCAATATCTTGATCTGTGTGGAGAATCACATCCACCACACATACAATTTTCCACCAGCACTCTGCTGATAGAACAGGAGAGCAATGACAGTTACAAACCCTAGCTAGTCACAGTTACTGACAGCCACTCAATAGCTATTTTGCATGCAGTATTTTAGGCAATAATAATGTAGTTCTGCCACATGATTCAGCCATGACTTACTTCATTCCCAGAAGTAGATAATGGCAGAGAGGAAAAACATGTGTACATGTTGCAAGAGGGGAAATACAAAAGCTGATTCCACATGGAAGCAGTTGGTACTAATATCTAGATATTTACCTTCTGGAGATGGCACATGCAGCATGGAGTTCACTGTTTGCAAAGTTACTTTCAATTCTTTACTCCTTGTTTTTTTCAAATAATTTTCCCTTGGTTTGTAGATGTGTACTGAAAGCACCAAAGGATGATGGGGTTTAGCTGAGAGGTTTCTACCTCTATCAAACTCAAAATCCTATTTAAGTCCAGTGTTTTTTACAACTTACCATTTCCCTTCTTCAGTTCCTTGTGGAATTCCTCATGCTTATAATCATATATAATCTGGAGGTTTGCAGCTATCTTCCCATCAATGCCTCCAGTTTCCAACACTCTCAATGCACAGCCATCCAAGAGGTCATGGGACCTCATGCATGGCAAAAATCTACAGTCCCCCTGGAGAAAGTGTCGACAAATGTGAAGCTTGTTGCAGTTGTTTTGCTGCATGCAGACACCACCTTTTTTGTTGTAAAATTGGCAAGTCTAGAAGTGGGGAAGATGCAAGATGAAATGGAAAAGCACATTAGAACTTTTCTTTGTTCTATAGGCATGCAGCTTTTCGAGCAGAAAAATGGTGACTGAAAGGCATGTGTTCATTGTGACTTCTTCAATTTAGACAGATTTCTTGCACAGAGGAGCAGGTATTTTAGGTTGACTCATGCATTTTCAGTTTTGAAGTTGTGCAGTTTTTGTTTCAAGAAAAGCCAATACAGCAAATGTAGCAGTGCCAAAAATGGATGCAAGACAGTTGCATAAAACTGAATTTGCACTTCCTATTTGTAAAGCTTATTCTGCACTGAAGATTTGGGCTTACAAGAATGGTCAGAAGAATGCTTTGAGATTAAAGTACATACGGAAAAAGCAAAGCAGTTTCTTATTCCTCTATTCACCAAAAAAGAGATAAGCAGTGAATCAGACCCAGGGAACAAATCACACACCAAACATTCCTTCATATTATCCACCAAATACCACAGCAACACTTTTGCTCCTGCAGCACAGAGGAACAGTCTGTAACAAGAAAGTTTCTTTGAGGAGGTTTCTTTGAGTTTCTTTGTCTGGAAGACAGCCCCAACATCACATCGGGATTCTTGCAGGTCCCCCCTCAACCCCTGTTCCCAGCAAGACAGAGTTTTTATGCTGCATCGAAGCTGAATATATATATATTTGTAGATCAGCTAGGGAACTACGGATTGCTGGGATGGCAATGCTTAAAAGATTGAAAAATCAGACCAGTTTCAGCTGCAAAACAACTATTCACTGGATTCATAGTGTCTGTGACACAGCCTGAACTTGAGTTTAAGAATTAGTGAAAAAAGAATAAAACTTATGTCAGACACTGGTTTCAGTGGCCAGAGCACAAGAATTGCTTTCATGTTTGCATTTTCCTGCTCAAGAGAATAGGGGGAAAAAGCAACTAAAACAGAAAATCAAGTAATAACCTGAAAGAGTATTAAAAATGTGAACATTTTGTATGGAGTATCCATTACACAAAATACTACTTTAGAACAGTGGAGATCGCAGCCACTCAAGTTTCAAACTGATGCTCTCAGAGTTTTAAGGACACTGAATCTGGCTGAGAGCATCTAGAGGAAGATGCATTAAAAGATGTTAGTATGCAGAACGAAACTTTTACACAGGCACACCAGAATACATTACCAAACCAGAAGCAAGTGCTGCCTCAGTGAGCTAGGTATCCTGGTTTTGGCTGGGATAGAGTTAATTTTCTTTGTAGTAGCTGGTACAGTGCTGATTTGGATGTGTGTGGTTTGGATTCAGGATGAGAATAATGTTGACAACACAGCATTGTTTTAGTTGGTGCTGAGCAGGGCTCTCTGCAATCAAGGACTTCTCAGTGTCTCGTGCTCTGCCAGAGAGTAGGGGCACAAGGAGCTGGGAGGGAGCATAGCCAGGAAAGCTGACCAAACTGGCCAAATGGATATTCCACATCACAGAACATCATGGCCAGTATAAAAACTGAGGGGAGTTGTCCAGGAGCCATCAGTTGCTGATCAGGGACAGGCTGGGCATCAGTCAGCAAGTGGTGAGCAATTGTATTGTGAATTACCTGTTTTTCTTGGGTTTTATTCATCTCTCTCTCTTTCTCATTACAGCTATTATTAGTATATTTTACTTTATTTCAATTATTACAGTATTCTTATCTCAACCCTGAAGTTTTATCTTCCAATTCTTCTCCCCTTCCCACCGGAGTGGGAGACTGAGCAAGTGACTGCATGGCACTTAGTTGCCATCTGGGTTTAAACCATGACAATAGGGAATCCACTATTTAGCTACATCAAGAAAGCACATTGTCCCTTGCACTTGCCAAGAAACAAACAAAAAACCAAAACAACAACAAACCAAACAAAAATGAACCAAACAACAAACCTCAAAAACCCAAAAAGAACAAACAAAAAACCCCACCAAAAACAACAAACAAAAAATAAACAAACAAAAAAGAGAGAGGTGAGGGAAAGTGTGAAAACCCCTGACATTGTGGTGCTGTTATGTTTTATTTCTCACCCTGCACCCCAGTTCAGGTCACAGAATACCAAAGTGTCCTCTTGCTTGAGAGCCCCATACATGCCATAGCATCACACACACAACCAGTCAGCATTTCTAAGCAGGACACAGCCAAGTTGGCTTTTCCATCCCTCTTCCCAGCTCTCAGGTTTATGAAGGGCCTGCATCGATCATTGTTTTCTCTTGGTTTTGCTATTTTACTGCATGATAGGAGTTAAGGTATTCAACTAGAGGTAATTAATGATGCCTGCCAGGGGTGAGGGCTGAACAGATCCGCAGTAAGCACATAAGGGTAATGCCAACCAATGACAGTTGCTACTATATGCTCATCTACTGCAGACTATTCACAGTCCTCCTTGCTTATCACCACCATGCTCCTTGAATCTGCCAGCACAACATACTTTAAAATGCTACACACAAAAAAAAGATCTGTTTTGTGGAAGTCCAGCACTGTCACAGCAGGTAGTAAGGAAACAATAGAACTATTATGCCAACAGACCTGTGGAGATTATAACCTGCAAAAGACAAGGGTAACATATAGTACTTACCTGGAAGATAGCCTTGCCCTTATACATACATGCAGAACCAGAATGGAATGTTCAGCTGAATTTAACAAAATCGATGACTGGCATCAGTCATCAAAACTGGACAAAGGTACCTTTGTAGAAAATTACTGTACAAAAACTCAGTGCACTTTGAAAGAGGCAGATTTTACACAAAAATGACTGCAGTCATTTGGTCATTTTCTCATAGATTTTTTTCACTCCCTTATACCCTCATGCAAAATATGCAGGTCTATGTAGACTGGAAGAGGAAATAGGACCTCGCTTCCTAGTCTACATTATCTCTTGGAGAAGAAGCAACAAACTGGGTTTTGGTCATACCTCTTATCTGTATGCATGTACAATTACTGCGGTCTTTCAACTCTATCTTGCTTACCTCACCCTTTGTAAGCCTCTAGTGAAGCCACTGACATTTTTGTTTGCCTGTTTTGAGTAACTTTATGGCTATCCTGTTGGGATAACAGGAATAGCTCACAAAACAGGCTGTAGCCTCACTGTCAACATCCTGCTGTCAGAGGGCAGGTCTGCTGCTGACACATCATAGATGACATGGCCTTCTCCAGGTGCAAGTCTTTGGGTACTTATTAAACAACACACTCCTCAGTGTTTAACAGTTTTACTGCTGTGGGGTTTTTATATTATAAGTACACAGCCTTTTGACAGAACTGTTGTTCCTTCTGATGCTTTCACACATAGCCATCCCCATTCTTAATTCATTCAGACTAATCCAGTTACATGTCAGCAGCTTGACACTGAGATCAGAACTCCACATCTTACCCTCTCCCATTCCTAGTGAACAAAAAGCTTCTTTTAAGACATCAGTACAACTCACATCAGGGAGAAAGAAAGCGTCGTTTTGGAGAAGCAGGACTCGCAGCTCATTCTCACTGAGGCCAGACAAATCATGTTTTTTTAGAACTTTTTTGTTCTCAGCATTAATGATGTCATGTGAGTACTTGCAAGAGCTGCAAGAAAACAGACAGACATATCGATGTTTACTCTGAGTCAGGCTGATTTAAAGAAGAACCTCAGAAAATGTGCAGCTTCAGAAAAGCCATGAGAAAGGGAGCTTGGCAAAAGTCTCTGTAAACATTTAGATGGTCTCTGCAATTAGCCAGAGAACAGACCAAAGAGTGTCCTCTGTGAAATGCAGTGGCACTGTCATCCCCATTTTAAACACCAATGTGGCTACACCACTTTTAAAAAACTTAGCAGCACAAATTTGAAGCCAGCTCACATTCTTCACCTCTAGTAAGATACATGTCAATGTCACATGACCTGAAAATGTGGAGGGAAAGTTAATTTTAGAGGAATACAACAACACTGGAAGTTGTAACACACTTGATTTTGTAAATGTAAAAGGTTGTTGTCCCAGAGATGTCATGTAGGGAAAGATGCAAGTCTGAGAGAGCAAAACAAAGAGATAATGAAGCTGAAAAACAACATAATTTGTTATCTTTGCTGGCTGGGAAGTTGAGGGTGGGGGGATGGTTTAAACAAAAAAAAACCCACAAGAAACCACAAACTAGAACCAAAGAAGAAAATACAGCTTCCTCATACCCTGCTCTTGAACACAATTTGATACAGCCTTAAGACTAGACAGGCTAATCCAGTAAAAGTATCTGTTAATTTACCAGACTCAAGTCTGTGATCCCTTTACTCTTTCAGCCTCTAGTTTAACTCCTGAAACTCACCTTGTGAAAGCTTTTTTACACAATCCTTCTGTACAGACACATGTGCAGATATTTCTTCCCTGACCCTGCTATCTGTTGGACACATTGCTTTGTAAGCAAATAAACAAGGATGCAAAGTCTGAAGGGCAGAAGTGTGCCATATTTGATCCTACGAAACAATCTTTGAAGGATATTAGATGCTGTAGGTACTCAATTAATAGCTGTGAAGGTAGGTAAGCTATGGAGTATAACTGAGGTGTGAACCATCACCAGCATTCCTCCACAGTCGACTTCAGATTCTACTGACAGTCAAACTGACCTACATCACTTGAGTCCATATTTTTAAGTCAAAGGTAAAAACACTCCACAAATACAATGATAACTAAACAGCTGAGTCCAAAAACACATTTAGAAAAAAAAGCAAAACAGTGAAAAGCTACTTGCCAGACATTAGTTAAAAACAGAATTAACTGGACTAAAATCTACTAAATAGAAGACTGCAGTAACTTGCCCAGATGTTTTTCTTTCCAGGGATTCTAAAGCTAAAAGGACAAAAAGTCTGCAAGCAAGGCTATATTTTACCTTAGTTAAAAAATAGTCTCTCTATTGATCCATGTCGTCCACCTAGCAGTATTTCTGTCCCCTCTGTTCAATCAACCTCCCTCCCATGAAAGGCATGCTCTTCACTTTATTAATTTTTAACACATGCCAAAGTGATTTTAAATACTTACTGCTATTGAGAGGACAGAATGTTTTATCATTACAAAGGGAATCACCTCATTGCATGTTTAGTTTACACAGAGTCATCCAGTATGACTGCCTACACTCACTCGAAGGCATTTCCAAAAGGGAATCCCAGGGAAGCTGGGACAGTACTGTTAGTAATGCAGCAAACAGTACAAAAATCTTACCACCCTACGGGTTTGCTACTATCACTTTGAGAGACACAGCCTTTCCCCTCCATGCCCTTCAGATCTGAGCGCACACCAATCTATTTTACTGGGGCAGAACAGGAAGGGTGCCGTGGGGTATCAGCACGGTACTAACGCTGCAAACAGTACAAGACCTGGGGCTTGAGGGCTCAAACTGCAAGTTGTTCTGTCAGAGCTCACCACTGCCACTGATTGTCACGGAAAGGTTTCTGGCTTGCTTCTTCTGCATTTGTTTTTGTTTTCCTTTATCTTAACGTTTTTAAACTAGGTACCACCTTTGTCTGCCTGCCCTGCCCTTCCCATGAGTCCTCCGTATTCAGAAACTAGGACTGATGTACGTGGGGGATCAAACAGTGCTTCTCATAGAAAGGACTGTAAGCGAAGCGGTGAGTTACAGCAGAACTCAGTGTTTGTAACTCTCTAGAGTGAAAGCAGAGGGCATGCTAAGCGCTCTGCTTTTTTCTTTGGAGACAAGTATGTGTAAACTATCTCATCC
>VXBX01004388.1:8251-26061 GCA_013400415.1 Scytalopus superciliaris
TTTACACAGGGCTGAAATCCAAATTTGTTTTGGGGTTTTTTGGGGTTTTGCTTTTTTGTTTTTTTCTTTTTTTCAATCATGAAAATGGTTTTGTACTTTTTTCCCTAGGATAAGTTCAGGGTGATCTGAATTAATGATCCCCAGGAGAGCTTAGGAAATTTAATGTTCATGAAAATTCACTGGAAAGGATATCTCTACGTGTTACTACTAAGTAAGCATGAAATATTCAAAAGAAAAAAATTATGATGAAAACCCCATTATGGTGCTACAGCACTTAAAAAAGAGATAAAACCTGTGAGGGTGGGGAGGCCCTGGTACAGGTTGCCCAGAGAAGCTGCGGCTGCCCCATCCCTGGGAGTGTCCAAGGCTAAGTTGGACGGGACTTGGAGCAACCTGGGCTGGTGGAAGGTGTCCCTGCCCATGACAGGGGTTGGGACAAGATGACCTTTAAGGTCCCTTCCAAGCCAAACCGTTCAATAATTCATTTATTCTACAAAATTATTATAATAATGATAATAATCAATCAGTCACTTCATTTGAAATCATACAGACAGTTCTGATTGATTAGTGTCCATGAAAGAAAAAAGGAATAGACAAAAATCTCCAGTTTTAGAGAAATAAAAGTGTTTAGAAGTGGAAAAATGAGGGACTGAAAAGGCTGTTCTTTAGAGAAGTCAAAAAAGAAGGGGCTTAGTAAGCAATGTGAGGCAATGTAAGGCAATGGAAGAGGGAGAATAGGGAGCTACAGTCAACCATCCAACTAGAATGGGAATTAAGTTAAAAATAGTGGCACACAGCATAACCAACTCATTGATGCAGATGCCACAGACTTAGACAGGTGGTAAGAAAGGACCAGCCATTCAAATGACCGATAACATATCAGCGGTTTTCAGGCAGAGGAAGGGTGTTTTTTTAAACATCCTAATCTGTTTCTGTCAACGTATATCTGAATTTTCAACATGGATCAGAAAGAATTTCTCACCAAATCAGTGTACTAACTGCTGCTTGAATTTCCTCCATGCTTCCTTCTGGCACTGGTCACTTAAGAGACTAGATTTCCTAGCTGATGATGCTTGTGTTATCTTACTTTATGTCGTGGTTTTGCTCCTAGGGAAACACCCCTATTCAGAGGCAGCCGGTGGAAAAAGTGGACATCACGTACCTTTATAAATGCTGGGAAACTAAACCGGTAGCACAAAATCGGATACAAGTTCTGGTAGAAATATTCAAAAGAGTATCTACTCTTTTCATTTTCTTCCCCCTTAATGGAAGGTACCTAAAGCACCAGCGAAACAGAGACCAACTTGCTCCTGTTTTGGTTGGATAACCGGTTCATATTTTCATGACATCCTGTAAGCAGTTCATTTAGACCAAGAGGGAGAACTTCTGCTGTAACTACAGCTCATTCCTATCCCACATGTCATGTTGTAAAATTTATTTTATCCGGTTTCAGAAATAACTTCTTCAACTGTGTCAAAAAACATATGGCAAGTATCACCCCCACACATCGCAGCCTATTGTCATCACCCATTTATGTCAAAGGGAATTAATATCCTAGGCACTCCTTAATCTTCACAATGGGCTGGAAGAAAATGCACCACAAATACTGTCCTGCAGCTGTCTCTGCATATCCTCTACTTGTGAGATCTGGTTAATCATCTCCACTAGGACATCAAAATGCAAAAATAGCTAAATTTGTCTTTTTGCAGTGCTCAGTATTCCTTCTTATCTCTTTAATCTGTCAGTAAGCAGCAGTTTTTCCTCCTATCCCTGTATGGAATGATTTCCTCAAAGGATGGTTTTGTTTTGTTGTGTAATGGGAGTGATAACTGATTATTCATTACTTTTGTCCTCCTATTTGGCCCTGTAATGACAAATCTTGTTCCTTGTGTGACCAGTGACTTTCCAAAGACACAGCTTAGATGAGGAGTTGCCACCATTCTGTCGCTGTCTTGTCTCATTTACAAATGAAATTCTGAATCCTGGTCTGATTGTGTCTCCTGAAGCTATTGCTAGTGCTGTGTTTTATATTCCTTGTCTTGTTCTGCTCTGTCTTTCCTCTTGGCCTTTGTCCAGTAATACAGCTTGAGTTTAGCAGGTTGAAAGGCATCTCATCCCAGATTACAGTTTTCAGTACTCCTCAAGGCCCCGAGTGCTAAAAACTGCTTAATGCCTTGCACTGTGTTGGAATAAATATTGAGTTGAATAGCTATATTATATATATATATATATATAGCTGGACACCCAGCTTAGCAAATTATATGTAAGGATGTGTTTATCTGCTTTGCTGTTCAGCAAGGCACTGAAGGATGCATTTAGCATTAAACTTGTCCAGGTCAAACAGTTTGTTTAAGAGATACGACAAACAGAGGTGAATGGCTAAAAGAGATCCCTTGTTTTGCCATTTGGTACTGGGGGAGAGAGGGGGAAGGTAAAAACTATGAACACTAATGAGGAGGTTTTGAGTTGCAGATTGAAATACTTCACCTCTCACCAGACATGTTTAAATGTTGTCATTGAGGTTATTTATTTTGTTGCTCTTTTTTCTCTTTTTTTTTTTTTTTTTTCTTTTGGTAAGAAAATGTATTTGATAGAAACTGGAAATAGAATTGAGTAATGATAATTACCTTGAATTTCCCTGCATTTAGTTTTCCAGCAACTGAGCCTAGTGAGCCACAGACAGTGAACTCCATAAAAGATTATTTTATGATTTATACAGGGTTCTTCCATTTGACCCCACAATTCTGGCTCCTCAGGTGAACGTATACCATGATCCATCCATAGGCATTGTAACTTGTTCCTATATAAAACATAAGGATAAATTCTGCATATTATTTGGGGGAAACTCTTGGTAAATATTAAATTCTGATTACAGCTTTTGCAGGAAATAATACAGCATATTTTGTGTGAAGGGAATTATACACTTCAGAAATGTAACTTTAGACAAAAAAAGTGAGGAGTTTTTTTTCCTAAATCCCTATTTCTGTTACAATAGGGATGCCACCATTACTTTGCTGATTGGACTATTATTTCTATTTAGGTAGGATATCAGTGCATGTACTTTCATGTTCCAACAGGAGAGCAGATGTTTTCTCTTTTTATTCAAATAAAATAGGTAAATGCTGAAAATGGCATTTAGGAAGGCAGTGCTTGCCACTTCACTCATTCCTTAGTTCCCTGTCAACAGATGGATGAAGTGTCAACATCTCAACCATTTGGCAACTGGATGCGATTAAATGGTCTTGTCTATTTATGAAATATTACCCTTCTCTAAAATTTAGACGTTATTAAATAAATAGAAGACACTAAAAAGGCCTTCCATTATAAGATTATCTGAAAGCTTATACTTAGCTCTGTGAAAACTGCAATTGTGATTTCATAATAAAAATATTTTTCATACATTTGCATCTTCTCTTCAACTGGATTTCTGATGATATTTCATTAATTAAAACCCCACAGCATTTCTAATTTTCCCAAAGAAGAGGAATAGCTTTTCTTGGAGAAACCAGGGTGACTTTAAAACATTATTTAATGTAATGATTTTACCACTGAGGACAATGAAATTACAACGCAACTTTACATTAAAATCATTGTGTTTTCTCCTGATACTTCACATAATGTAGTGTGAAGTATTTACAGTTCTGGAACATAACTACTCTTTTGATAAAAAATATTTTAGTGGTTGAATGAATATTCCTTTAAGATAACTGACTCATAAACACAAATATGATTCAATGACAGTTCACAGTACAAATTTTGTTTTTTGTTTATCCAATATGCACAGGAAGGAAAGGTCAGGGCTAAAGGCAGCAAGTTTAGGATTCAAGGATAAAAAGTTACAGAACATAGTATGTTTTAAATTTTTGTAGTTGTTGCCATCCCTCTTTCTGTACTATCCAGATGTACCAAAATTCTTGTTTTTAATCTGGATAATGTCATATTGAACACTAAACATTTCACACACAGAGTTGAAGGCATGTTTGATTTCTTTACCTGCGTTCTGACTTGGACACAGATCAAATTTCAGTCCCATTTTTTACTAGTCGAGTCATTCTGCAGATACTGGAGAAAAACACAGTACTGAGAAATAAAACTCAGATTCTTGCTGGATAATTTTTCCATTGTTCTGTGATGTGATTGTTTCTGACTTACATTTATGTTGTGCTTCTTTTTTTAATGTAATTGATAAAAATTGAATAATGCTTGGCTAATTTATTGTTTCAAACAACCAAACAGCCCCACAAAAAACCAAACCCACTAAACAAAGTCAAAATGTGTTATCAATCTGTTTATTTTAGTCCTGCCCTGTCAGTGAAATATTGCAACCTCTATTCAAATTCTTGTTAGGTTTGGAGACTGGTTTGGTAGCAGGCAGCCCTTTGCCATGTTCTGAATCTGGTTAGTGGGTCTGTAGGTTGATAACTTGATGCCAGTTTTATTTTCCTAAGATTTATCTTCTAAATATGAAATAGCATTTGTTCAAAATAGTGAATTTTCAGAAATAGCTCTAGAGTTTCATTGTAACAGTGCACTAACTGACATGCATCCCAGTAATTCACAGGAACTATGGATCCATAGGGAAAGTGAAACTTTAGCACTCTTGCACGAAAACTTTGCTGGAAGTGCAAACTTTAAAAACCATTTATTTATTTATTTATTTGTTTGCTTATTTTACAGGAAAGTAGGTGTTCTTTAATTAAATAAGAACTCATTATGACAGTTACTCTGATCTAGGCAGTACAATATTAGAAAGTTACATATGTGCTCCTATGTGTTTCACAAAAGTATTATAAGCCTTGTGACTAATTGGATCTCAATAATTTGCTGTCTTCCTAATTTCGCAAAAGAAATGTTGTACTTTGGTTTTTCTTGCCTGGTAAATACAAGAGTAACTACTTTATATGTCAAATTACAGCCAAAAATTCAGAGAACTAGCTCAGATGCTTCCTCGGTGGTGTTCTGACTTGGGAAAGTAAGCAGGGAAAATTCTTTCCTCTCCCTCTCACCATTCTTTTCCTGCCAGGATAAGGCTGTTCTTTTTCTTCCTTTGCTTCCTCTCTCTCCCTCCCCACAGTAAGGATGAGCCAGGTCTTTCTTTTGCTCCCCACCTCCAGTCTTACAGAGACACCAGCATAAACATAACTTTTAGCAGTCAAAGAGACATTCTCTGTGAATAAATTTGCTGCTTTTATTCCTTATTTGTGCTCTGCAGGACTAGCCCAAATGGGAATTGCCCAAGGACAGGAATAGAACACCCTCTTCCACAGCTGCCTCCTGGTGCCAGCATCCTACACCCTGGCTGTGCCAAAGCACCTTGTCCTCCTCTTCTTATGGGAACACTAGGAGGTTGCCTGCCCTCAGTATACAAAACACTGGATTAGCCATTTGAGTTAAAGGTTAACTCCAAGAGCCCTTTAGTTTTGCAATCCTATTCTCTGAGGAAAATCAGTTATTGTACTGCACAGAAGCCTTGGCTCACATGAAATGAATGAATCCATTCAGCTGAGGGGCCTTGTCTTCCCTGAGTCAGCCTGAAATTGGTGGGGAAGGCAATTGTCCTAGTCAAGTTCCAGTGATCCACAGCCAAAGGGTCCTAACTCCTTCTGCTGGCTGTGGAGAGCAGACAGGCCGGCAAAGTCCTTAAAGTTAGCAAAATTAGGGAGCTGGCACACAATCCTAGATGTATGTTGGTGCTGGCATTGAAACTCAGGGTAAGGACAGGAGAGGGCAGGTTTTTATTCAACGAATCTGCAACGAGAGCTATTCTACACAGAGTTCTACCACTGGGGAATAAATCCTTTGCCTCTGGATGCAGCATGTCTGGGCTTCTTCTTGATTCTTTTCCTCTCTTGAAAAGAAGCAGTAGAGTTATCACAGCCCTGGGTGACCCAGAGAGACAAATTTGACCAGGGAAAAGGTGCAATGGACTCAGACCGTGAGAACAATAATGGGCAGGGTGAGGAGGAAGGAAAACAGATTTTCAGAAGGTGTGTAATTGTAGCTTTGGAGTAAGCCAAATAAACTGACCCAGTGTCATTCATGGTACATGTTTGCCTAATAAAACCTGCAACGGTAGATTTCCCACTGTCTCTCTCTTTCTCCTCTGGTGTTTAACTGGCTTTGGTGCTCTGCCCTTGGAGAACTCATTTGAGCAGAGGTTTCTGCCTGCCCTACCCTCACACCACAAAGTTCTCCAGCCTCTCACATGAAAGCCTCATTGTCAGTGTTTGTTCTGCCTTTTCATATCTAGACAATCTTTCACCTAGCCAGGGCAGGTGTAATGTCAGGGTTATTCCATGCCAAAAGTGGCAGATACATGTTCCTGGATCAGTCTTTACATTCTTATCCAACTTGTCAATACATACGTAATATGTTTTTATGGAATTTTTTTAATCTGTACCACAGGCTGCAACATGTAAATGTTTGTGTCTGCAGTGAGTATGTAGTTTTCAAGGGCATTTTTGGAAAAACAGGCTAAGACTTCTTTAAAGACTATCTCCTGGTTACACAAAAAGAGCAATTAATTTAATAGTATTACTTACACCATAATGATAATATTTTATGAATACTATGAATTTTTAAATATCTGCTTTTGTCATAGCAATATTCCATCTACTGAAGAGATCATTCCACAGCATTTTCAGGGTTCAATCACTGTTGGTCTGACACCTTCTTACTTTTCAAAATATATCTTGCATTTTCTATTGGAAATGCTCATGGGGAAGCAGGTACTTCACCACATGTCTTCCTCCTCGCAGGTGTAGAAACAGAGGGGACTTAACAGTGATGGTGCAAGAGAAAATCTGTGCTCTTGTGACATGGACTAGCTGTCAGATGCTTAGCGGTCCTAAAACTGGGGAGAAGCCCTACAAGGATACAGCCCTTCTTCAGGTTCAGTCAGTTCAGTAAAGCTGAAGAGGCAAAACAAAAGCAGACGTGAGCTTTTGTCAGAACTTTCTGAAATTCGGTATTCCTTATCAAAACATTGCATAAATGTTATAAGCTCCTCGGTTCCAGGTGTTGGCTTGGGCTCTGATTGCACTTGAATTGTTTCTGAGTGATGAAAAGCGAAATTAATAGTGCCTAGTAAGAAAGTTCACTTTATGTTATTTACAGTCTAGTCTAATCTCCATACGTTCAGATAGCTACGATAAACATCCCTTTGAACTGAACCTCACCTATTCCTGGAGGATTACAGAACGCTGAGGTCTAGGAAAGCATTAAGTACAACTGCTGTCTCAGATTAATTAGTCTTCTGCATTTCTTAGGGGCTCACAAAGCATTTCACAAAACTTAAGAGATCTACACGTTGTGCATCCACGTGGATATTCCCTGTATATTACAGGAGAGAGCAGTCTGTTGTACTTTATTGAGAGTAGGTGACCTAAAAGAAGGGGACTCACTATCTCAGTATGGAGAGGTTGGATAGGAAAGAGGGATTTTTATGCTTTCCAAAGCAGGCATCTATTAATAGAAATCAGAGCCTGGAATATATCCTCCACTGTAGCCATAAGCAATTCAAAAACATAATTAACAAATCTCCAGCGGATGTCATTTGTGTTCTAGGCTGTTAATGCCAGAAAGCTATTATTAGGGCTATGAAGTCCNAGGTCAGCTTCTGTTTAATTTATGGCATTTACATTCAGGTTAAATTCTGTGTCAGAATAACAGTTGCTTTGAGGAACACACTTAGACTTACAATTTTTATACGTATTTAAATTCTTTTAGAACTGATTAGATGTGTTGTTGATCAGGAATAGGATTGGTTGTTGCTAAAATGCTGGCATATGCTAAGGGACTTTGTTGCACAGGAGCTTAAGTGACTCTCTGCAGAAACAGTGATTTTAATAATAAGAAGAAATACATCTTTCCCCACATTCATTCACTGATAAGTGCTTTCACATTTCTTTTCACTTTTGAGTGCTGAGTTTACTCGTTTTCTACTGAAAATGTTAAAAATGGAACAAGCTATCACACATCCAAACAAACCACTTACAAATACTTCTCAGGCAGATTTGCTGAGGTTTTATACGCATTCTGCCGTGTTTTGAACCTTGGGTTAGATTTTCTTCATTGCTGTGATCCAGACATGAACAACTTACTTAACATGTCTTGGTAAATTCTTACATACATCAGAAGAACTTAGAGTTACAATGCAGTATAAGTGTTTCCGCACACTGTTACATTTCATAGTGCAGGACTATCTTTTCTGTAAGTCCAATTCCCATAACGTGGATCACTGAATTTTTAGAGGGATTTAAAAATATTTTTTCTTATTCATATCAACACATTTGTAGTGTTATTAAATTGCATTTTAATTATCAGGCAGTATAAGATTATGACTGTGTTGGTTTTTTACATATCTTTGTGAACACACTCAACATGATGCACAGTGATTTTCACCTGATGCAAAATGTTTAAAGGACTTCTAACACAGCGTTCACAAAGTGTTGTGTGGCAATAAGGTAATGGAAATGCAGACACCAGGATGTGTGCATGCTTGTGTCAACTGGACATTATTCTGTGAGCCAGTAATTAAACATTTACAGAGGGAGAAAAAAGAATGTACTGCGGGCTGAGATCTTTCAAAGCAATATTCAGGGTACTAAGCTATTCAGGAGATGCACAGTAGTAGGGGAGTTGGAAATAATGTTCACGTTTTGATAGTGATATTGTCAATAAAATGGTCTTAGAGTCTTGCACCCTTGGTCAAATGGTTTCCTTGCAGCGCTATCATTTCTGTCCCTATCTCGTCTTTTCAGAAGTAGAAGCAAGAATTCTGAAAATTTGCCTGAGCAGCAGTGAGTGGGTTTTCTATTCCTGTTGCAGTGACCCTTCCCAGGAGGATCAGTCAAGTGTTAATCTGAACAGGTTGGATCTGAAGAATCACATCACACAAGGTGTTGCTGAGCATTTTTAAACTTAAAGCTCACTTGGCTTATGCTGACCTGTGTTGGATAGAATGATTCTGGTCATTTAGCGTTTGTCCCAATTTCATATCATTTCCACATTAGCAAGTAAGATCATCCTTATTTGAGGATATGCAGGTCTGCACGCTGGTAAATTGCTTTCAGCCTAATGTTTAGGAGGTGCAATGTTTTCAGAATGTCAGTTTTGCATAGCACAGAATTCTTGATCATCTCCGTGACTGGCTGGCTGCAAGCAGGACAACATGTACCTCAGAGAGCCTCCAAATGTTCTTTGGATATAAAGCACTAAAAAAAGCAACATTGCTATATATTTAATTTTGTACAATGATAAGAGAGATCTGATGATAAGAGAGATTACTCTTTAGCCATTACTGGAACAAACACAGTTAATAAGTAGATGAAGAGAGGCTGACATGCTAGTTATGTCAGCAATTTCAGGTTTTGTTCCCATCTTGATCCAGAATAAAATCTCAGAATTACTCAGATGACTGTCCTCTACCACTTGTTTTTCTACCTTTTCACATTTAGAAACCACTGTGTGCCTCCCCTGGACTAAAACATTGCGGAACACCCAACCTGTAACAGTTCCAAGGCTCCCAAAGGGGATTGTTTCATTAGGCTTAAAATGTACAATTCCTTAAGCCAACCTTCCTGGTGTTGTGAACCATCTGTCAAAACATTCACAGAGGCTGGACCCCAGAGAACACATGGTGAGGCCAAAAGAAGGGAGCTCTGTGGGGTTAAAGGCTGTTGACATGATCTTCCAATGGATTGAGTTTGGATGTTAACTGGACTGGACATTGCTGACTCTGCAGCTGGGTCTTGTGGTGACCTTGTTCCTGAGGTTAGGATTAGGACTGCCTAGGAGTTTTCAGTCCAGCCACATGCGAGCTAGACTGTTGTGGGTACCACAGCTGAACTAGTCACAACATGAGCCCCAGGCAGCCTTTCCTTATCGCTGGCACTCTTACAACATGCCTGGTAACGATTACTTAACAGTAGCATGAGAGAAGACAGGTCTCTAATAGGTGAGAGACAGCAGAGGACTGGTGCAGAAAGCACTTGGAATTTAAGGAACACATGAGAGAAAGCCAGTGCGAGCAAATGACAAGTACAGGGGTTTAGCAGGTCCAAACTAAGCTTCTTGAATGATTACTACCACCAGGAAAGGATTGAAGGCTGATTATCTTGAGAAAGAGACATGCCTATCAGCTGGCTGAATCAGATTAGTCATAAGCTCCTCTCCTAAGCTTTGCTTTCAAGTTCGTGCTCACTTTATCTTCTGAAAGGCCGTTCCTTTGAGAACCAGCTTTTCTAAGTATCCTGTAGGAACCTCAGCTCCAAGGGAAACATCAAAATGTCAGTGCCTGAGTTTGTACTGCAGGCTTGGGTGATCCTAATTCTGTGCTACAACCTGGAATATCAGGGGATGTCTGAGTTTCTGTGGCCAGGATTTTGAATAATACAAAAGACTAAAGTGAAATTCTAAACCTGTACTCAAGCAGATTAACTACAAACCTACTAAATGTTAGCATTCTAATTTCTGTCAAGAAAAAAAAAAGGCCATAAAAGTGCCACATACCTAGTTATCCTTTTTACAACATGTACAGATATACAAAACATCACCCAAAAAAACCTACCTGGGGTCCAGTGCCCTCTCAATTAATGCTTCTCTTTGGGATGTGGCCATATTTACACAATGCATACATTTAACTGTATTGATTTGGGCCTGTTTCCAAGTTCTTTAAGTAAGTCATGGGAAACATAAACAAGAAACTATTTAAGTCTATACAAATATGCAAGTACTTCATGTTACACACATCCTCCAGTTATCTCTTCTCTCTGTAATGTTCCAGACCTAAGAAAATTAAAAATAAAATTACTCTGACAAGTACAAGGTAATGTGTAAATTGACCTGGAAACAGAATTGCTTGTGAAGTCTCATTAAAGCTGAAAATCAGAAGAGGGAAAGCTGCAGGGTAATAATAACTGCGTGGTGTTCTGCTTCTCAGATGAGTGCTCTGCCTTTTCCACAGCATCTAAACCCCTATGTATGTTGGAATAGATGTTCTATTTTAAAACACTAAGTAAATATTAAACTTCTACGCTCTCTGTCTTATTGTTTGGCTTCTTTGACACTTGGCTGTAACTGGTTGCAAGTTTCTCAGATGAAGTCACTTCGTAGGAAGATGGCAGAAAGCTCCAAATAACAGAAACAATGAGAACTAGCAAAGACAGATGTTTCCTAAATGTTACAGTGCTTCTCTCAGAGGGCACAGTGATGGTAGCACTGTCCCAGCTACCAGAAGGGAAACATTGCTGCTGTCCCTGGGCCAGCTGGGCTCCAGCAATCAGCCTTTCTCTGGCTCTTGCCCTTTAAAAAGTGGGCAAACCCGTGTCAAGCACATGCCTTGTGATGGACTGAGAGGTCACACTGCAGCACTCACTGCTGAGGATCTTCCTCACTCATTTTACCTGCCAGGCACCCTCTGGAAGGACTTGCTGGCTCTGTTGAATTCTCTGTTCTTTGAGTCTGTGGATACATTTTAGTTATATGGCCCTGAATTTTTGCTTACTTGCCTGGACGAGGTCATAAGTCAAAGCCGTGATAAAATAATGTTTGCTTGTTTTCATTATTGGTGAGAAAATAATTCTTTCAGTGAATGAATTACACAAAAAAAAAAAAAAAAAAAAAAGAGAGAGAAAGTGCATGAACTAAGGTTACCTTAATTACACTGATTTGTGAATGCCTCTGGGAATTTCATCCACGTATCTAGGGCTCTCTTGAATACATGCTTCATTTGAGGCTGAAGATTTTTGTGTTTTGTAATTAAAATTACCCAATTTTGTGGTAGAAGGCTAATCCTAAAAACTAGAAAAACAAATTTTGAAACAACAGATTGAGAACAAGTAGGCCTTCTTCCTAGAATGGCTGATGTCTTTGGGGGTCAGCTTGAGTTATCATCAATATCAGAGATTTCCAAAACTTCCCTTGATCCTACAAAGCCAACTAAAGATATCTAGGAACCATTTTATTCTGTGATAGTTGAGGCTCCTGTGCACTCTAATAGAGTATCAGAACTCAACTTAAGAAACTCAGCATCCTAGGACAGAAACACAGGAACACAGAAACATGAGAACTTAGCACCAGACCTCAACACAGGAAAACTAAACAGCATGCATCTCTAATGGAGCACTACCATTAAACGAGGCTTTGATTTAAAAATTATCATATTCCCCTTTCTAACTCTTGCCAATATAGGCAGAATAGTCTTAATATTGACTAGGAAAAAATAATTGTCTAGTCAGGGTGCTGTGAACATCTTCTGTACATTAATGTAGTTAACAATAAATACTTTTAAGAAAGAGAGTTTGGCCCCAGTGGATTTTTTTGAGCTATTCACTTGCAGACTGACTTATTTGAATTGCTTGCAATACAGTATTATAAATATATTTGTAAATTAGACTCACCCTGATAATATTTACTTTGGCAAAACTGGTTTTTATCCAAAGCTCCAACCACATACTTCTTCAACATTAAACTATTACAGACTTAGTATCTGCAGCTTGAAAACAGCCTCTTTCATAAGATATCAGTCAGGTGCGCCAAAATTTGTTGAGAGATTTGATCTACAAAACAATGCTGATGAAGATTAAGTATGTTCCTCTGTTGCAGGACATTGTCCCAAATCAGTAACAGAATGCCCTTCTGCCCATGAATGCCAGTAAAATTTTCCAGGGAGCAGAAAAATTTGGCTGGCTTTTTCTATTCTCAACAAATATTTATAATCTAGTTTCACACCTGATTACTTTGGGATCATCTGCAAGAAGTGTTTGGCTGTAGCAATCAGAAATACTCCTAAACTGTTCTCACTTGGAAACAGAGAGAAGTGTAACTTAAGGTGCTGTTAAAGTGTCAGAGGGTGGGATTTGTCACACCTAACTCTAGCCATCTAAATTTAAATATCAGGTTTAAATTACTTGTCCAATTTCTCAGGCTGCTCTAATGGAGAGAGATAAGCACTTTCAGTGACTCAGCCACTTGAAGATGGAAATGTAAGACAGATGGGAAGTGCCTGTCTTTTCACTGGGGAAGTCACTCAGATTTTGAATTTATGGAAGACATTCAACTTCCATACAGGTAAAATTAGTTAAGAGAAGTCCCAAAAACCTACATACTCCAGAACAGGGAAAACCACAGAATAATTTGTCTGGGATTGCAGGGAAATTACTGTCACCTGACTATGAGACTACTAAAGTTACACAGTAAATTAAAAAAACTAATGCTGAGACCATCCTTGAGGAAAGCAGAACAATTAAGATTTTTTTTTCTTCTTTTGTTTAAAAAATACACAGGTTTCAGTGACTAACAGTGGAGTGCTGGAAGGAACTGAAGTCATGACAATTTTGCGATTGCTTTACTGTATTTCCTGTATTTATTCTTGGTTTGAATTTTTTGCATATACAGTCAGGGGCTAGAAACAAATGCAGTCAACTGCTATCAGCCATCTGCCTTTGACTTCTGGCCCACATAGAAGAGGAGCGTGCTGGAAAGGGACTCATGCAAGGATTAAAAATCCTGCATTGCCTGGAAAAGGAAACAAGTCAGGTGTTGAAGTGTGACAAAACTGACTCTTGGGCTGAGCACTGGAACTAGAAGAACAAGGGGAGGTTGAAGTACTGCTTCAGTTCATTTCCTGACAGAAAAAAATAAGAGTTGTAAAATTTATGAAGCTGTTAGCTCTGGCATGGAAGGGATGGGGATAACAATAAAAGCATTGTATAATTTGAAAATATATTAGCTTGTCTTTCTTTTCCTGTATCTTCTCAGTTCTTAACTTCAGAGTCATTCCAAAGAGACTTTTGGATCTAGACAGGCTCCCTGCAGCTTCTTCTGCTTGTTTCCTGCCTCTGAATTTTTCTGAGATCCTGGCTTGTAGTCTGCTCTCCTCCTACACTTCCTTATGGCACTGTCTTAGCGCTATCCAAAAATACATGTGTTCCATAAAGAAACCGCCTATTTGCTTGGAACTGGTACCGATGTCCTGGGTCTTGCTAGATTGTACCTTCAGCTCATTAATATCCTTCCAAAACAGTTGTTTCCCAATGTAATGATCCAGGTTCAGCGAGTCATTCTGACAGCCAATTTAGCCCAAACTGTGCAGAATTGCAGAGTTGAGGCAGAACTGCATCTCCAGGGAGTCTGTGGTTGGTTTTCTTTCCCCATGAATTGTTACATGCGGATGTTCATTTGATTTAGACACCCAATGAAATTATAAGACTATGACGTCACACACAGATACACGAAGAAGGTGTGTTTTGGAGCCAATCTGGTATACAGAGGGATCAGATTCTTTCCCTGCTTACCCAGTTTTAGCAGCATACCATATTCAGAGTCACAGTCAGGTTTGTGCATGACTTGCACCAGACTGCACTTCCTTCTGCCAGTGTTCTATAATGTGGAAAGACATTGGCCAGAGATGCACAGAAGTTTAATTTGGAGTTATAAAGCAGTGCTGAGCTTCTTAATTTTTCCTCCAGTTTCAGCTACTATCCTCCTTCTCCTTTGGCATTATGCATGCAGACAGGCACGCTAATACCTTTATTACATAACTGTTCAGAAATGCTCCCATTTCACAGGAAAGATGCATCTCATTCACACACCTTATGCAAACAAGATATAAATTGCTACACAAGTGAGGACATGCAACATTATGCCTGAAAAGGCTATTGAGGCGCAGCCATCATGGCCCTTCCCTGCGCCAGATAGCGAAACCCTCCCTCTGGCTTGTTTTCCTCTCCTTTTGGGACTGGCAAAACGCTGCTTCTCCATCACTAACAGGGGAGGGCTGTGCAACGAGAAACAAGCCCCCTCTCCACGTTCAAGGTGGGGCTGACCCCTGCTGCACCCACCCTTATGCAGCAGATTCGGTGCCAGCTGGGCAGTGTTTAAGATACCGACCGACCCAAATGGCCAGGAATCGCGTGAATAAGCGTGTGGGTGAGCTTAAGCCCTTGTGAGCGTTTATCATCACCTTTGCCACAGTCTGATGCAGCTGTGGAAATGCAGACTGAGACGAACTACGGCTGATGCACGGGTTTGATATTTACAGAGGTGCGTGTTCCACCAGCTGGAGGCTTCGCACAGCTGCGGCACATAAGGGCTGGCCTCGGCTGCGGATCTGTAGTCAAAGCACAGGGTTTTTCTTTCCCCTCGGCTGGAGTTTGTGTCCTCTCAACAACCCTCTGAGAAATCAGCGGTTGAAAGACCTCTGCTGACTGGTAAATTTGTGCAAAATTCACTGAGGCCAGAGGCATATGATATGATTATGTTTTGACAAGGGACTGGACTGTGATAATTTCAGAAGATTTCCCTTTTGGTAATACTTAAATAAGAGGAGCTGAAAGCAAGTTGTATTCCCAGATTTTCAGGCACTAAAATACTGTAATCTTTAATTACAGTTTGATGAGCTCTATTCTCCAGAAGAGTGCTAAAGCAATAAAAATTGTCTCAGCCAGCAGTGAAGTTGTAAACTATTAATATGGTTGGAGCAATGAATAGGCAAATGGAGAGAGGGGCCATCTTCATTAGTAATTCACTATTCTTAGTAGTTCATTATTTCTGAGTTCCTTAGGTTCATTATTCCAAGGAAGTTTCTGTATACAGCAGAAGATGTATTCCTACCCTGTAACTTGAATTAATTAAAATTTAAATTAAATTTAAGTCTATTTAAGTACATTTATTGAAAGAAAAGAAGAAGTACACTGAAGTAGGAATGGAGAGTAGACACAGCAGGTAAGGTGCTGACAGCTGCACTTCCCTATTCCTGAGCTATTCCCCCTCCCCCTGTCTAACTCTGGTACTTTTCCTGTAATGCTCCTCACTGCAGGGCAGCTTAGGAGTGTTTTGGCAGGGAACAGTCTGCTTATTCTCCCTGGAGACTGCACAGAGATCATAAATCCTTTTGGAGTTCTTAACCCTTGTATGTAACTGACAGCTTTAATCTTCTGCTTTACTAAATTCAAGCAAGAGGCAGTGCAAGCACGCGGAGAGAAGGACACATGTTCAAATTACTGGGGAGCCAGTCACACACTTTCTAATGCTGTTATTTAATGGGCTTTTTCAAGCAGACTCTGCCGTGTGCTGCAAATGATCTGTTTGAGATGCACCACTGTCATAATTAATGATTATGATAGAAATAGATCACTGAGCATTCTTTTGTTAAGGAATTTTTGGGTTCAATGGTGACTTCCACCCCCTTTTCCCTAAATTATAACCTCTGTTACATTCCTTTCCTTCCTTCATTCCCTCCTGGAATAACTGGCACATCCTTCATGCCTTCTGCTGTTAATAGTAAGAGGGAACCGGGCGCCAGTATTAATTGTTACATCAGAGTGACATGTGAATGCCAGTGACCTTCTTGCAGAAAGAAAGAAATGATGACCCACTAAGGCAACCGACTCGACTGTTTAGATGACAGAACATTCTGTGCAAATCTTTTTCCAGATGTCTAAATACAAGAGAGAAATCTACCCTGGCACACCTTCCTTCTCACTTAATCATTAGACCATTATGATTATGATACTATTCCAATAATGTTTTTCACTGGCACAGCACTTCTCCACATATATTTCAGAGCATTTCAGTACATGAGAGAACATTGTTCCTGCGTATAGGACAGAGAAAATAAATTGCTTGTCCCAAGTGGAATATAATTTTGTTTTTGCAGACAGGGAGAAGATTGATGTCTCGTGTCTTCTTGTCACAAAGCTGCGAGAACCATTTGTGGAAGATACTGTAATGCTGAGGTGCAATGCTTGGGGTTTTTCCACTGTTTTAGCAAGCTTATTGCTAGTGTTTGACTGGCTGTGTGTTTCTGAAGATGACAGAACATTGTCTCCTTTATAGTTTACAGGGTTTTTTCACCTCTTTTACATAAGGATTGCTTTCACAGCACCGATTGCTTAAGGCAAGTGCTATCTAAATGTGTTTGAATGTATGCAATCATCAGAGGCATGTTTTGCAACTCTTTGTCAGAATCCAATAAATATACAGCAATTAAAAGTGAGATTATGACAATCTAGTAGGTGGGTAAACAAGTTTTTAAAAGAACACTTTCCGCACTTAAATATTTGCCAGACTAATTTTTAAAATAATCCAGCAGTTTGTGAGCTGCTGTGAGGCTCAGTTGTGTGTTAGATACTATAAAAGCATGTTTTATTCAGAATTTGCAGATCCAGAAACAACATGTGAAAATTGGTACACTGGTGATGAGGTTAGATGTTACAGTTTTACCACGGCCCCAACCTTCAAATGGAACAATACCCCCTGAATGTAAACAAAACAAATACAAGCATCATGATGTTTAAACAACTCAGATTCCTTTAGTAGCAAGCTGTGCTGGCAGTCAGAGATACCCGATGGGGAAGCAGAAAGGGGCAGAATTATAAAGTTCACCCTCTCAGGCACTGTATGCATCAGCTTTCAGATCACAGAATCACAGAATATGCTCATTTGGAAGGGACCCACAAGGTTTGTCATCCAAGGGCTGCAGCAGGGAATCAAATAAAGCATCTATTTCTTATTTAAAAAAAAAAAAAAAATTCTAGTAAAGCAATGTTCCCAAGAACAGTAATGACATAGCAGAGCACAGGGTTCTCCAGCTTTGATCCAAAAACTAAATTGTGCCTTTTTTAGTATTATTCAACATCTGATATAGCTGTTAAACCATTTATGCTGAGTGCCCTTAGTGTTCTCAGAGCTCAGTTTGCTTCTGGGTACCTGCCCCCACTTTTCATGTGGGGCTAGTGATGGGAAATTGACAGCCAGGTCCAGTTGTAGCTCAGTGGCAGTTACAGGATGTGTTAAGTATTTTAAGA
>VXBX01004388.1:32102-59048 GCA_013400415.1 Scytalopus superciliaris
AAAAAAAAAAAAAAAAACAAAAAACAGGAAAACCCAAACAGTTTCTCATTCATGGTATGTGAATGTCACCTTGAACAATAAAATGGGATGCAAAATGCTGGCCAAGTCACACTTCCCTAGATGCTGTGCTTTTCTTGTGTTCTGGGGGCTTAAAACACACAGGGCCTGATCTGAACTAAACTTCAGCAGTGACTGTTGCTGTTGAGGTCAAGAGCTTGCTTTCCAATGACCCATTACATGCTAAACATTCTGGAAGAAAAGGTATCTGATAAATACTATAAAACTGTCAATTCTGAATTAATTTAATGTTTTCCTGCCCTCCTCCCCAGTTAAGAAAATTGCCAACTAACTTCATGGTTGTTATTAAGCAACATTTCTAAACAATTAAGATGCAGATAATAAGTGCTTAGAGACAAACTAGACATATTAAAATCTTATGAGAGCAAACAGACATGGGACCTTGGAGGGTGATTAAATCATGTTAAAAGAAGTCCTGAAATCATGAGACTACTAGAGGAAAATCTAGGAGGAAATTAATCCTTCTGTATGTACGATGTAATACCAGTGATGGACAGAAAATAATGCACAAGGTCTCACACCAAATGATTGCATAACATTCATTACTGGCAGGTGATTTATTTTGTGATAATCACCCATTCTGAGGACTGCAAGAGAAGGGATTGAGTGATTCTGATATAGAAATACTCTGAGTATTTTTTTTTTCCATTAATAATATTTATAAGGGAATACAGACTATCTAAATTATAGGTTACACACCTAAAATACTTCTCTGCAGCTTTGGAAAGACTGAAGTAACCTAAGAAGAGTACAGAGAATCAGTTAGGTAATTTTCTGCCTGTTTTGCCAAATCATAGTCTGGGACCATCACACAATAGAAGATGTGCCTGTCACAGTCAAAGTTAGAGGTATTTTTGTGCAAGAGCAACCTTGGATTTAAGCATGCATTTGGGGGAGCAATAGCAAATATAATCATGACAATTTAATCTAAGCAGGCTTGTGTTAAAAAATCCCCAACCAACCGACCCCTCCCCCCACCCCACCCCAAAAAAAGGCCCAACCAAGCTTTATTAATCATTTGTGCATGGGGTTTTTTGTTAGTATATAGAAATGTATTGTTCTTTAAAGCCTGGACTGCCATCTGGGCTGGTTTTTTTCCTGTTGACATACGTGTACCTGAGGATTACAGTAAAAATAAATTATGGGTACCCTACAAAACCAGCCTCTGTATGTGAGATTTGATTGACATGTACTTCTTTTTCCAGGGAATTACCACCTTTTCAAAGAGCTTGACAATAATGATTTAGAGCTGTGGATATTGGTACTCTCTTGGGGCTAAGAGAAGGAGATCAATTCCCCAATTGATTTAAGTGAATGGATTTGTGGGCTGTGCAGCTGTAAGCTGACCTACTAAAATGGAAATAAAGATGTCAGGCTGGGTCTGACTAATCTTAATTTTTTAAAGCAAATTACAGCAATTTGGTTGAAACTCATGCATGCCCCTTTCTAACTTCCAAATCTTGAAAAGGCTTTAAAAGCACCTGCTGTCTGTGGCATGAAAAATCCTGTACACAGGGAACTGACCAACTTCTCTGTAGGGCAGCAATGATTCTTGCCACTATGCCAGAAAAACTTGCCTATATGAACTTGCCCATATCAACCAATATGACCATCAGGAAAAATGAGCCCTTTCTCTCTGGGTTCATGTTCTTGGAATCATAGACTCACTGAGGCTGGAAAGAACCCCTGGGATCATGGAGTCGCATCACTGACCCAGCACTGCCAAGCCCAGCACTAAGCCACATCCCCAAGCGCCACATCTACACATCTTTTAAATCCCTCCAGGGATGGTGACTCAACCACTTCCCTGGGCAGCCTGTTCCAATGCTGGACAACCCTTTGGGGAAAGAAATTTCTTCTGATATCCAACCAAAACCTCCCCTGGTGCAACTTCATGCCATTTGCTCATCCTATCACTTGTTCCCTGGGAGCAGAGCCTGACTCCCCCCCAGCTCCCCCCTCCTGTCAGGGATGTGCAGGGAGCCAGAAGGTCCACTCTGTCCCTCTTTTTGTCCAGGCTGAGCCCCGCCAGCTCCCCCAGCCCCTCCTGCTGCTCCAGCCCCTTCCCCAGCCCCTCTCCCTGCCCTGCCCAAGCTCCAGCCCCTGTCCTTGGGGACCCCAGAACTGCCCCAGGGCAGGTGTGGCCTCAGCCATGCCCAGCACAGGGTCAGTCCCTGCCCTGGGACTGTGACACCCCATGGCTGGCACAGCCCAGGGGCCACTGGCCTCTTGTCCCCCTGGGCGTATCTGGGCACACCTGGGCTCATGTCCAGATGCTGTCACCAGCAGCCCCTGGGCCTTTTCCAGCTTTCCAGCCCCTCTTTCCCCAACCTGGAGCGTTCTGTAGCGATGTTGTGACACAGGGTCAGGAACCAGCACTTCCCCTTGTTGTCCCTCACACAACTGGCCACATCCCATCAATCCAGCCTGTCCAGATCCCTCTGCAGAGCCTTCCTGCCCTCCAGAAGGTCAACACTCATTGTCATCTTCAAATTTACATCTTATAAGTGAGAATTCTGACCTGTTTAGCAAAACAAAAAGTGTCTGCTGTATTCGCCTGCCTTTTGTCTACCTCAGATTTCTGACTGGAATGCAACTTCTGTCATTTTGTCCTAACAAGAGTCTCATAAACTCTTTAATATCAGTTGGATACCAAGGCAAAGGAGAGAGTTGAGAATGCAGAAAGATATCATTGCTGCATGCAAATGGACAGTCATCCCTAAAAAATGTACCGGATGATGCTATTGAAATCTTGTTTTCCCCAACTATAAAGCCATTTCTTTCAAATATCGAAGTTTAAAGAATGTTACTCAGTGGTTGTTTACCCTGATACTTTCTTTATTCTTTCTGTGAACATTTTGGATTCTTCTGAGCACACAAAACTGTAGTTACCACACACTATCCTGTTATTCTGCTTATTATATGAAAATGCATTCTACATTGCATATGAAAAGCTCCTGAGGCAGCTTTCAAAAACCTTTTCTGTGCAGTGCGATTGATATTTCCAAAGAATTTCAGAAGCAGAGCAAATTACTTATTCAAGTTCTATTTGGTGTCTGCATCAAGGAGACATTAATATACAGAATAAAGCTACACAATTTCTCTTCTTTGTCCATTGGTGCCTAGCACTAGAAGTTTAAGACAAAGTTGGTATGCAGCTAAGAAGGAAGTTAGGAATTTGTGATTTGTAACTCCTATTGATACATTTCCCTTTCCTTTCTCCATTTTTAAAAAAAAAAGCTTTGGACATTTTTTCAGATGCCTGTAAGATAGCTATTTTTTCCTGAGAATCCTGACTCATTTCCTATCTTCCTGTAAATAATTTTACCCAAGAATTTGTCATCCAGTATTCTCCCTACTAACAAATCTTCAGTCTGTTTACATTCAGAAATACTGCAATATGCTAAAGCTTGAGAGTGAAGAGATAATTAACTCAGTGATTCTTTCCGAAGTATTTTATACCATAAACTAAGTGATTCAGTCCTGGAAAACTAATGTCCTTAATTATTTCATTACACATCAAGATAGGGATTCTCTCTGCTCACTTGGCTTAGTTTCAAGACTGTCAGAAAGGAAATGATGGAAAATAAGAGCCTGCACTGTAAGGTTTAACTAAGGTCATGGATGCATTTAAGAACACGTATTCCATGACTGTCCACATGAAACAGAAGATAAGCACAGCTTTGGTTATACGTGTGTATAGATATAATTATTTTTTTTTTTTCAAGGAAGTGGATGTTTAGAGACTGATCATATTTCATCTAGAGATGTGAAGCATTGTGTTTTACACCATTTTGAAAGGAAAATGCAGAAGACAGGAAATCTTCTGCAGAGGAATACACATGTTGGCAATATTTCTCTTTTGTGGCAAGTACCTGTCATAACCATTGTTATGCATCTTGGAAAGTTACACATGGAAAACAACTTTGAGAAGTAGAAAGTAAACAAAAAGCAAAATACTACATGTTGTGCCTTTTGTGTTTTAGTTCTCTGTGCTATGCCTGAAAAAAAAACACCCCCAAGAAGTTAATCTGTTAACCCAATACCACACTGTATCTCATTTAGTGCCTTGGTTTCTGCTCTGTATCAAAACCTGCTAGACTGCTGCAGCAATTTTAACCTAATACAAACATTAAGTCACTGGAAACAATCCCAGTTCACACACAATCAAGCAGTTCTGGATCTTCTTTAAGTTGCCCTGGGAAATGGGTTTGCCTCTGTTGTTGTCTGGATGGGCCTAAAAAACAAGAAGGTGGCTTTGGAGCAGCTTCTTGCATCCTCAGGTATGCTTTCACCATATGTATGAAGTGGTCCTTACTGCAGAGGCCTCATTTAAAACACATGACAAATTTTTTTGCAGCACAGATACTTAAAAGTAACTTCTTTAGACTAAAAATACCCACAAAACCCAGCCAAATCAACCTTGGAGCTATAAAGAGAAGGGTCCTTGTTTTTTACACCGTGTCTCTTTATCTTGTTTTTGAAATTGGTTGTGAGTGGCTGGTCTTAAATCCATGCAGAATAAATCTGATAAATCTGATTAATTCAGAGGATAATATGATTTAAATAAAACGCAAGTGCAGATTGCCAGCAATGCCATTAGTTTTAGAAAAGGCATCTCTAAAATATGGATGTTTGCAAAGAAGCAGACTGAACTCACTTCTGTAATTACCAGTTTATTTCAGGTTATTAATATGAAGTTACATATTCTGAAATCCTTTTTGTGATGGAGGAGAAATAGAGATGTTATTCTGTATTTAACGCAGGGCGATAATGAAGATCAGAGAGGACACAAATATCAACACGATTCACCTGCATTAGAAAAATCCTACACTTTATATCTGCCTCAAACATGATTTAATTTCCCTGATACGCAACAGCTGTCGATTTAAAACAAAACAAAACAAAACAAAACAAAAATCAGGCTCAGCACAGCTACAATCATAACAAACAATGACCTTGGCTTATATCTCGTAGCCATGGCAGCAACTGAAAGGACTCTTCCCACAGTGTGTTCGGAGGGGTGGGGGTTTTAATCGCAGTTTCCCATGACTGGGTGTCTCAGCCGCGGAGCAAGGCTGAAACAAAGAGTTCTGCAGCGAAGGAGGTTATTCTGAGGCACGAAATAAATTGTGATCACACCACAGGAATTCTGCTTCGGTCCTGCAGGGAATGTGCCTGCCCAAGAGGCTCAGCTCCTTTCGGAATCATAAAACTGCACCTATAAATGGTGGCAAAGTTTTACTGTATTTATACATACATATGTTTATCAAAGGAGAAGAATGATCTGCTTGTGAGAAGGTTTCTCAGTGTTTCCTGTTAGTTTGAGCAGGATTGTCAAGTCAAAGTCAAAACTGGAGCTTGTTCTCAGCCTGACTCCGGGATATTTTTTCGTGCCCTCTGCCTTAGATGTAGGAGAGCTACAACTCTCTACTTACAGGAATGTGGAAAAAAAATAACTAGTCCTTTTCAAAACCCAAAAAGTGTGAGGAGGCTCTGCTGACTTTGCCCCTGGCAGGGTAAGTGAGTGGCTCACTCTTTTGAGTCAGTTAGCTGGTGCATTTCTTCTCATATCCTCAGGAAATGCAAAAGGCACAAACACAGTGTGAGAAACCTGATTAGCACGTTCATAGCTGATGAAAGAAAAAAAAAATGTAAAAAATGGGAAAATAGAAACTGGTGAGTTGCACAGAAGTTTGCATAACATTAAATGTGGAATTTATTTATTTTCCTAAAGACCTGTTTATTTCTGTTCTAAAAGATACTGTTGGCCGGGAAGGAAAGTTTCCAGGCCAATGTATAGTTGAGCAAGAATGCTGCACATACCACAGGCTGGCAGAGATGCTGATGTGCCCAGGCTGTGCTTGCAATAGCTAGACCCTCTCCACTCACCTTGGACAGTTTCAGAGGTATTTCCTTAGCCTTTGGCAGGGAAGGTTTGGAGGAATCTGTGTCTTTTCTCTGTCTTTACACTCGGTAGGTTTTGGTGTGTGTGTGGGAGATGCTGATGGCTCCATGGTGTAAGCCACCTAACGTTCTTATTTTGCCACCCTATTTAATCCAGCTCTTCCCAGGCCTTCCTGTGTCCATTGGATCCAGGGCATGAGGTAAGCACCAGCAACACACAGAATTTTTCTACTGGCACTTGCTCCGTCACACAGTTCATTGTAAGGCTGCTCACTCTTGTAAAGCTGCTCACTCAACTCCCCCGGCAAATCAGTAAGATCACAATGAACACTAAGTTTAATTGGACTGAATTCCACGGTAGCCTCTCAAACTGCTTCCCTCCAGACTGAGGAGAGGAAGCTGCCTCAAGAAGTGAGGAGGTAAGTTCTGCTACACTCCACCTGCAAACAGGAGAAAACATGCTATGTAATGGGTACAAAAAATGGCTGCTTATATGGAGTCTATAATAATCCCCTAAAATCTGTGAGAATAAATATGCCAAAGGAACTTGATTTGTTGTGAAGGGAAGCTATTACCTAATTGGTGGCTCTTGTGTGCAGGGTTTACTGCATTGATGCTGCAGTGCATAAAGCAGTCAAATAAAGAGTACCATTGGTGCAGCAGAACGGAGGAGAGAAATGGGGGCTTGCCAGGTATTCTGAGGGTTAAAGATGGTTGTTGGCAAAGGAGTGGGGTGAATTAACCCTGCCCTGTTGGGAATCCCTCATGCCTGGGAAAGAGTGTACTATTTAGCACACCTGCAGTAACAGAGCACAGCGATCACTGTGGTAGATGCAGGGGCACTCCTGCAAATTAAAAAAAATAAAAATGACAGCAACAAGAAATGTCAGTGTTGTCTTTCCAAAATCTGCAGAAAATCCCCCCCCAGTTACAGGGGTAGTAAAAGGAAATGGCCACCCACACTGGATACCTAAAGTAAGAGCAGAGGGCACCAGCATCACTTAGTAATAATACTTTCCCAGAAAAGTCACAGCCTCCAGTAATTGCCACTCCAAGGACTCCTCCACTGCATTTAATTGCTCTCGCTGGATTGTTCTTCCATTAAGTTTTTATGGTCACTTTTTGAGTACATGATGATTTTTATCTCTCCTCTTCTCTTTTAGCTGAACCTGCAAGACCGCAGTTTTGTTGGGTGTGTTGTTACATGTTTCCTAATTCTTGTGTTTGAAAGGCAATCAAGTCATTGCATTTCCCCCTGTCCTGTGTGTTTTATTTTTATGGGGGTCCTTTCCAGCCTTTTCCAAAGAGAGGAGCTCCAGTGTACACATTCCCACTGCTGTGCCACTGCTGTTCATGGATCATACACTCTACTTGGATTTTGTGAGCCTTTTCTTGCACCACTGCTGTCCAATGTGAAGCACTCAGAGCTACTCACAGAACTCAGTGTGTGGCAGCTCCTGGCTCACACTGTGGCACCATGATGCTTTTGGTGAAAGAAGAGGATGGAGGGCATGGCACTGGGGGGAGCAGGCTAATAATCCCAATTGTTTATTTTCAAACTCATAGCTTTGATACTAATTTCCTGGACCCTGACTGCCTGCGAATTTAATGAGTAGGTAAGCAATGCCACTTGTAAACATTCACCCCTAAAACTGGTTTTACAGCCAGTCTTGCAGAACCCAGCTAGGCAGGACTAGGCATTGTCAGTGGAACAAAGCTACTGTGAAAGCTAAATGAAAGGTCAAAGAATGTGGCTCCGTTCCTTATTGGGAAATGCACAGCGAGTATGTAGTAAACGTTGTCAGCAACTGGGGGTGGGTGGTCTCCTGAGAATGGAGACTTCATGGAAATTCCCATGCTTTGGGCAAGGAAGGGAAAGAAGGAAGAGGGACCTATTGCCTTGCAAGACAAGCAGCCAAGAGGAAAGTGTCTTTATTGACTTCTGTGTGTGATCCAACCGTGTAACACCAGCGAGTGAAGCGAAAACAATTCCACACGTATTAGGTGTAAAGAGGGAAATGATCATTCATTCCAGGTGCTGTAGTACCTGCTTGTTTCAAACACAATATATAGAAAATCTATAACGCGTTGGGTTTCATGTGTGGAGGGGTTTACAGAGAGACAAGATGTCCTGAGGATTGCCAGACTGTTACTGCAGACACACAAAGATGACAAGCAGGAATAAACTTCTCAATGGATGGGAGCTGTTTGCTTAGTTAGCATTCCATCCTACACTGGGCAAAAATGTCAGTCTGACCCCTTCTTGCAAGAATTAAAAAAAAATAAAACTTAAACATAATTCTGTATACTCTCTGTGTATACACGTTGTAATTTGAAGAAATTACAACGTACACATTTCAGTCCATTTGTATTTGATGGTAGTGCTTAAGTACTTAGATGTTAAATGACCTCTGAAACACAGAGTTTTTGTTTTCTACATAATCTGCAAGAGGTAGCAATCCTACAAACCTCTTTGTTTTTCCCACTGTATAGCCTGAAATGACCTGTTTGTTCAAACCAGTAAGCATGTGCAATAAATGTCAGAAAGAAATTAGTTTTGTTCTACAAAGAAAGCTTATTACTTCCTGGAAGGATGTCCCTGAAAGCCAATACTGATATTTATCAAGGTGATGGTATTTAAAGGTTTTAAGGGTATTTAAAGATTACATACTTGCAAAAGCCTCGCACATCTAATTAATTTAAAAATTAATGTCAGCTTTTCAAAGTTGCACTGAGGTTTCTATCCACATCTGGAGTTATTTCAGTGACTTAAAACCAAAAATGTAATATCCCCAGGTGATAATTGCCTTGAAAGAGAAAGCAATAAAACTGGATAAAAGTATGGGTGGTTGGAGCTACTGCATTGGTTATTCTGTTGACAGTTCTACAAGAGATGTACTTTGCACAACTATACTTACAGAAAGTTACTGCAAACACTTGCTTCCAGAAGAGCATGGAAACCTCTAAAACAAGTCGGAAATGGTCTGGGACAGTGCCTGTAATTAAGGGCTTTCTCTCGTATTTGTTCTTTTATCCCATGAGATGAATCCAGTGAACACAAAATAAAAAGGGAAAGCTCTGCATCAGTTTCAAAATTCCCAAGATCTGGCCCTATTTCCTCTAATTAAAATACATAAAGGTGAAAAAACAATGTATGAAAAACAATAAATTCATACCATCAGTAGTAAGCAGAAATCCACCAGTATGAATCTGGTGTTTTCCTATGTAGAATCAGACACAGGCTTGGATTGGAAAGGGTCTCAGGGTCCTCCTAGTTCCAACCAGACTGTCATGGGCAGGAGCATCTTTCTGTCAGACTTGGTTGCTCCAAGCCCTGTCCCACCTGGCCTTGGACCCTTCCAGGGATGGGGCAGCCACAAGTCTCTGTGCCAGGTCCTCCCCACCCTCAGTGGGAGGAATTCCCTCCTAACATCCCATCTAAATCTCCTCCCTTTCAGTTTAAGGAAATTACCCCTTGTCCTGTCACTCCACCTGCTTGCCACAAGTCCTTCTCCCTCATTTTTATAAGCCCCATGAAGTACTTAACAGGGCTTTCAAATCTTCCCAGAGCCTCCTCTTCTCCAGGTGAGCACCCCCAGCTCTCCCAGCTTGGCTCCACAGCAGAGCTGCTCCGGCCCCCTGATCACCTTTATGGTTTTCCTCTGGATTCACTTTTTTGTACAAGCAGATCACTTTTTACACACATCAAAGTGACTATTAAGTCTCTTCTTCCTCCCTGTGTGGTCTCCGTTCTGTTTTCTCACAGCTGATATATGCTCATTACACTTCTCTTTAGAAGGAACCAACATATAGTAAAGCGCAAGGTTATTTTCATCCCTGTACAAACATATCCTTTCAGTGACACATTCTTTAAAAACGAACAATTCTTTTCTTTGAGGCTCAGGAAGAGCTTAATAATTTACTTTCTACATAGTTCTCACACTTATCTGACAACTTGTTTAGGACTTCAATATTAATGACAATGTTAATTTTTCAACTCACACAACAGCCTCAGAGTTTTGGGGAGTCATATATGCCTGTATGTCTCAACTGCCTGTCCCATATATTTGGTTACATATTTGGGAAATGGTGCTTTTTCACTACACTTAAGTGAAAAGAAATAGTTGTCATGAGTGGTCTAATTAACCTTTTTCCAAGGTTAATGATAGAACATTCTCATTCTCAGTCTTGCTCTCACTCCCTTGCAAACACGTAGCAACAAAATTAATGAGAAAAACATTGCAATCGTGAGCCAAGTATTGATTAAAAGTGGGTTTTTTTCCCCCAAAAACTATATTCATACCTACATTTCTGTAGTTTAGACCTCCTGCCAAAGTCTTTTTCGTTTGTGCAATTCTTTGATTTGAGATTTTCTTCCTTCAAATGTTGAAACTAGTAATTTGCATGTCTGTATGTGTGGGTTGATCTCACCTCACACTAAACGTTTCTGAGACAAAAAGATATTAAAAAACGAACTAAATTATTAAGATTAAAAGAACAATTGTTTATCCCAAGTAGAGAAAACCGTATATCATGTGTTCAGCTCGTTATGCCTGTGAAATAAAATAGTGGTAGAAGTGCTCAGCTTAACTTTTGTGTTCCTTATGAATACTTTTTGAAGATACTTGCTAAACGCCCTCCTTGTCCGATGTTTGTATTTTCTATAGGAACTATAAGGATGGAGGGGGTTATTATGTGGGTTTGTTTTTGGGTGGGGTTTTGTTGGTTTCTGTTTGTTTGGGGGGGTTTGGGGGTTTTTTTGGGGTTGAGGGAGCTTGCTGTATGTGTTAACTAAACATTTAGCTTAACCTGCTGACTTTTTATGGGATGAAGCAAGTACTACACCAGACTCTGTTACAGAAGCAAATTACAATCACATACTCACACATTTTGCTTTTAAATAATTGGGAAAACAGAATGAACATTTTTGCATTTGAGTACAATGTTTCCTTCATGTAATTGCTCCGAAGGGATTTCAAAGAATAAGTGATGCTCCAAGGAATAAGAGATGTTTAACAGGACCAAATTCCTCCCAGGATCACACTGTCACATGTATTATACTGTGTACACAGGATACCAGCCTATAAGCAGTGTGATATGATGCTGCTTTGGATTCTTTGTTCCATGCTTCTGGATTTGGTAACCAACCATATGAAACAACAACTCCAGCATTTGTATGCAAGTAGGCAATACAACCAACTTAGGCTCTGTTTTGCATCAGAAAACACTTACAATAAAGGGTATGAATACAAAAAAGCAACTGACTCAAAGCTCATTCAAGTCAAAGGGATTAGCAGTGATGCTTAAGCTGTTTGCTTCGTCAGGGCTTGGGTGATAAGCAGCAATAATCCATTCTAAAAATTTAAAATATTGCACTTTGGGATTTTTACAGGCTTGCTGTACAAAAACGACACAGCCTGTTCTGAACAGTTCCTCAGCTCTCCTGCAGCTGGCTAATTTGAAATCAGGGCTTTCAGAGCATGTCATACCAGAGCTGTTTCTCCTGCTTCATGACTGCAGGTTACAGCCTTTTGTTACCATGGGTATCTCTATACAACTTTCGGCTTTGAAAATAATGATTTTTTCACTCTGTAAGAACTGCTGACTCTGAAAGAGCTTTCACTATCCTTTGAAAGTAAATTTACTTTTAATTTAGTTTACTGTGGATTTACTAAATTCTTACATTACTACAGGGTGTTTGTTCTGTGACTAACTGAAGTTACTGGCTGCTTTTATGCAAGATTACAAATCTTGCTGATTATTACAGTTCATTAATTCATATTTTATATCATAAGCTTAGTTATGCCTTGTCAGAAAATTGGTTTCCAAGCTCATGGATACTTTCAAATGTCTGGAAAGGCCAAATTGGATCAACGTAAGTATTTTATTTTAACAAACGCGAAACGTTTCATTTGGAATTCAAATCCCTTTGAAACACTGTAAGAAATTTCAAAAGCAAATAATTATTTTGAAATTACTAATATAGATTTAAAATATGAAAATTGGCTTTTGGGTATTTCTTAACATTTTCCAACCTTTTTTTTTTTTTTTTAAAGATCAAAAGTGCTATGATTTGTTTAACAAAGAAGTTTCTGTCACAGCAGTTTTCTCTAGTGGAAAATCAATTACATCATTTTTCTACCAACCTTCTGGCAACCTCTCAAAGTCCAGAGGAGGCCAATGGGCCTTATGGACATATCATCTCATGGCATGTGACAAAATTAAACTGTCACATGACTGGGGTCCACTCAGTGTTTTAATATCTCTTAATGTCCTTCATACAACTTCACTCTCTGTGTCCTAAAACGATACAATGAACATTCTTTATCATGCTATGATTAAACGGTTCACTAAATGAAATAAGTTATGGATCTTAAGGAAGCTATAGATCAGTTTAAAAAATATTTAAATATAATGCTGAGTGGCAGCTGGGAGAGACTGCACTTCAGCCTCTAGGAGAGATTGCAGAGTCTGTAGGAAAGTCTCTAAATCATCTGGAGCCTGTGCAGCACAGGCTGCAGCTGTGGTGAGAAAGGATTGCTCTCTGTGAAGATAAAAGCTGTCCTTACAGTTTGCACAGGACAAATGAGATTTCACATTGCAAGAAGTTTTATCCTGTGCCACTAAGTGGTAGAAAAAAGAACCAAAAGTCTTCCCTGAGCCCACAGGAAGCCCTTACTTTGCAAGGAGTGACATGCCTTCCCTTTCCTCTGCCTCGAGCTGCTGCTGAGCTGTGGTCAGGACCATACCCCTGCCCATCCTGTGGGATTTAATCATCTGAGGAAGAAGAAGGAGAATGCTTAGACTGCAGCTCTGAAGTGATCCATAACATTAGTGAGGCTGTTGGTCAGCACACTGGCATTCTGTGCAGGGGTCAGACACAGCGTGGCTCTGCATTTATCATATTTTCCCTTTCTATTTAAAAAAAAAATCTTTCCTCCCCAAGGATTACTCCCACCATGCTGTCTGAGCAAGGTAGAACATTTATTGGTATTTGCATTTCCTTTTTTAGTCAACTACGGACATGAGAGAAAGCAGAGATCTTGTACTTTCTCGTTCAGTTTTGTACTCCCAACATCCGTGAGGAATTGCTTATTTGGCCAGAATTATCACACCACAGTTAGCCTAGATTGTCTTTTTAGTGTTATGAACAAAGTGTTAATTAAATGTGTTCTAGACAAATGAAAAGCAACAGCAACAAAACTGAGAAAACTGAGAGAAGCTTCCCAGGCTAATTTATTGCTTAGCAATAATTTTGCAGTGAATGGGACACCCAAAGGAAAATGCATAGTCTGGTAGTTCTTCCTTTAAATGCAGTTGCTTGGTAACTTTGAACTCCAGTATTTCTGTTTGTTTTTCAGTGCTTTCTCTAATGAGTGTTACTGCTGCATTCCTTCCAGTTTAACCGATACCGTGTCTCCCTCACCCAAGGTTATTCACACCTTGCTAATTATGTGATTAAACTTATCTTTAAGGCTCAGCTCTCCGATTTGGCTTTGAAATTTGTCGGGTTTTATTTCTAAGTGATAGAACTAAGCAGAAAGAAATCCTGTTTATTGCTGGGAAACATGCTGCTGTGTGTTTTGCTTTTGGGAACTGTGTGGACGTTAGCTGATTTGATATCACATTATAAACTCGGTGGTTTCATTTAAGAAAGTTCCAGTTCTCAGAAGTTTCAGTGAGATTTATTGTGACATTATTGCCATTTCGTATATCTGATAAATGCTTTTAAGAGATTTTAGCAACCAGAATAGCCCTGCAGTCCAAATCTCCTACCAGCTGCTGCATCTTCTTTTCACTTTGCTCTGAAGTTTCTTGCAGTTGCTTTATCTTCTCATGCTGCAGTGAAACTTGAGTAGATGACAGCAGAAAGAAACAAAGCCCAGTGTCTCTCTCCCCAACTGGTCTGAGATCTCTGCAGACCTATTCTGGCAGGCTTTCCTCCAAAATAAACTTTAAAAAGAAGGTCTGTTCAATTTCACTTGGCTTAAGTGAGAAGTTTCCTTTTCCTCTGGTCACTATGTTACACAAATTCTTAGAAAAGTAGAAACCAAACCAAACCAAAACAAACCAGGCTAAAGAGTTACAACTGATGTTGACACGTGTGGGTTCCTGCTGGAAAACTTCTGAAGTTAAACTTGCACCAGCTGTGTCTGAAGAGTTCTGATTTCCTTTTATCTGACTTTTTTACACTGTGTATTTTGATACCACGTATGTGAAGACAGGTTGCTATCACTACTGCAAACAGCTAACAGCTATGACAGCACTGACAGAGAGGGGTTTGGAACAGAGCTTGAAGCCTTACCATAGAATAAGGCTGACTATCTGATGGTTTATTAGCTCCTTAATGACAAATGCAAGGAGTTTCAAATCCAGTATCCAGCTTTCCTCCATACTCTTAAAAGTCACCCCTTTCCCTAGAGGAAGGATATAGAGCAAAAAGAGGAAGACAGAAGGAAGGAAAGCACACGAAGTAAGTACAGGATTCAGAGAAATTATATATCCTAAAGAACTTCAGACAGAAAAGGAGAGTTGGAAAAGAATGGCTGCAAGTGTTCTGATATCCAAGCACAGCACTCATGACTGAAGGCCAGATTTTTCAAGGGATTTAAACACCTAAAGCAAGGAGAGTAACTTTTTTTTTTGGCTGCTGCCTTGACCTGAAACACCTCAATCACCCTGAAAAATGGTTACTATCATAGCAGGTTTTGTGAGTTCTTTTATTGGTTGGCACTTGGGATTTTCTGAAGATTTTACTTCCCTGCTTATTTTAAAACAACTTTTTATTTGTTGCCTGAAGAAAAGTGAAGAAACCAATTCTGACTCCGAGGCTCTTTAGAGCAGCCTCACTCAGGCTGGTGTCTCAGCACAAGAATGCTGTGAATCTAGTGGAACTAGTTGGGGCTACATTTCAGTTTCCCATGAACCTGCCAGATCAATGTGAGACTACAGTTCATGTCAGCCAGGACAGGGCTGGACAGTCCACAGCACTGTTAATGTATTTGGTATGGCCACAGCTCTCACTCGGGTACAGCAGGGATGCAAATGCTCAGGGAGGCTAAAACCAAAAATCCCAATAGCAACAAGAAAACATAATCCAGATTACTACTCCTTCCTGAAGTCACAGACTGCTAGAAGTCACATGGAAATAAGGGATGATAACTTCAAGGATATTCTACAGAAGTGCAGTTTCTCTCAGTGTACCAGATATTTTACTCTTATATTTCGACATGCAATTACTTTTACAATTCATTTATGGTAGATTTCAGTTTAAACAGGGTGGTTCATTAATGATTTTTTTTTTTTGTTAATACCAGCTGGAAAAAAAACCCTGTACCTACACCTGAAATCAGCTTCAGTGGTAAACTCAATAAAATCCACGCTGCTTGTGCAATTCATCTGTTTACATGAAGTTGTCCTTCTGACACAGTATTTGAAGCAGGGCTCCACATTAGAAATGTTGAACGTCTCACCACACAAAATACAAGACAACAAGCCATAAATAAAGGTCAGTGACATAAAATCTCCTGCTGGAAAAGCTCCAGGCCCTGCCAGAAGGAACTCGCTTTGTCCACGCTGCAAGTCTGTGACCTTCCCAGCCTATGCACTGAGTCTTTATGGTAAACATGCCCCTTTGTGGCAAACATTTCCTGTTTACATATGTAGCAATAAACTCCTCTACAAGTTTTCTCCCTTGTGTGCCATTTCTCATCCAAGCAACAAGTGCAAAAGCAGAAGGTTGGCGTAACGCCGTGTTTCAATACAGTCTCAAAGCCAAATCCATGTTTTACTTCATCTGTGCAACTCAGCATTCTCTGAGGCCAAGAAAAAAGGGTCAGTAAAGGTGTTATTTTATTTTGAGGTTTTGTTAAATGTCAAGGAATCCTAAGGTGGTTTTACACTGAAAATGTACTGTGCCCCTTGTCCTGTCATAGGCCCTGTGAAAAGCCTTTCCCCATCTTTCCTATGCAGTTTTTGTCTGCCAAGGCCATTTTCATCCCCTTCCATGCTTTTTAAGGCAAATTGGTTTTGTTGATTAATTAAATAATAGTCAAAAATACTAAAATTAATTGAAAGCACAGGTGAAGCTTCTCAAGTTACTCAATAAAAGATTTACCAATTTTATCAATGACTTAATCCCTTAATTTCATCAAGTATGCTCAGAAGACTGTCTGCAGAGGAATAGCCTTCCACAATTAATAATTTAGAAGAAAACATGTATGACAAATTGGACAGTTATTTCTGTAATTTGTTGTTACATGATTTGATTTTCCTGTCATCTTGATAAACGGAAACAGAGAATTTCAATTTGTTGTCTAATTCGTATTCTGAATCAAAGAGAGTAGAATCAAAGAGAGTAGAACTGACACCATAAAGCTCCACAATCTTCTCATTTTCAGACACAAACCCTTTTTTTCCCCCCAACCCAGTTATGCTCAGAACAAAGTTATGGGAATAATGATTCATAAAAGAGGAGAGCAATGAACAGGGAACTGGACAGGAAGGCAGCACAACCATTACAGAACGGGTGCTGTATTTCCAACACAGTCACAATATGTGGGTTCATGAAGATGAGAGAGAAGGAGCTGCCTGATGAAAAGAAAGTATACAATAATGTTAGAAACACAGCATCACTACCTCCCCCACCAGGTAAACTCTCTTCTCTCAGATCCTTTAATGTCTGAGTTCTCAAATACAGTTACTCTGGTTTTGTTTTTTCTCTCTTCAATCCTTAGTAACTGAGAAAAAAGAAAAAAGAAAAAAGAAAAAAGAAAAAAGAAAATANAGAAGAGAAGAGAAGAGAAGAGAAGAGAAGAGAAGAGAAGAGAAGAGAAGAGAAGAGAAGAGAAGAGAAGAGAAGAGAAGAGAAGAGAAGAGAAGAGAAGAGAAGAGAAGAGAAGAGAAGAGAAGAGAAAACTCCAAAACCACCCATCATAGAGGCTGTTATTGTAATGCCTAGCCTAAATCTAGCTCCTCTGGCCATCCAAGGATTAACTCTTCTGGCTGAAAAAACTGAAAAATAAAGAACTTCCACCCTTGACTAGGGTAACAACTCCATTCTGCCTTCCAAAAAGAGACTCCTGCTCTCCAAATCCCCCCTGTCTGTACATTCCCAGTCTGCTTCCTTAGTGGAAACTCCAGGAAAAGCCCAGTTTAACCATTACAAGCCTGTAAAATTTCCAGATTTCTTATAAGAGATGTATTTTAAAATTGGTGTAGCCATTTTATCTCAGGAGTTTTAAGATTTTGCAACCAGGACCATTGTAACGCAGTTACTTTGGAAATCAGCAGCTGTAATGCACAGGAGGAAATATTGTAGCCAAGGTTCACAAGGAAATCTCCCTCTTCAGAAAAGTCCTCTGGAATCAGTGAAGTCCAGGCTGAACAGGGAGATCCTCGATCAGCAAATTTTTGGGAGGTGCTACACACAGAAAATTCTTGGAATTACATTAGGCTAAACCCTATATTTTTCTTCAAGCCATACTGAAATGTGAAACTTGGATGAAGAACAAACAAGAGAGAAGCAGAAAAGCCAGAATGGTTTCTATAGCACCCTCTCTTCCCATATGAGAAGGGGGCACACTGTGAACCCCCTCTCTGGGGAGCACTGATTCTCGTCCTGGCCTGGCATAGCTCCAGGCTACACCCCTACCTGTCTGCAAGGGCAAGCTGGACTGATTCTGTGCTCCACACAGTCCCTCACAGAGACAAAGCAGTAGTTTTGAACTCCAGCCTTTCAGGAGCAAATAGTTAAATGGATCCCACTAAAATGGTAATTGGTGGTAGCAGGCTATCCGATCTAATCCAATCTACACCCTAAAATCTTATGGTAGTCCCTGTGACTTTCAAAACATATATCTTTGCACCATCCATAGTTAAGAAAAATCTGCCCTGTGACTCCTACTCAAAGACATTTCAATCTGCACCTGCAGAAACACAATCCCTGTTTTAAATCCCTGGGGAATCCTCAGCACTGTGAGAAGTTTGCTTTCCTGTTATTTTTTCATGTTGTCTACATAAAAATCATGTTTTTCACTACTCAGCATGCTAAATCCCATATCCTGTTTCCCAAGTCTGATCCTGAAAGGCTGGGGACTTTGAAGTGTTTACTGCTGCCTGAATTTGGATACTGCGAACAAATAATCCTCAAGTTCTTTAACAAATTCCCACCAACTAAATAACCTCAAGGAGTATTACACTGGGGATTCCACAGCATGCTTTGATGATATGCTACGAGTGGTGGCCATTCACCTGCAGTCCCTGAGAGTGGCCCAGCTAACACAAGGGCACATAATTCACCAACAATAGGTGCCTGTGCAGAGTGTTTACCCCGTGGTTTAAGGCCACGTCCCTGCAGTTGCAAACTGCCCCCACCTGCCAATGTGCAATAGATCTACGAGTAGAAGATTCTTCTCTTGGCATGACAATATTCTACAACCTGGTGTGGAGATGGAGCTGCACAAATGACAGCAAACATATTCTCTATTGTAGATAACATAGGATTTTGCAGGCTGTAGGAGCTCACACTCAGAAGGAAGACTTATGCACACTGGAGAAATGAACAAGATAATGTTCATTTGAAAAGAAAAAAAAATATAGCCCAAATAGTGAAAAAAAAAAAAAGTGATTATCCCACACATGTGCATGAATACATACTTAATTTGCAATTATAATTGCAGTGATTGCATATGCAAATGCAACCACTGTTTGGACAAATTGCACAGTAACTTGCTACAGGAATGTATAAGAAAACACATCACAGTATTACTGATCTGTCCATGTAACATACATATGAAGTGTAAATGCAGTCCTGAAAACCTGCTTGAATTAGATGGTAGCAGAGTGTGTGTCCAGTTACTCAAGGGCTACCTTTTATTTTCGTGCTATTTTTATTTCGTGCTATATTTTTAGAAAATCAGTGCCAATTTCCTGATGCAGGACTGAGTGGAACTGTGGAGGAGCCACAGAGCAAAGTGTGTTTTACCTTATACCTTGCTCTGACTACTGAACTTGTTTGAGAGACTGCAACCACACAGCAAGAAACAAAGTACCAAGGACCTGGTTCTCCTTCAGAGCAGATGCTTAGTAGGTATCTTTTACTCCAATACAAAAACAACTAATCTCAGAGCACCCTTAAGCAATTGAGTGTTTTGGAGGGAAGCATTTAACATAAAACATTATCATTGATGGAAAATCAAATATGATGTATAAAATACCAATCTTCTTCCAAACTCTGTGCTGCTTCTTCTAACCAAAGTATAACAATTCTCTCCCTGCAGTACCTGAAGTTCCATGGAAAACAGCACATTATTTTTTTTGCAAGTCCTAAAACTTCAGGTTTTTTACAATTTTGGTTTTTTTTCAGAACCAGTGCAGATTTCCTGAGGCCTCAGTTGCACCATCCTGTCTAAGGAGTGGTGTGAAACGCTGTGACTGAAATAGCTATCACTGAATTATTATTCTGGCAACAGCAAAAATACACATCACTTAAAGCCTTATTTTAGTTTTCTAACACGGTTAGACAACTGAAATATGGAAGCATAATTTCTCAGAGAATTCTTATTTGCCAACTGGTCACTTGCTGGTATCTATTTACAACAGCTTTGCTGTTCTAAACAGTCTTGATTTCCAAGGGATTACTCAGAGAATAAACAACTACCCTGTGGGAATACTGATGGCAAAATCTGGTCCCTAGTGATTATTTTAACTTAAGTTTGAGGCACGCAAGCTACACCTGGAGGTTTGTATTCATGGTTGCAAACTCCAATTGCTTCATAGTCTTCACAGTGCTTTTAATTAAAAGCTGAATTATTTATGTGCCTGACTAACCCACCCAATTAGTCTAACCCACCTATCTGTGTTAGTGTGACCCACAATGCAGGCTACAAACTATTGAGGGCCTCCTCAGAACCACATCTGATGTTTTTTCACAGCCCCAAGCCCTAAACAATAACCAACAGCACTGCCTGGTTCTCCCCAGTCTGTCTCATACTCGCTTGCTCTGCCTCCATCTGAGAGGAATTCTCCCTACACTATTTTGGGAATCCGGTCCTGTATTTAAGGTGGGATCCTGCCATTTAGCTTCAACAAAAAAAAGTCATTAAAATCTAACTCATTCCGCTCTGCCAAGCGCTCTCTTCTGCCCAAAAAAATACAGAACCAGCTTCCTAAGAGAGGATAAAGACAAAAGGCAATGGAATTCCTGAAGTCCATCTGGGAGTGTGGGGAGAAGTTTGAGAAAGCTAAACTGTTCTCACACAGTTCTGCGTAGGTATTAGACATTTCCCCTGTTTTTCTTCCCTTATCATACACTATTGAGGATATTTACTTAAAGAGAGAGTCTCTGTTTAGGTATTCATCTTTCTTTTTCTACTTACTAAAAACCTGAAATCCTAACCCTCTGCCTGTGACATCACAGCAGGACTGCTGTGGAAATTATTACACTGCCAGGACTCGGAGGACTGTGACACCAGGTAGAGAATAAACAGGAGAGGCGGATGAACTGTAAGGAAACAAGGTTCCCTTTCTGTCTAAATATTTTCATTAATAAAGAACAAGGAAAAGGAAGGAAAGTACACCATATGTTTCTGAGGCACAGCTACTCGTTTAACCAAGCCTGCAGGAGGATAAAGCTTGAAAGGGCCCTGTCACTCATAAGGGAAATATTAGTGTACAGTTTCTTTAATGTAGACCTTTGGCTCCTACGATTTATTTACATACCTTGATATTTTTTTTCTTTGAGGTCCTCAGGCACCAGTGTCAGCAACAGTCACAGACAGGCATTTGCTGTGCTGGGTTGCCAAACAACCTCCAGGAACCTGTGCAAGGACACAACATTGTCAGATATCTTCAGAAACACTGAATTCTCAAAAAATAAAGTTACTACAGAAATCATAATCCTTGCACTTTTCTGCTTCTACAATCACATGCACATTTCAAACTTCTCTTTCATAGCTACGAGCATACAGCAAGTGAAAGTTTACATTTTCATTTGGTGTTTAACCCCAGAGAATGGGAACTTTAGTGGAATCACTGAAGGTAAAGTGAAAATGGACAGGTTTTAACCCCGCAGTAGCAAATGTCTGCTGCTGTGTGATGGTGTCTCTACCAGACTTCCACTGTATATTCATCCTGTTGAGAGAAAAGTCACCAAAAAGGAAAACTGTCTGGGCTGACAGCCATCAGGAGTGGTGTGAGACAAGGATATACAATGATAAAAATTTAAACATATTATTTAAAGCACATAAAAGCCTTGCTGGAAATGAAAGCAAGTTGCAATCCAAATTCCTGACCCCAAATCCAGGAGTACAAAGAGGTATAAAGCAGAAACAGAAAAAGGAAGCACAATTTTCGTTAGAAAGTGAGGTGAAATGGAAGGGTATCTTATAAGCAGAATCTACGGTAAATGGGACAAGAGATTGAAAGATATTTTAGATATTACTTTCCAAAGTGTGTGAAAGAAAGAAAGATGGTAAGGAGGGTTTATGTCCAAAATGTAGGTTCTATGGCCAGGCACCAAACACTATTAATCATACAGTGGATGCAGTTGGAGAGGAATGCATGGCAGATTTCACAGTGAGGGAGAGCAGCTGCCTTGCAAGAGATATCTTCACAAGGAGAGATCATTATCACTGTCTGTGGTCCAGACAGGGCAGTAAAGAAATGAGATACTTTACTCACTATTGCTCATGAAGCATGGGTTAAAAGATCAGATAAAATTGTTGCACACTGAACAAGAGGTAGTCCTTCACCAGGAACTTTTGTCTCACATGAGATGGGAGTAATCTTTCTAGTTGCAAATACAAAGAAAAAGAAAATTTACAAATGGGCACTTGAAAAACATAAGCCTTGCTTTAATTACTTGTCCTGCAGTGGCACTTCCCAATGGAACCGCTACTCTGTACATTGGAAATTGATCATACCAGGCTCATCAGAAGGGAATAGTGATGAAACCCTCTAAAATGCTGAATAAGGTAATCATGTTCTAAACACAAATGCCTAGATGTAATCTAAATCCGTGCCAGTAACTCTAATCACCCCCTGTTTTTTTCACTCCAACTTCTCAGGGGTGTATGTGGTGGGGAATACAACTTTAATGTTTGCTTGAGTCAGCTGATGTGAATTACAAATCCATCTGATGGTGAAAGCAGAGCAGAGCAAAACTAATCAAGAATGAGCAGCGTGAAGCAACCAGGTCTCACAGGCAAGAACTGCTTTCTTTTGCATGTTCAGAGCTCCCTGCAGGCTGTGTCATGCCTGAGTGCCATGGGGCCAGTCCGTCCACAGCCCTGCTAAACATCATCTCCTTCACTCAGCCACAGAATAGCCAAGCTGGTCTGTCTCCAGCTCAGAAGCTGAATGACCCCAAGCCCTTGTGAAGGTCCCCGAAGCAGAAAATTCAAGGCACATAATGCAAAGTTCCTGTCTCTTCCCTATCTGCATTTGTGAGGTGTGAGAAGGGCAGAAACCACACGTGAGTGTTCCAGCCAGGCACATCTGTGTAACACAGATTAGAGATCTAATATTACTGTGTTGTCATGATTAAGTCCTAGTCACAGAATCATAGGATATGACTTGTTAGTGTTCACTGCCGAGGTCTGCTTTGAAAAGTCTCCAAAAAAACCAGGCTTGAGATTTCTGTCTGTGTTATTTCTCTTTAACCTGTCTCACAAAGGCTTGTTCTGTGAATGAAAGATTTGTTAGTTGCCTCTCCAGTACCCTTCATTTGCTCATGTTTGACCCTTGAGAGGACAGGTAAATATATCTTTTCTCTAATAGGCTAAGCAATGGAACAGGGATTTGCATTTTCTCAAAGATACAGGATTCACATTTACACTGATGGTTGCAGAATACAACTAACAGGATTTAGGAGACTGTTCTGGAGGTGACAGACAAAAATCAAGAACCTTTCACTCATTCTCCCCAAACTGCCTTTATACAGCAGTGCTGCTGGGTATAAAATGTGGTAGTATTACCTTTGAGATGATTTTGGGGGGAGATCAGGACAGGCTGTGCCCCTCTGCTTCCCCGTCCCTCCTCAGTGGAAATCTCCAGTTTGGGGTGGAAAACTCCAAAGCAGTATTTTTCAATGCCATATTCTTCAGGGCATTTGTAGTTCAGAGGCTGAACATTCCCAGCTTTTCACCTAAAGACAACTTGGGTTTCATCTGTGAATCTTCACCTCAGTCTTCCTTTTTGGGGAAAAGACTCTGGGGGTCTCAGGGTGTTGTGAAGTCAGGTTGGGAAGCTCATTTTGGCCATCAACATGGCCATTAAAGGTAGAACTCAGGCACTTCCCCAGCCCTTCCCTACATGAATTTTTGCAGTTTGATGCTGGAATGTTTTCACAGGCCCCAGAAACTTTGAAAAACAAATGAGAGATCTTTTTTTCCACTGAGGAACTGTGGAAAATGGGTAGATTTTCATCCAGTCTTAATAAAATGAGCACTACCAGTAAAAAGCACACAATATCTGCAAATATCAGTCCAACTAAATGAGAATGTAATTTTTCAAAGTCACAATAGAGATGAAGATACAGTGCTGAAAACAAGGGTGTTATTCTAGGTTTTTGGCTAGAAAAATCTTATACTGTTATTTTTACTGGAACTGCAGCACAAGATGTTCAGTCTCAGCCAGGGGTTAGGAGGAGAGGGGGAAGCTAAGCTATTTCCTCAAAATTCATGTTCTGTCTTCTATGCACTCAGATCTAGGGGGAGAAATATTCTGGTTAGACAGTTATCAAATAATGTAATGTTCAATAGGGTGGAGCCTCATCTTCTTTAGTGATTTTAGCCTTTAAAGGATTTCCTCTCCTTCAGATGAAAACCTTTGGTTATAGCATACTATACTCATCACTAGTAGTCTTCTGCATATATTAATGTATTTTTAAAAATAATTAAAAATGGAGCTCAGATGTTTTCTCGCTCCTTCAGCATCAAGGACTAGATTAAAGGGATGTTGGCTTAGTCTTCCCACCACTATTCAAAACTGAAACAAACAAAACCCCTTTAAATTCTAGTGAATAGTTACACCAAGAGTGTTCAATCATGAATTAGCCTCACATTGCACCAACATGACATTGCACTGTGGTCAATCCATGCTGCAGAGCTCACAGAGGAAGGCTGTGATACATAAAACTTCTTTAAATAAGGCTGTGCTGGCTAGGGAAGAAGAAAATAATAGGGGAAGGTGAGCAGAGTTTTTTTAGTATTTATAGAACGTACAAGTACTTAATTTACTGCACCTGGTGCCAAGAAAGAAGGGAACAGCATACTACAGAGGGAAAAATACTGTGTAATAAACAGAGTAGAATTTAGCAGAGTTTAAAATTATCAAAATCATCTGTAACTTCTGCTAATAAACCCCTGCAAACTACTGCTTGATGCTAGATTATTTTGGAGCTAAATGAAAGGTTGTTCACAGCCACATACACTTCATCACATAAATGCAGATGAAAGCAGATTTGAAAATGCCATTATGAATAATGCATTATTTTTGAAGGATAAAGTGAAAAAAAAAAAAGTGAATAACAGCCTGTGTTAACCTGGAATAGGAAAAATTTCAGGTGGTTACATCATTCTCCAAAAGAAACAAAGGCCAGAAGTTTCTTGGGATGGAGAGCTGTGCTTATGAATGGGTTCAATTCCTAAAAGGCTGCCAACGAAATACAAGGAGGTGAGAGCTCTTCAACTTTTGTTGAAGTTTCTCAGGTGGCACTGTGCCTGCCCTGCACAGTCACGCAGACTGCTTCTTACTCAAACACCAGCATTAGGTCTAAAGCTGAAGTAATAACAATGAAACTTTAATTTTCACAATTTTGCAGTATCTATTCCAGAAAGTCTTTCCGTTCCACTTGTAAGTCTTTTTACTATGTAAGAATTTCTGGAAAATCCAGTTTGTATTGGTGGTTCTGCATTTGCTGCATTTAGTGATTCAGTAACACCTTGAATGTTACAACTATGGGTGGTCTAAGCATTGCATCTTGTGCTCACCATTCACATTTAATAAATATTTATGATCCATGAAACTCAGAAATTCTTCATTCTTCACTCTAGAAAAAGTTCCTTTCCTACTTAGAATAAACCACGTTTTATTTAAATAAAGACAGATTGGGTCCTTGCATTTGAGAATATTGCATATATGTGTGTGTGTGATTTTAAAATATACATATAATATACATGATATAAATGCAACATGTTATATACTAACTATACACTTGTGTGAGTGTATGCTTTCCACAGAATCATGGAATTGTTTAGGTTGGAAAAGACCTCTGTGTTCATCACGTCCAACCGCAAACCCAGCGCTTCCATCTAAATCATGTCCCCAGGTGCCACATCTGCATGTTTTTGGAACACTTCCAGGGATGGTTCTCAACAACTTCCCTGGGCAGCTTGTTTCCATTTTCAGTGGATATAGTTTTATGTATATACTTGCATGTTTAGGTAAATTTACCTCCCTATGTTTATATAAAACATATGTATAAGCCATATATGTGATGGTGTGTCGTTGTCAAATTAGAAATAAGAATAAGCCCTGAAGAGTTTCTTTTGGGATCCCATTCATTTGTAATGAAACAGTTTGACTGATGTGAACAGTCACTCACAATGTAAAATTCTGGGCATAGTTTCTTTTAAGATGAAAACCTGCAGTCCAAAACAGAGACCTCCCATCCCAGTGGCAAGAGCAACCACACCACGATATGTTACAGGCAGCTAAAAAAAAAGCAACCGGAACAATTACACAGCTTTACTCCAAAACAAGATACTCTTTTCCTCTTAAATTCAACACTTTTTGAAAGAATGTAGCTTGAGGTAACTTCACTAAAATTCTGCATCAACATTCTGTAGTTGAGGGAACAAGCACTGAGTGCTACAAATACAACTTTTTATCAACCATGTCATTGATCAGCCAATGACCTGTGTGAGTGATAATGTCTTTGGACTGACTCTGAAACAGATGGTTCATTGCATAAATGTTAAAAATTACAATAACTGTAATACTTTTCTTCAATTATTGTTTAGAACATCAAATGGTTAAACCAAGTAGAAAGGATTACGGTTTGAAGGACCAAGCCCTGGAATACTGCATGAGCCCAGAAAAGACACCTTTTCTAGACCTCTGTGAAGGACATTTAATCTTATCAGCTTTTCGTTCCTAAGATAAAGGGGTTTTCATGTATACAAAAGTTATGCCATGTAGAGTGATAGTTTAACCGTGTGTCATGCACCTGGCACAGCATTTGCAGCTCTCGGGGCCAAATGTGACGGGTGTTTTGAGAGAACAGAACTTCATAAATTTAGGGGGTCAATTTACTCTTGATGTCATGTTGGAGGTCAGAGTCTAATAGGATGTGTCTATGTAAACAGATAGAAGAGGACTTCACAAGCAATGTTTAAGGAAGTGGAATATAAATTGTTGGGGTTTGGGGTGTGTGTATTTTTTTAAATCTCCCCCTCTCCTCTTCCCCCCATTTTTCACTCCTAAGGCAATAATGCATATTATTTCTCCAGAATAAATGAATAAACCCCTCAGGATCTGACTCTTCAAAATAAGGACATCTTTTTGTTCAACTATCAAAAAATAACAGTCAGAAATCACTGACTCGTGTCTTAACAGTCACCACAATACAGAATATTTTTCATGTATGTAAAGAAATAGTTTTTCCTTAAATTTTCTAAATTCAGTTTTAACTACTAATGCTGGACTAATTTTTTCCAGCCTTCTCCTCCCTTCCCACAGAAACCACGTGCTATTTAATGACCTTAATGATAAGTCATTAGTCATGGTCCCTACTCTTTCATTTGCAAGAACTCAGATGGTACAAAAACTCTACAATCACAATCTTCTTTTCCAATTGAGCTCTTCCTGAACTCCTTTTCCATAATCAGCATGAGAATTTGTTTGTGATACCCGCATTTATCTTAGCTATTTTGGCCAGTGCAAACATTTTATTTTGAT
>VXBX01004388.1:66095-113845 GCA_013400415.1 Scytalopus superciliaris
ACAGTCTGAACAGAGGAAAAGAAGCAAGACAAACACTGTTGTTTCCTTTTGAAAGTTATTCAGGCACCAGGGGCTAGGTCTTGATTAATGCTCTCTTTTGAAGCCATTGTTATCTAAGCTCTTATACAATTTGTTTTGGAATTTTCATTGTTTTCAAAAGTAGTGTTGAAAACTTAATGAAGTTAACACAAAGAACTACTGTAATGAGGTAATGAGATAAGTCCATACCAACAAAAGGGACGAAAATGAGTTATTTCATATGCTGCCAGTGAACATCACTGTGAAGGGGATATGTGAACAGTGAAAGTTCGAATCAGTTGCCTAAACACACGCCTTTAGTAACATTTGAGATACCCCAGCATGTCTCACATGGCATTCTTATGCAAATCAAAAAAGGCATAAGTCTTCCTTATTTTCTTGGGGTATCATATCTGACAGGCCTATGCAAATTCCCCAGCGTCTGACGCGACGTGAGAGAGTTTTGCTGAGGGAGTTGAACTAAGCCTTGAGTCTCTGTGTATTGCATCACTTGTCAACAACACACACAAAAAAAAAATTAGCTTTGGACTTAATTGATAAAGGACACACCTACTAAATGCTTTAATCATATTCTGGAAAATCTGCTCTATACGAGTTTTGCATCGTCTGCAAGGCATGAACAGGAGGACAGTGAAGTCCCAGCGCCTGTATGGTGAACGGTCTGTTCTCTTGGCTGTCAAATCACAGCACGTTCCCCTGGGTTCCCTGGTGGAACCATGTGAGAACCAGAAGTCCAAACAATCTGCTGCATAATTATATACAGCCCCTGTGACATTTGCAAAGTTGCTGCTGTTTCATGTCATTGTGAATTGGTTGGTAGTGAATTAACCTGGGTTTTAATACAATTACTGAAGGGAGGTGTCAGCAGGGTTTTGTTCCATCAATATGGGCAATATTAGAGCACAGCCCTATCATAAACTCCTTCCCAACCATATGCAGTATAGAATGTCTATAAATTAAAGTCTCTGGACAATTCAGTTTATACCATGAAATGTGTGTGGTTTTTGTTCAAGATGGGTCATCTGATGCTTACTCTACTCTTGCTGTAGCATTTGTTACAAGTAATAGGAGTGTATTTTCATCTATTTTTTTTAGGGGTTTCCAAGAGATCTGTATCCATTTAATGTATGAGAACACTTTTGAGACAGTGTTTGCAGTACACAGACAAAACACAGTGTCTCTTCTGTAGCTGCCACTAACATAAAGGCTTCCTCGGTTTTATTTGGATAGCAGGTCCATTATGTTTAGCAAACTTTGTCATCTTGCCCAAGCCACTGTGACAAGCACAGTTCCTTTTCAGCCTGTTTTAGTTTCCTAGCTTGCTTTCACCTCCACACCATCCCCCTCACCTTACAAGGGCTGGGATGCTCCTCGCTGCTCACTGCACCAGCCAGCCCAACTGGAATGACCAACAACCAGAGCTCCAGCACTGCTCTGGTAGCTTTTGACCTTGTACCCTGATGTACAAGGATGGCTTGTACAGTCAACAACCATCAGCGACATTCAGCAAGGCTTAGGAGGGGGTTGGAGAAGTCAAAACCTCAGCATAAGCAACTCTCTGTGGTTGGTTTATTTTATTTTTAATGCTACTTAAATTTAGATTTCTCTGTTGATGTTTATGATTATACTGACCTCTAGGGGTTTGCTTTCCATCACAGAGTCTTTAGCTTTGGCTACAGAATGGCAAGGTCAGTTTCCTGCTTAGTTGTGCCAGTGGTACCTACATTCTCGCTTTTTTTTGCATAATGCATTCTTTAAAAATAAAAAGTGAACAAGACTTGAAACAATCCCTAAAGTGATAAGATATAAAAGCACGCACACACACACACACACACACACACACACACACACACACACATTTGTAGGCCATTGTAGTGAGATACAACACAACTTCAGAGATGAAGAAAATCTTGGAAAAATTTGGCATGCTTTCAAGACCTGCCAATGAAATGTCTTATATTTATAATAAGCAATGCTATTAAATGTTTTTTTCTTATATCTCACAATCATCCTGCTATATTAATGAGACTAACACCACTAATTTTTATTCCATAGACCTTTGTTCCTTCTGAGAATTTTTAGCAAGACTTTTAAGGAAGAAGGACCTGGGCAGTTCTCAATGACAACTCACCCTTTGTCACAAAGGTGCATTTTTCGTATAGGAAGACATTCTGATGGCTTTAAATGACACAAGACCAGCCATCATCACAAATCAGAATCAAGTTCTGCAAAATTTCATAAATTCCAGCTCTCACTGAATCTAATGACGCACATTTTTAGGAAACATTAGTGACCTGTACCAGTAACGCCCCAGCTGTAATCAAAACAGAACAGATGTCAAAAAATTGCCATCTAAATTTGGAAAGGCAGACAGCCTTAGTGCCCAAAATAAAACACTCCTGGTTTCTGCTCTTACTTGTGCATCTGGAATCACCAGATAATCAGGAAATCCATAGGTGGAAAATGGGAAATCCTGTATTCTTCCTCTGAATGGCAGAGGAATTTCACTGGGAAAAACTGTATCAGCTATCAGTAGGACTAGATAGAGCACAAAAAAACCCCAAACCAACAACTTAAACTTTCAAATTTTAATTAAAGGGCAGAAATACACAATCACATGATTCTTAGCTGTCAGTTAAATGTGAATTTACTATGGTAGTGTGCTAGAATTCTTATCTGTTTTATAAATTGCACATAAGAGAGCCTCAGGCAGTAATATCAGAAAGCATTACACCTGGAGAGGAATGCTGAATTCCAGTCAAGGACTGGACATGTCTCATTCTGCTCATCAAATTCAAATTCCTGGCCTTCCTTCTTCAGACCCTTTTTAAATGGTGTGTGGGTTGGTTTGGGGTTTTTTTCTTTTTCTTTTTCTTTTTCTTTTTCTTTTTCTTTTTCTTTTTCTTTTTCTTTTTCTTTTTCTTTTTCTTTTTCTTTTTCTTTTTCTTTTTCTTTTTCTTTTTCTTTTTCTTTTTCTTTTTCTTTTTCTTTTTCTTTTTCTTTTTCTTTTTCTTTTTCTTTTTCTTTTTCTTTTTCTTTTTCTTTTTCTTTTCCTTCTTTTTCTTCTTTCTCTTTCCTTTGGCTTCTGTTTCCTTCAGTCCCATGCAGACTTTGTATATTTAATTTTCTTCTATATTTTCATTTGGAGGCTTCTATCCCAGGCCCGTATTTACACAGCTTTTTCCTACCCTGCCCCTGAGTCCTCTGGATGGTTCTGTCCTGAATTGTTTTGTCTTATACTTGGGGTGATTCAGGGGCCAGACCTGCATGGTTGGCAATTCCTTATCTTTTTCTTTTTCACTGCAAACAGACCCACTGATACCAGGCAAGCAAAGCACAAAGTGATAATTCTATGCAGGCTAGGACCTCTGTGAGAATTGTGGTTTCTGCTTTCTCTTACCAAACACCAAGGTTTTTATGCAGCTGCATCATCCATTTTAAATTATAGCCTTTGAAATTCTGAATCACTCAAAATCATCCTCTTCTATTGAAAGTCCTCAAAACAACATCAAGTCCTGTGCGTATTTTTTGGTAGAGTATCTTACAGAAATAGATGCCCAAAGAAGCAAAATCTGTCACAATTTCCCCAAATCACCCTGAGTATGGGGTGGATGTTATTTTTTTAAGGAAAAGAGCTGCTATTCCTTTCCCAGAAATAAGAAACTATTCCTGGTGCCGTCAAGTTTGGGAGCTCCTGTTAGAGAGCTGGTCTATAAACAGCCCAGCACCAAAGAGGCAGGGATAGTATGCAAGGACTAATGAGATTTCCTGATTTGAAAGGGTTTGCAGAAGAAGTGACTGTGGATCTTGTAAGGCATTGGAGAAACCTACCAAGTAATAATTACAAAAACCCCCCAAACAAACCCAAATCTGATGGTGCTTCTCATGGGTTCAAGGTGATTTATCTGCAGAATGTCCAGATGACAGAGGAACTGAAATGCAGCAATAGAATTACCACTTCTATATGGCAAACAGTAGTAAAAAACATTCTTCCTGCAAACTTAAGAGGAATGTAGTTAGTGGTTCTAAACATTATGTTGCCAGGTGCTGCAGAAAACTAACTCTCTATACTGCTGTGGCCCAAATTAGAATTAGTAATAACACACATTATTTAATGAACTGCTTGAAAGATGTTCTCCCTGACACTGCCTCCAGAGCTAAATGAAGAAAATGTGCACATTCACAGCCTCACATTAAAATGTGAGCTATTATTTTATATAAAACTAAAAGTCAGTTGTTGGTTAATAATGGAATAAAACACAATAAAGAACAGCTTATAATTATAATGCACAATAAAAGCATTTTAGATATTATTTGTATGCCAAACATATAGTGTGGTAAATACCAGTTTTGTTTGGTTAGTTAAATTATATTTTCGTATGCCCCACTTTGGTGCGTAAGCGAAGTGCTTTATGGCAAATACTCATTAACCAGCCCTTCTAGTTAGTGGCTGTTGACAAAGCTGAGCAAATTCATCACAATGAGCTGCACACATAGAACATGAAAGCTAGGGGGGAAAAAAAAAACCCTGAGTCTTGAGAATTATTTTATTGCATTTGTTGTAATTACAAAATGCCTGGTGTTATGGGCCAGTCACAGAGTCATAGAATACCCTGGAAGGGACCCACAGGGATCACTACAGCCCAACTCCTGGCCCTGCAAGGGCAGTCCCAGGAATCCCACCATGTGCCTGGGAGCCTTGTCCAAGCACTGCCTGAGCTCTGGCAGGGTTGGTGAACTCCTGCCAGTGTAGCTGTGCCAGTACCCTCACTGGAACTGACAGGAGTCCCAGTTCCATTCTGCCCATGTGAAATTTATATAGACGAATGCATCAAAGGATATTTGAAATTATGATGCACTTGAGCTAACATTTGTGAGACAACCATGTCCGGACAGCTTTTATTATAGCTATTTACAATTGCTTTTGCTGGGGCTCTTTTTCAGTTTGCTGGACTTGTTCATTATAAAATGACTGTGAAATAGTCACCAAATCCATATTAGTCTCAAGGTGAAGTAGAAAACCCTCTGGGCCTTGTATTTGAAAGACAAAGGCCATAGGAAATGTGATATCTGCAAGTTGCATCTAATGAATCTCAATATTTCATTGTGATTTGTCACACCAAGAAGGACTCTCTGCCTCTTTTGCTGGAAGACCTGCAAAATCTGTGTTAAAAAGGTGTTTAATACAATAGAGAAAAGCTGCCTATGATAGGCAAGAATTAAACCAAATGCCAAACATTGTTAGACAGTTAAAATGACTTGCTTACCTTTCATAGTGACTAGTAGTAAGTGATCATCCATTTATTTATTTGTGTTTACAGATGACTAGGAAATGAGCTGAATCTGCTTATTAGAATTCCTTCTAGCAATTTCAGTGGAAAATCTTACCTTATTCATCTACGCTGCTGAATAATTGTCATACCCCTCACAAAGTGCAACTCGGTATTTCACAGCACTGAAAGGCATTTCTCTTAACAGTGTGGCTTCTGGATCTCTGTTTTTTGTTTTTTTTTTTTAAATTACCTTGTCATGCAAGCGTAATATATCTCACACTCTGAGAATGAGACTCAGAGAGGTGGCTTTTCAGGTTACCACTGCTCGTCAAGTAGCTCAGTCACCTCCAGAAATAAGTGCTCAACAGAGCTGTGTGGAATGCACTCAAGTTTGGAAAATGTTAAGGAGGATGTATATTAAATATCAAGTGTCTTTTATCAGTAGGTGCTCTATATAGGGGTTGCCCATTGTGAAAGAAAAGCCTCCTACCTCTGCTCACAGTATATAAAAAAGGCAAAAATTCAGAATATATTCAATGGACTTTCCATATTTCAACAATTCCATAGTTAAATTGATGGTTACTGAACTCTGGACTGGTTTGGACAGACTACTACAAATATTCACTGTGTAAATACATCACTACAGAGATGTATGAGCATCAATAAATGTGCTTTGCTATTTCATTTTACAGTTTCAACAAAGTATAAGACCAATATACAAGTTCCTTTACTTGTTTCCTAAACTGCTTTAACAGGAGGAACTCAAAAGGAAATACCATCATTTATACCTCGAAATAAAAATTAACTCCTGTAAATGTGGGTCATTTCAATCTGAAAAGTATATCACATTAAGCCCTAAAATTTGCATTTTATATACCACTACTGTACAGCACATCCAAGCACTCTGAACAGAAACAATAGTGGAGTTGTAAACTCCTGTTATTCTGAAACATCTTATGCAATTCACCTTTATAACTTCCTGCCGGTTGCATTTAACCTTTGATTTCACCACTGAAATATTTTCTGTGATAGTAGCCAAAGCAAACATCAGAAAAACACTAGAACCCATTCCAGTATCAGCTTAAATTTCATTCACAGAAACACACAGAAGTTATTTTCCTTTTTCTTTCCCTTTCTTTCTGTCTTTATTTTTTTTTCTTAAGACAGGTTTCCACTCAGCTGTCAAGATCTGTCATATCTTATTAAGCATGCCAAAATAATGAAGTGTCAGCTAAGAACAGTATTATTTCTCTTGCCTGCTCTGTAGACCAAACCCTCAAAACTAATCGTCACATACTTACCTATTCAAAGCCAGTTTTTGGCAATTTGTTTCTGTCAGAATGGGCCAGCAGTGCTTGAGGATGGAAAATCAAAGAAACAAGGCCAAAATACAATCTTTAGACTCTTACCCTGATGACCAACAACTAATACGGAGGCTTTTGCTAAAAGTTAGAGTACTACAAAGTTTTAAGTTGCATTGGTCCATTTTCAAAATTATGGGAATAGGGTGTATAAATCTCCCTTTTAAAAGCCTTAAGTTCTATTTCAAAATGTCAGCTCTATAAAAGTTTCACCCAAATGTAAGTTGTCACCCAAATGAAGATGCAGTTTACTGTGAAAAGGGGTCATCAAACCCTTATTGAAGTCTCTGTGGTAAATCAGCATCAAATCAGACCAGAGTTAATAAAAACCTGCATGTGGAGAGCTGTTCCTTGCTCCAAGCTACAGAACTACTGTGAGGACATTTTGTCCTTCTCCCAGCAAAGAGATTTTTCCTGGCTTCTTCTGTTCTCTCTGCACTCAGAGTGGTTTGCTGCAATGAGGAAATCCTATAGAACATCTCACAATTATTTTAGCAGGACCTTGTGGCTGTCGTGTCCAAGAAAATTCACAGATGTGTCTTGTTTACTCTTCCAGTTCACTCCCTGTAGCTCCTGTGTCAGCAGTATTGTTTACTGATGCACCAGGAAAATGATGGCACAGTATGGAACTCCCAGAATTGTATATTGTCCTTGCAGTTTTTGGGGGGGGTTTTGCTGAAGAAAATAGTCAAAAAAGAAAAAAAAAAAAAAATCCATTGCTACTAACATTCTAAAGATGACTCAGAATGACTGTCTCAATTAACATTTAATGAACATATGGCATTAATTAGCGGGTTGTTCGGGTAAGGTGGCCTTTTTTATAAGTGTGTCAGATGAAACAACATAGTCAGAAAAGTCATATCCATTAAAAACGTCACATTTAAAACAATAAAGTGTCTCTATTAAATGCTTTCACTGAGAATTGCACTGCATGTTAGGAATGCCATCTGTGTTCTATACTGCAGGTAAACATTTTAAGTGGGAGCTGCATGGGAAATTTTTAGTCCGTTGAAATTTCTTCTTTGATGCTATTTTTTTTGTTTCATTTATTTTCACTGTTAATTTTTAAGTGCTTTAGAGTAATTGAGAAATTATTCAAACAAATTTGAACTCAAAATGCTTGCTGTTAATTTGAAACGACAAAGGTGAAAACATTTAGTGTCATTTTAGTCAATAGTAATGCTACTAATGTTTTTTGTAAAGAGAAAACATCAAATCTACACCATAGACTCTGCTTTCTATTTGTCTTGTAAGCTATCTGATAAGTTTGGTTAGATAAGCAACAAAATTAAGTAATAATGAATGTGTATTTACTTATGCAATTTGATTCAAGAGTGTGTTTGAGTATGCCATATTTTCATAATTATTTTATTGGCTAAAAATTTAGCACAATTAGAAACATAAATACAGCTCTAAACTGCAAAGACTTTTTAATGGATACTCCCATTTGGTTCTTTCCAAAGTCAACATTTCACTTAAGAAAAGTATTTTCTGAGGTTTCTGAGGGCATATCTAGCAAAAGCAAAAGGCCTTCTGATAAGCAGGGAAAAGAAAGGTATCACATCTTTTTAACCTATCCTGGGACGAGCAAAGAGGCAGCATCCTGTCTAGCAACACCTAAGCCCTTTTTTTTCTTTTCTACCATTAATTAACATGAAGAAAAGAAGGCTCAGGGGGTGACTTTGGCTCTCTACAACTACTTAGAAGGAGGCTGGAGCCAGGTGGGGATCGGTCTCTTCTCCCACACAGCAAGTGATGGATGAGAGGAAATGGTCTTAAAGTTGCACCAGGGAAGGTTTAGGTTGGATATTAGGGAAAATTTGCTCACTGAAAGGGTGGTCAGGCATTGGAACAGGCTGCCCAGAGAAGTGGTGGGCTCACCATCCCTGGAAATTGTTAAAAGATGTGTGGATGTGGCACTTGTGGACATGGTTTACTGATGAACATGACAGTGCTGGGTTACTGGCTGAACTTGATGATCTTGGAGGTTGTTTCTAACCTTAACAATTACATGGTTTTGTATTTGTGGCACCTTCTGACTCTGTCAGCCTCCAGAATCACTGATGGCACAACACTGTACAAAACAATAAGCAAGGCAGATACACAGGGACATTGGTTGCCTGCTGGCTGCCCAACAAGTTAAACACACAGAGAGCAGCAATTCTGTCTGCACTCTGAAAAAGTTCATCTCACTAAAACAAGGTGATTTTTTTTCCTCTCTCACAGGCACACACCTTTTACCTTAAACATCCACCACAAAAAAAATGAAACGCTATATGTATGTCACAGTTGCAGTTTTTACAAAATACTCTGAAAGATTCTTTCCCATGACCCATTTCTGAGAGTGGTTCTGCCAAATTTCCTCTTCCACAGCAGTGGTATGTAGTCAGAACTTCAGTTCCCTGTCCATGAAATCAGAAGGTTGTTGGAGGAATGACCATTCAGTAGTTACAGCAGAAGAGGTATCTGTTTAGGGAGCTAGTGGACAGCACGAGTGTTATTTGAAATATCAGTACTTGGCAGCTGCCAGGCCTTGCCATGGTAGAAATAGTAAACGGCATTTAAGACTCAGTTTGGAGGCTTGAGAACTGCCACAAGAAATCTGTCAGTTCAGGTCCTCATAAGCCTGCCAAAAGGGAACTATAAATGGCAACGACAACTAAAACTGTAGAAATATGTGTTCTCCTCTTAATTTTTGTATGGCCAAGTCTTGAAAATGATAGTCAATTAACTGAATTGCTTTTGCTTTTGATTAGTGCATGTATGATTGTAGACAGGTTTGTAACCTCCTGAAATTACTTAAACACGTGTCATGGCTTAAGCCCAGACGTCAAGTGAGCATCACAAAACCATTCACTCTCTCCCTCTCTCTGGTGGGATGGGGGAGAGAATTAGAAGGGTATAAGTGAGAAAACTCATGGGTTGATATTAAAGCAGTTTAATAAACAAAACAAAACAAAACAAAACAGAAATAATAGTAACAAGAAAAAAATAAACTGTAAGGAAGAGAGGGGTTAAAAAAAACAACAAAGAGAGAAAAATAAAACCCAAGGGATGTAAATGAAATCAGCTGTTCATCACCACCCAACCAATGCCCAGACATCCCTGAGCCAACCTTCCCCCAGTTTTATTGCTGAGCATGATTTCACATGTCTGGAATATCCCTTGGGTCAGTCGGGATCAGCTCTCCTGGCTGTGTCCCCTCCCACCTCCTTGTGCCCCATCACAAGGTGTGAGAAGCAGAAAAGCCCTGCTCAGCAATAACTAAAACATCCCCGTGCCATCAACACTGTCCCCAGCACAAACTCAAAAGACAGCCCCACACCAGCTAGCATGGGGAAAGTTAACTCTGTCCCAGCCAGAACCAGCAAGATGTAGGAACAAAACAGGTTTAGTTCTCATCACCCTGAAGACATCTGCATGACCTTATGCAAAATGAGCTACTTCAACCTGAAAAAAATTGCCTCTTTACTTTGAATTGGAAAGGACTTGTCTGCGAAGACTTATTGCCAGTTCAGCAGAGCCTAGGCTGGATGATCCTTTGAGTCCTTTCAGGAAGATATCAATTTAATTTAGTGCAGTCTTAGGACAGCTGCTTTTGTTTACAGGAGTGAAAAAAGAGGGAGAGAATGAGGAGCAAAGCAAAAGCTGAACCAGACAGCATATTGAACTTGACATCAACTCTAGAGGCTTCACAGTGAAGAAACCATACAATTTTGGGCAAGAGTTAAGCACTAGCAGAATAATAATTAAGGAGCAATAAAGGTAATAGAGTAGTTGACTAAATAATAATGTAAACAGAAGTTGTTGGAAGAAAGAATAATACTGTGTAGGAATGCAACTGATAGCAAGATTTGTGCAAACCCAGATAATATATAATATGAAAACACCCAGTGCATCTTTGCAAGTGCCATCAGAGTTAATATTTCTTCTCTTTCTGATAATTTGAGTACCGTGCTGCAATAATACATTAAGCCACTTCTACAACTCTTTGAAAATAGGGAGATTCCTGCCGAATTTGTTGCAGAATTATGTATGTTCCAAAAAGCAGTGAATGAGAATCAAGACCTCTATAGTTTTGGCATTCAAGGTAGGTTTTCTTTTCTTCTATGATGTACACAGAGCTAGAGCCTACAGATAGCAAAGTACATTCTTTTCTCACCTCGGCAAATGTTTTTGAATGTTATTTTAAAGCATCTAATGTGGTTTAAATCAGTTGTTCCAAGACATAACTGTGGCATCATGAGCAAGTTTCACTTTTAGGGCTTCTCACGCAGATGAGGAAGTTGGTCTTTCTTTCCAAGAAATACACAGTTCTTTATCAGTAGTCTCATAATTGCTTGTGCAGCATTCTTTGTACTACTTGTGGGATATGAATCTGGCTAAAGTTGACTGCAACCTCGTTGGAGGGGCTGTCATGTCAAAAGCTCCAACTATTATGACAGAAAGGCAAGTCTGTGTGAAGTACCTACAACCTGTGTGGGACTTGGGCTGAATCTGTTTTGCTTAGACAACAAAGAACCTTTGAACAGTTTTGCTGAACAAAACGTTATGAAACAAATCAGGGAATAATGAAGCAGGGAGTAAAAACTGGAACCAATTTACATATGGTTTAATCTATAATTATTGTTTCAGTTCATGCTTAATTTTTTTGTGGTTTTTTTTTTTCTCCTGCTTGTTTAATCTTATTTGTTAGTTTGTTGTTTGATTTGATTTGGTTTCCTTAGTAAGCAAGGAAAGGAAATTACTATAAGTTCATATCTTCTGTTCATAATAAACTGTGACCAGTTTCAGGGTTGTCAGTTTTTCAATTCCCTTTTTTCACTCAAACCACCCCATCACTCCAGACTATTGTACCACATTAATTAGTCAATGGGTAAATGACATGAAGACCCTCTACAAGTGTACAATGGCACGACTAAATTAATGTGTGGGTTGAAAAAATATCTAGTGCTTCTTGAGTTGGAGAGAGAAACTAAGCTGAAAAGGTCAGGTCACTGACAAAAGTTGTTGCATAATTGTGTGCATTCCTGTTCTAATGAAATATTTCATCCACCTCTCCTTGTCTGGGTCCTGCATGGAAAGTAAGAAGTCAGGCTGTGTTCATGACACTTTGCAGCCAAACTAGTTCTTCTAGCCTCGCCTAATTCTTTTACAGTGATTAAATTTTCAGGAGCAGAAGGGTTGTATATCAACTGTCTTTTTAACCCTTTCCCATCTACATGCCACGTTAAAATTTCTTAAGGCTCAAAGGATTTAAGCCTAGTCTCTCATCAGAATGATAAATGCAAACTAAGCCTCTCTGCTGAAGTCACGTCTAAGGTAGTGACCTCTCTGTGACACCCAGATTTTACTATTATTATGGCTAATTGAGAAACTCCATGTTATTTGGCTTTGTTTTTATGTGATGGGTCTATTATATAGTATGATATTGACTAGTGGGAGGATTGCAATGTTCTACTGTGACAAGAAATCATATTAGAATGGTCTTGGGTTGGTAGAAAAATAGAAAGTGTTACTAGTCTTACATAACAAACCCCCTTAAGCATGTAAGTATGTAACAATTTCCCCAAACCTTTCATAAAAACACTCCTCTGCCTGCACTTGAGTCTGTCTTTAACCAGGCCGTGTTACAGGGAACTGAGCAGAAGGATATAGAAAATACCATTATACTAATTTCCTTCACAGTTTTATTGCAGATTTCTATATTACTGGCTATTTCCAGAAGTTTCAATGTAGTCTTTGCATATGTTAAAAACTGCTGCAGATAAAGTCTAATGTCACATGACAAGAAGGGCTTTGATTTGATTTATTCCTGCTCTCTTTGAGACTAAAGAAATTCTTGTGTCTAACACAGGGACAGGAGCAAACACAAAGAGGTTCAAAAAGAAGAATGCTGGTAGTTTTTTGGATACTTCTCTGGTATGCACAGGGGATAGACACTTTGCTTCTTCCTTTAAGTTAACTGAGATCAAAAGTAATTATATTCACAGCCCAGTAAAGTACTTTGGTTTGTGTGGAAATTTAAGAAGGTAAATAGTTTACTTCGGTGGAACTTGCATTCCTCACATGACATAAATGCATAAGCACTTTGCTGGAGTAAAGAAGATATTATTTGTCACGCTGACAAAAAGAGAAAAGTTATGATTGTCTCAAACAGCAGAAATGCCAACCTCAAACTTAAGTCAACAGTGGAAAAGTCGTGGCAGTGTTTTACCTAAACTACACCTCAAAGTATATTTATAACTTGAATAGACATATTTTCTGCTTGCACCAGAAGGTTTCAATCCAAGTAATACTAATCCAACACTATTAAAAAATCCCCACTCAAGCTCCCAAACACTTTTAACTGGGGTATCAAGTTGTGTTGTTCAAAGTCTATGGAATTCTTGTTTGTTTGGAATAGAAAATAAGAACTTTAAAGTAAAAAATTCCCAAAGTTATGGTCCTCTATGCTGAAAAAGGACAATAGAAAAAATCTAGTATATAGCAATTATACAATAGGATTTAGAGTACTAACAATTAGGAACTTAGACAACTCAACAAAAAATGGGGGGATAAAAAGGGAGAGTATTATTTTCCATGGTTCAATAATTGGGTAACTTTTGAAAAAAAATAACTGCTAATGATCTCCTCCTGGTGATAAATCACCTTCCAGTGAAATCAGCAGGAAAGCATTGATGATTTCAAAGGGAACCGGATCGAGAGCTTTCTAAAATCTTACATATTTGGTTTTTCTTTTTCTTTATTTCCCTCTCCCCCTCCCCCCAGTATTTGCTATCACACCACTAGGTCAGCTCAGTCTGGCTCCTATGATTTTACTGCTGCTAATGTGTTTCAGAGATCCTGTCAATGCTGTTGAGTACCTGCCAAAGAGAATCTCCACAGAAAAATCAATGCTTAGGGAGAAAGAGTGGGAGTCAGCACTGTAAGAACCTCACTGGGGTGAAGAGTGATCCAGCAAAGCATCCTTGCTACCACAAGAAAGCAGTTGCCCACACATATACTGTGCATATTAACTCACTTAAATGAGGTGTTAGCTCTGCCTTTGTTTGCTGCAGTCCAGAATAACCACCACGAAGTTAAATTTGAAAGCTCAGAGTCCCCTTATGTTTAGTGATACACATAAAAATATTTTTAGTTACCACTGCAGTTAGTAATTGTGTGGTTGACGCTTCATTGCTTGATTTTTAATTCTTTTCTCTTTGCTGTTGTTGGTTTTGTTAGTAAAAGAGATCAAGTGAACTGTCAAAAGTAAGAACCTGTAAAGGTCACAAATACTTGCCCCTACTGTTCTGCACTCTCCTCCACACACATGACTTAATTCTAGCTTTTCTTTGTAAAGGGGGACTTCCCACATTTACAAAAATCAATGTGTCCCCTGTATGCAGCCCCAAAGAAGCTGGCTTAGTACATCATCTGTACATCACTGTGTCTGCACAGAAATTACCTTTATTTCCAAATCTGTGGCAGCCACACCTGGCCAATTGTTTTCTTCCACCATCCTCCTTGCCCTGGTGGAAGCAAGCAGTGGTTAAACCTGTTGCTTGATGAAGGTTTCCTACTGTTCACTTTGGTACCACTGTTTTCTCTGCTCTGCTGCTTGTTATCACAGTAAAGTTAATCTGTGTTCCAGTGACAGGATATGAGGGAACTTTTCTAATTCCATTGATACTGTCGGAGATCCTGCCCTTTTGTCTTCCTAGTGTCAAATAAAAGCCTCGTGCCCAGGTGAAGTGGCACTGCAGACTAGGCTAACTTATCTCACTGGCTGCATAACACCATGGTAAAGTCTTTAACTCAGCCAAATGTGCAGGATAGATCACTCAGATCAACAGATTTTCAGTGCCTTCCCACAGTTTCCCTCTCTCCAAGAGTGCTAAGAACCTCTCTGACCAATATTTGCAAGAGAATCATAAAACAGTCACCTTACTAAAGCAAGGACCTCAATACCATACGTTGCAGACATTGTAGTGAAGCACATCCATTAGAGGAAACTATATAGCCTGATAACTCAGGCTTGGCTTTTCTGTAATTTGCAGCTATGCAAATCTAATTAGTAACTGCTTGAGTACCTCTGAAGCCTTCAAATACACAGCCCAGTGCCCCAAGCATCCACTGGTAAACAGGTGCACAGTTATGGCAGAGATTTAAGCTGCATTAGAATACCTTCTGTGTCAAATTAGGGAGGGCTCCAGACTCTCACCAGTGTTTCAAATCAAATGTCTGCGGTGCTAAAAGTAGGAGAGTTTTACAGCAGCCTCTATCTTCAAGCAACACAGAAGTGGCATGGCAACACCCTGACAGCCAAAACAGACCCATTGGAATTCCCCTGATACAGCATCACAGCTCCTTATATTTATCAAGTCGTGGAGTAAAGCTCTGCATCTGAAAACAAACAGAATTTAAAAATCAAACTATGGACTAGAAAGGATGTGTGTGAGACATAAGGAGAGGACACATCCGAAACCTGAAGTCAGAAACCCCAGCACTATATTCTATTTAATTTTTTTTTTCTCTCCGATAAGCTTACTACAAGTTGAAACTCAGATTTTTCAGTTAGTTTTTGTTGCTGTTTTTGTTGTTGTTTGTGGGGTTTTTTTTCTCCCCAAGAAGTACTTCTTATGGCAGGAAGACTCTACATGAGCACAACAAAATTAGATCATCAAAGTTTTAATATTTAGTGCAGACATTCTGTTCAATCTAATGCTGAGATTGGCCAGTTACATCAAGGTAAAGGTGACACTCCTGCATCTCCAGAAAAATTCTAGTGGATTGTAGTAACTCATGTAAATTTTGTCATCACAAGAGAATTCATGTGAAAACATGCTGATCCACTACACAGGCTTCCCTTTCACCCGGAGCATCTATATTTTAAAAATATATGTAGGCCAAAGAAATTTGAACCAAAAAATATTGAAGAGCTTTTCTGTAAAGAAGATAATTATCTGGGTCTTTTGCTAAGGCACATACCAATGTTTTCCTTTGCACTTTTCTTTCTGGTCTTAGCAATGTGGATGTTTAATGCATGACAGGAAACAGTGAGAAGGAAGGATAATCCCACACATACAAACTCTATTTCAGGATGCATTCATTCTCGACTCTTTTGTTTTAAATGTCCTTAAAGTGAAGACACAAAAGCATGAGGTGTGTGTCAAGTTTTCCCTCCCTCAAGCACAACTCTGACTGCTGCCTTCTAAGTGTTCCTGATCAGAACAGGCTGGTGGTGCACAAATCCACAAATGCAGAACTAAAGTCACTTACTTTTGCATACTTAAATTAGAGAAGCAAAATTTACAGAGTTCACCTGTGGACAGGAAAGTTGTTTCAGGGTGCCTGGTCCATCCTAGAGTAGCTATTTTCTGAGGAAAGCCTTGATCTGCATTCTTTACATACAATCCTGCATTCAGCACCCTCCAGACTTGCAAGGTGTGCCTCACCAAACCACACGAAACAATGCAAAAACGAGCCTTCCAACTGGCACCGTTTCAATGGCCCTCTGTTCTAAAAGCAACATTCCCCTTTCTCTGAAGCAGCCCAGTGCACAGTTTTTACCTCCTGTTGGGCCAGTTTCCCGTGTCTGCCACTGAATCCAGTTTATAAGTTAATGCCTAAAATTTCAGGTCACTTCCTGAAGTTCTGGGTCTTTCCCTTTGGATACGAAATGAGACGGGCTATTCTGTCCTTTAGGGCTTCCAGACCTTGGAAAATGCTTGGGAATAACCCTGTCTATTCCATAAAGTTGCCAGGTCAGCAGTGGATGGATTACTTACACTCCCCACACCCTGTAAAAGAGAGCAAAGGCAAGGCATAAACACTATTTACACAAAACATCACCGTATGAAAACAAATCTAAAATCTATTGCACATACACGTGCTAAAGGAAACAAAAGAGTGTATTTGCCAGCACTTTTTCATTTTTGACAGTAAAATGAATGGCTCTGCTACTTAAATGAGTGGCTAAGAGTTGCCTTCCTTGACACCAACCCACCAGAAAACAGAAGAGCACGGCAAACAAACTTAACCTTCAAAGAAGAGGGGCTGAGAAAAGCAGATTGTCCATGAAAATGACAGCTGAAATGTGCATGTTGTTAGCACATAAATTTTCACATGCATTGCTAATGTGTTTAATACAGGTAAACCAGACTGTTATATGCAGACCACTGAAGCAATATCCAGATGTCTGGAGATCACACTGAAAAGGGAGAGTGACCTCTGGATGCAGATAAGACTTGTTTCTCTGAAAGTCAGTTCTGGAAGTCGAAGCTTTCCACTTGACAGGGTAGAAATGATGGATCAGCAGCAATAGTGGAGTTTGGGGGTCTTTGACACAGAAAAAAAGCCTTAGCTGCTAATCAGGAAGTTTGCTGAAATGAGGATGCTTTGTTTCGGTCTGATGTTACTCTGTCTCTGCACGAGCTTCTGGCAAAAAAAGTAGTCCAAATTCTGTATTTTCCTATTCTTCTCTTTCATGGGCAATGTTCCTGGCCTGTCTTCTGTGATGTGCCATGGCATACAATGACAGTTCAGCTAGAAGGGCATTGCAGTGCAGCCTGAGAGCAACAGCCACACAGAGAACCCATTAGGGGAATTTTTCAGAAGGCCATTTTGATACCATTCTCATGAAACCTCAGGCATTTGTGTTCCAGACCTCCACAGCTCTGGGGATCCTATTACAGTTGTCCTTATTGAACACCTAGTGAAAAATGTGAAGTTCATTTTCTTGTAAGACAGGAAAGGAATTTGCCTTCGGGACCTTAAAGGAATTTTACATATGACAAAAGACCATGCAAGTGCAATCTGCAAGCACATCAAAATGTCATTCTTCTCAGTCTGGACATCTTTCTCTCTCTGAGGTGAGAATTTCTGTGGAAAAAGTCCTACCTTTATAGCTCAGAATGGCATATTTTCACTTATCTTCTGGATTCATATCCCATGGAAAAGAAAGGATGTAGCACCCTGCCTTTCAGGAGGACTGCAGAGACAACCTCTATAGTTTGTATTAAAAAGCTGTGCCATTCATTTTGATGCTTTTAATTCAGAAGTTTCTATGTGACAGGACGTAAAAAATATGTGCTACCATCATATTATACAAATGTATTTTGTGGTTTTGGCTTAGCATCCAGTAAGTTTATAGGGTTTGATGATTTCATTAAAGCAGTGGTGGCACAGGACAGTTGACTGTGCGTGCAACTGCACAGAAGGAGAAACCTCAGAAAAGGGAGTATAATGAAAACAAAAATTCATTACTTTGAGCTGGTGTGCAGTCATACAGTCAGTCTGCCCTTAGTCTTTATATTAAATTTTAGATAACAAAACCCACTGTAACAGTAAATTCCAAACACAAAAAAGATTTTAACTTTCCAACTCTAACTTCTGGTATATTAAAAAAGTAACACTGATAGCTAGGCTTTTATAACAATTATGGTAATACCATAGCTACAGATATGCACAATTCTACACTTTTAAGTAAAAAATGCAAACTCAAAATTATTATCAAAATGCAAAAGCTAAGATATAAGGTGTTCACACTGGAGATTAAGAACTAGATTTTCATATTTAGGTGCCTTGAATGAGGAAACTAAAATCTACGGTTTGGCACCAGAATACATGCTGTAATTTTAAGTGCCATATATTTGAAGCTGCCACTTGACTGTACAGGGTTCCTACCTTTTTTTTTACTAGCAAACGCAGAACCAGTTCCACAGGTATGCTCTTAGAATGTTTCGGGACTTGGTGAACTTTGATTCTGTGAAATTAAGTGTGAAAATTCTTCCACCTTTTTGGGAAGGAAAATTCTCCCGTATTTTAGAAGGCGGGGGGGGACGGGACGGACGGACTAAGTTCAAAGTATTTCCAGTTTCCTACCTAGATACAGCTAAATAAAGGTGAGGAAGTAAAGACATACCTTGTAAAGTTTATAAAATGACTGGGCAAATCAGTATGTTGCTGAAATCAAAGCAACTCAAGCCCTCTCTAACATTATGTGCTACATTATATACATCCTTTAATAGTCTGAAAGCATCCTGACTTTCCACCTTGCAAATCCAAGACCTGAATTAGGCTTCCTTTTTGTAAAGATGAGGAAGGATATAGTGGTGTGAATAGGTAAATCAGTTTCTGCTCTTAAGACTTACAATTTTTGATTTTTAATGCTGCTTGTGTGCTTTAGTTACCAGCTAGGTACCACACCAGAGTTGAAAAAAGCAGTTAAAAAAAAAAAAAAATTTGAATACTTCTCTAAAACTTTTGTTGCCTAAACATTCTTTATTTATGCAATTGCAATGTAATTTGGACCACTTCAATTTTTAATTTATTGTAAATTTTTAAAGTAATTATTGTAAAATGACCACTTCTTCCCTGACTCTCCTGTTCTCCCCATGTACTGTAGTCTCTTTTTCATGTCCTGTATCACCAAGTTTTCTTGATGAAAACGTAGGATTCTACTTTTTAAGGCTATGGCCATCAAAAATAAATCAGTATAACCTATAAATGCAGGAAATCTTTGCAGGACATAGTGATAAAATTGTCGGGAAAAACCCATCCCAATCCTTCCACACAGTGCCATTCCACTGCATACAAAACATGTGATCTTTGAACATATACACAATGAGGGAAGCTATAAATGTTTATGGCCACGACTAAACTTCAAAGCATGTTTTGCATCAAACACTTGAACTCTTGAGACTGTTTGCATTATTTTATGCCATCTTTTTACAGGCAGAAGTGATTCCCAGAGTCATTACACCAATAGGATGGCAGATTGTGGTGGATAGATAAGTCCTCAGCTCTTGTCAACCTCCCTTTACATTCAGGAGCAACACAGGGAATATTTAAACCCAGAAGAAATATCACTTCTGGTCCACATGCAACTTCAACCAGGTTTGGTAACTGCTCAATTTGCAATGGCAAAAAAAGAGTTGTGGCAGTGTAAATTGCTCAGAGCTGAGAGACTTGCAGTACCTTCCCCTGCTGGGAGCTCAAATCAGGGTTACAGGTGGTTCACAGTCCTGTGAGGACAAGGAGAATGTCCTAACGGCATGGGACAGACTGTTCAGCTTGTTCATGAAGTATTTGAGAAACACAGCAATGTCAAAGTGACAGCTTTCTCTTTAAACTGCAGTAATTCAGGTCAGTAAAAATAAGCTATAAGGAAGTAAAGAAGGAAAACTGGTCAATAAAATAGCTGATAAAATGCCATGTAGATAAAAGTAAAGAGAGGCACAGGGAGAGTTATCCCAAAATGTACATGTACAGTGAGTGGCTGCAAGTTGAGTAATAACAACCAGAACTGTGATTTTAACTTTGTGATAGTTCTGTGGACACATTATGGCCTTTCCTGTTAACAGGAAAAAACAAAGTAGGGGACAGAACAGAACTGTTTTACCATATATAACATAGTACTGTTACAGATGATATTGAATATTGTGTGAATTTTAATATTGTGTGTATTTCTTACGATTTTAAAGTGCTCCCCATCTCAAAAGGATATAGTAGAACCAAGGATTATGAAAAAATGAGCAAAGGAATTACAAAGATATGGAACAGCTTTCCCATGTAGGCATGTCAGCCTGGAAACCAGAAATGACTGAGGAGGGGTGCAATCAAGGACTACAGAGCTATGCACTGAACAAAGAAAAGGAAATAGAGGATGATTATTTACTGTCTTTCCTAACTAAGTAACGAATGTGCATTAAATGCAGTTATGGAATGTAGTAAAAAAGAAGTACAGAAAGATGCAGTTAAGTTGTAGAACCCATTGACACAGGATCACAGTCTGAAAGGGATTAATTTTCTGGAAATACCTCTTAAGGACTGCTAAATGAAAATATGTCACCTTTTATGGTGCATCTGAACAAATGAGTTCTGAACTCACTTACTGCGAGATGGGAAATAATGGAGAGGTTTAGCTACAGACCACAATATGCTCTTATACTTCCCCCAAATATCTCTGGGTTTGACTACTGAACTTAGGACACCTGGGCTGGAGGAGCCTGTATTATGTTAGAGTGCAGTTCTTCTGTTGTCCTAACTGGGGACACAGCAGCTTCCATTGAGTTTTGCAGTGTGGCAGACCCCAAACGCCCAAGCTCAGTGCCAGATCAGCTGAATTGACGCAGCAAGGAAGGTACAGCCCTCGAGAACTTGATGAAAGCTTCATCTGAGAACTCTCTCTACACCAGCCACAAACTGCTGACACATACAAGGTCAGCTGAGAACTTTAATAACAAGACAGTAATCTTATAAAGTGCACATTATATAAGGCTGCTGTTTGATTGCAAGATAGCCAAAAGATAATGTCAACAGACGGGGTGATGGTTCCAGAGGCTAACTAAAGGCTGTTATTGTCCCTTAATGCCATGAAACAATGCTCTTCTGCTCTTAAGAATATATCAAAACAGCCAACACTAGCCTCCAGCAACATAAAGCCAAGAACTTTGCACACTGTGTTCTAAAATGTCACAAAAGACTCTCACTGTAACTTGAGCCAAACCAGTGACTTTTAATCCCAGTTACAACTCTGATGTGTTTCTTAAGAGTGATAGTACAATAACACTAGGGAGAGTAGTCATAATAATTAATATTTCTGCTATGCCTGAGTTAGTAAGGCATTTGGTGCAACAGGAGCAGTCAAGCAGTAATTCAAAGGTGTTGTTGCTGACACACCCAGCATCGACACCTGATCAGAGTTGGGGGGGGAGGGGGTTACTTTAGGCTAAACTTACTCTGTCCCTCTGAACTCAAGGCTCACATTGCACACACAGCCCACAGCTGCACAAAGTTCCACAGTTGTGGCTTGGAATCTGTCCCAGCCAGAGGCATCTTGAGCAGGGCTTCTGGTTCAGATCCCTCTGCAAAGAATCCGGGTTTTGTGCATACCAGAGCCACTTGTGAACCAAACCCGTGTGTGGTACAGGTGGGTTCAACGAGGGGATTGTTTTCATTGCTGCTCCACTCTGTACACAATGGCCCCAACCAAAATACTAGTTCTGATCATTACTCCTCTGCTATCAAGCAGCAGTCAGTAATGCAATTGTATTATACTGTATATTGTATTATACTGAATTATTTAAATTTTTGAAGTTTCTTCTTTGCTGTAATCTCATGAACAGTAGTTCTTTGCTCGCTCACAAGTGAGAAGCATGTTTACTTTCTGGTTCTGTCACACTCCTAATTAGAAAGTACACTGCCCTTTCTTATTCTGCAGGCAGCAATATGCATTTTACCTCAGGCTTTAAGGAAATTGTTTTCCTTTAAAGCCTGATTCTTTAACAAAAACAGAAATTAAAATGAAAAGGCTTTATGCTGCTCTGAATCTAAGGACTGGCTTTTTAGGAAATAATGCCCCTACTAAACTTACTCGTGTATCTTCATTCAAAGCAATGTTGCAAAGCATACTGGAAAGTTTTCAGTATAAAGGGCCTGAATTGAATCTTGTTAATGTCAGTAGGTCACTGGTCACTGGTTGATATCAATGAAAACACACTCTGATTTTGCAGAAAACAGTAGATTTAATAAGAATGTAATTTATTCAAGGTTATGTCAAAATAGGCCTGCTGTATTCACACTAGGTTTAATTGCTTCAATTTTTTAATCTTTATATGTACATTATTAGGTAATTAAAAAAAAGAGGATATGTGTGATATTCCAACTCCATGAAATTTACAGTTCTTTTAATGTCTTTACATACTGAAAAGGCAAAAAAAAGGTACTGACTTCCTCCTGAATGTTGGCTTTTATGTGTGTGCATAATTCACATAAAAATTAAACTGTATGCCTGCCATGGCACATTACAATTAAATCAACACAGTGTAATTCTTGAGTGTTACAGTTTTCTGTCCCTGTGCAATGTGTGTGTGTTTCACTGTGAGAACTACTTTTATGCTTTAAAAGATCCCCAGAGACTTTTAAGTACTATTCTGGTTTCACAGATGGGCGAATTGAAGTCAGAGCTGCTAAAACTACACAAATAATAGGCAGCAGAGCAAGAACTAGAACACACTGGTCTTGGCTGCCAGGCTCCTCCTCAAACCAGAGAGAATGATGCAAAAACTGGGTTGAAAATAATGAGCCATAACAAAAAGGCAGAAAATGATCTGAATGAGATGAGTAGTTGCACTGTTGAGTGCCTGGGTTTTATTGTACATGCACAGCCAGAAATCAATGTGTGCAATGAACAAGTTTATCAAACAGACAGAACAATCCATTGTGATATGTCTTGACTGTGAGTGGTGCTGGCAGCTCAGCTGAACCTTGCAGGGTAATTAGCTAAGGATAAATTAATCTGTTCTCAAATGTGGCCTGCTGATCTTTCCCAGGTTGTGAGCCCTGCTTAAAATGAAGTTTTCTTTCTTTCCTTCTCCCTTTTAGTGTTTAATTTAGTCTTCCCTAGAACTGGACTAAATAGTTGTATATGCAGTTATGAAATGTTACTTCAAACGTTTTAAAATAATTTTCCTGGGTGAAAAAAGCTGCATGCGTTGGATTGGTGTCAGACCTTTTCCCAGTTCACACTGGATCTTTAGATTCTTTGTGCAAATGTTCTGCAGGAAATATCACACAGCTAGTCTCAAGGAAGTCAAATATTTAGGTTTTGCAATGCTATCCTTAAATGACTACATGTAGCTAAGGCAAAAAGGATTTGGCACAGATTTCTTTACTTCAGCTACCACAGAAGAGACTTCTTCACAGTTCAAAAGGTTTTCAAAACTTGGGATCTTGGTTCTTTTAAGCTACGCTAGAACATACCTAACTTCTGGCATATATCACTGTTTCAAAGATTCTGCTTTAATGGTAGCTGTTTCGTGACACTTGGTATTATTGCTCTGTCTTATTAGAGCTGGCAGTCTAAAAATATAGTTGATATTTCGATTTTATGTAAAACATTTTTTAAAGGGAGGAAAAAAAGGTGCAGAATCACATCCACGATGCCTATTTTCTTTTAAAATATGTTGATATCACTTCCCACTAATCCAAGATGGAAATGAGGCTGTTCTGCACAAGGAACTAATATAATTGGCACCCTTGGTTCCCACATAAACCTTCGTTAAAAAGCCAGGTTTATTTGAACTTCTAAATATTTCAGTTGTCTTTTTTTTTTCCCCACGAATTCTGCTCTGCATCCCATAAAAACCTGGTTTCCAAGTGAGCCCTCCTTCACACTCAGATTTAGAGGAGGAATTCACACCATGCAGAGAATATGCTAACTTCTTACACCTACGCAGACTGTCACTGGCCATCTACTTGAAGTTAAATTCGGCAGCAATTGTTTTCTGCGTGGACTTTTTGGGCTGCAAAAGCATTCTCCAAAACTCAGTGTCAGCTGAGGTATCAGCACAGATCCCTCTGCTCATCCACAGGGCTGGGGGCTGTGCAGATGCAGAAGGATTCATTTCTAGGGCTCTGCTGTCTGTGGATTCATTACTGAACAAAACAACCACAAGCATGTAATTTTACTGATGCTAAGCCTCCCTTTTTAGGATTCCCATATGCTACTTTTTAAGCTTAACCTGAGGCTTGGCTTTGTGTTGTTTTCTGGGGGGGTTTACCATCCCCATACAGATTCTGGCCCAGAGATGCTGCTGTTGGAGAACAGCAGGCTGCTTCTCCTCTCCCATACTCCCACTCACACAGGTGTCAAACTCTGTAAAATTGGGTCTTGGGTATTCATGCAAGCTTTCACTGTTTGTTGTGGAATGGGAGTGCGACGTGATTCCTAAATATGACCTTCTTAACTTAAATGGAAACATGCTGTACACATAACCTGCCGGAGATTTGCCCCCTGCTCTGATTAACTGTGGATGACGTGTTGGTTAGAGAATATTGGCTTTTCCTGCAGCTTTTAATACCTTGGGAGGAAGCCACCACTTTCCAGAAGGTCCCCTCCCAGGGAGGACTCGAACCTTCTGCTCCATCGTAAACCTTCCATCCTTCCCAACAAGGGCAAGGCAAAGCTGCCAAGCTGCACCCTTGGGTAGGAACACGACTGGTCCCATGCAGTAAGTGGTGAACAAGCAAAATAAAACAGAGACGGCCTTTCACAGATGGTAAATCCTGTGGGAAATGCAGTGCCAAGGTGGGGGAAGAGCCCTCTGCCATGTCTGGGGTAGAGAGGAGGTTGGAGAGCTCATTCAGCTTTTAAAACCCTTTCTCTACTTGGTCCTTTGTGAGCCCTCTGGGCTTGCAGCTCAAGTTCTGAGATGGATAGCTGATTTTGCTCCTTGCTTTTGCTGTAAGACGGATGTTGCAAGAGTGTCCTGTTCCCCCCCCCACACCTCCCATGCCCTGAGCAGCACGCGGAAATCAGATGTCCTGTTTTCGCAGAAACGAAGAATTAAATGAAACCTGGTTTGTGCTAGTGAGTTTCAGGCTTGCCATCTTAGGTCTCACCTCTGGTTGTGTCACTGCCTACACAACCACTCATTATCTGCTTCATATTCTTCACCTTTTCATTACCAGTTTCCCACAGTCCATTAACATCTTCCCAGTAAGGCAAGTGGTCAGGCTGCTGTCAGCCACAAGGCTGGTTTTCTCTGAAGCCTCTGGCTTTGCTCTGACAGCCTGGTTTGATTAGTGGCAGTCCAGTGTCACTGAAAACAGCAGGGACAGAAAAGGCAACATGCTCCTTTGGCTCAGATTTGACTGATAAATCAGCAGAAGCTGCAGTTAATGCCATTTTCCTCTTGCACGGGGCTTGTGATTCAAATTGTTTTGGTGCATATGAAGTAACAGCAGCAGGTCAGGCAGTTAATTAAACCTTGACATCAGAGGAGAGATGGGGACACAAAATAAGAGCATAACCTTGGCTTTCTTATTCTGCACAGCCTGTGCCAAACTACTTTCATATATCACTTAAGTAAAAGGAACGGAGATATTAAGCATAAACATCAAGGAAAACTAGGTCATATGTGACTTATGGTTAGGATATTCTACTACAAGGCTTGTGAGATATTAGGAAAAAAGATCTAATGGAAAAATAGACTTGTTTATTTAGGACTATTTATGTGTTTAAGAAATAAATTCATCATAGGGCCAAGGGATAAGAGACCAATAAGATAATTCTGGCTGGGAGGGAGGTTCAGAGGTCTCTGACCCAATGTGCTGCTCACAGCCATGGTCAGACCAGGTTATTCAATCCCAGGTCAGGACTGTGCATCTGTTCTTCTTGAATCACATGAGGTTCCTGTCAGCCCATTCCTCCAGCTGGTTTAGGTCTCTCTGGTTGGCAGCCCTCTCCTTGGGCACACTGACTCATATCCCAGATTTGATGTCCTTTAATTATAAGTTACAACAATTTAATTTCTAATTTTTTTTTCTTCTGCCCTTTCAAAACATTCAAAATTTCACAGGGGACTTCTACAGGAATTTTGACTTGTCTGTTTACTGGGACAAACCAAGTAGAATGTCTTTTAGGGCTACCAGAAAGTTAAGAAAATTAAGTTGCCCTTCATATAAGGAGGATTTTAACGACACTTAGCGGAGCTTATGACTTAAAAAGTGTACCAGTCTCCTGGAATTGAGCTTTAATTCACAAATGCTCAGCCATCATCTCGAGTTCAATTTCCATGTTTCCTTAAGCTTAAAATAAATTTAGCGCTACAAAAAGACAAACATATCAATGTAATTTCTGCTCAAAAAGTGTTTGATTTGAGAATAATTAAAACAATTGACCTGAAAAGTGATAAATAAATAAGATTGCATTGCTTAGCCAGCGAAGCATAAAGTTGCTCAGAAATGACAGACAGAGTACATTTTCTCATTTTCCTTTAATTTTGGAACTGTTACTACAACTTAATGTGATAAGCTGTTTAATATTTATAGACCCTGTGACCTGCACAATGGTAAGAGTCTGTAGATGTCCTCAGTGCTGAGGAATGACCAAATCTTTAAAGAACAAACAATAGCAATTGTCTATCTACCAAGTTCCTTTTATTTCAAAAAACAATTTTGATAATTTTCTTCACTTGTTGGCAGACAAAAATGCAATCTGTACTTTTTTCAGTGTCAGATAAAGAGAGACCTCCAGACAAGTCTGGGAGATGTTCCCCTCACAGGGAGGGAGGGAGGGAGGGGATGACTTTTGAGACAAATACAAGTCTCAGCTAAGCCATACAGAGTTCACAGACTTCATCCGGGGCTGACTTACACCAGTAACTATCCATGTTGTTGACAGTGTAATTAATTAAAGAATTTTAAAAACAATGGCTGAACCCTTGCATAGAACAGGCATTTCCAGACACAGAACTATGTAGAGTTGGTCAAACTAGTTTAGGTGTTATGTCTAACTTAGAAAAACATCAGAAAATAATCTCTCCTTTTCTTCCCCATGTCTTCCTCCCTGATTTCTTTCCTCAACAAGCTGCTTTTAATTTCCCAGAGAGTTTACATTACAGTCCTTCAAAGTCAAAGAGGACAAAGTACAATCAAAAGCTGCAATGCTACCACAATTTCCATTAATTCCATTGGTAGCTGAATAATTACTCTGTTTTGGCTACAGCCTGAACAAGCCAGAGAATCCTTGTGGAAACCATTTTAATAGCTACTAGCCTTTGAGTTACATCTTTGAGAGGCATAATAAAACTTTTAATCACTGCCTGCATCAGGAAACTGAAATGGCAGTATTTAGAAAGCAATGCAGTTAAGATTAGATCTTCTGTACACTTTCCCCACCACAATTATTTTCAAATAAAAGCCTTTTAAATACAATATATGCTCTTTCTATTTTATTTAATAAAAGGCTTCTACTGCCTGCTAACTTTCCATTTTATCTACCCCACAGCCCAGTCCTCTTTATTAAATATTCTTCATCCATGATGGTCTCTTTCTATGTTTTAAATGTTATCATTTATAAATGGAAATCTCTAAAGGCTTTTCATTCTGAAAAAAAATTTGGCAAAATATTTTTAACGATGAATGTGGCAAATCTGCATTATATCCTCAAGCAGACTGTATCTCTGTGTTAGATCTACCTGAAGTGTACTAATTCACACACAAGAAAACAAAGCCATCTCCTACCTCAGGCACTAAACACATCCTTTTCTAAATTTGCACCAGGCCAGAAGGAGGCAGTGGCCAAAAGCATATTAATATTGCTAGTACAAAAATACCCAGTGGTGCAGATCTCTATCACACATTATATTCTGTTTTATTCAATTGACTGGAGATGGAACCTACATAGACATCCTGAACTCTTAATATCTGCCTTTCAGGAAGCTCAGGCTCTGTGGGATTGTGCTAATTACTTTCTCTGTGAACTTGACAGTTTTTAATCCAGAAAAAGTACTCACATTTCCTGTTTACTTAAAATTTATAAACACTGTTTTATATCACTAGATTGGGGGGGTTGTTTGTTTGTTTGTTTGGGCAGTTTTGGTTGGGTTTTGTGTGTGGGTTTTTGATTTTTGCGTGTTTTTGATTGGTTGGTTGGCTTTGTTGGGTTTTTTTGTTTGTTTGTTTTTGGGGGTTTGTTAGGGTTTTTTGGGGTTTTGGTTGGTTGGATTTTGGTTTGTTTACAGACTACTAAATGAAGTTAGACTTACTTGATAACTCCTATCTGTATGTATCAGATAGGTGTCTGTTTCTTTCATTTAATCCATATTTAGGCCATGTGTTAACACATCTGGAGTGCAATACCCTCAAAGCACGTGTATGGGATGGAAGTTGGTCAGTGCAAGGAAAGAAAAGTGGTATTATTCTGAAATTATTGCTAAATCACCATTTATTAATCATTTAGGGATGCTATGCTCATCTTTCAGACCAACAAAAAAACCCCTTAAGTTCCTTTTTAATTTGTGGATATTTAAAAGTCTCATTGTCGTTTATTTTCAGCACTGTAAAATCTGTGCATGTAAATCTCAGTGTCCTGGCTTTATTCCACCTACTAAAACTACCCTACTAGTTCTATTAACAGTTGCTATTGTGTAGCATTCGTTAGCTGACTGCATACAGTGAAGTGACATTTAATTCCTATGTGGATTGGTATTTGTGTGATTCTGTCTTTGCTGCAGCCTTTTGCCTTAAAACCACCTGTGCCAACCTTGCCTCCGTGCCCCGAGGTCTAGGGCAGACCTCAAATTGTCTGAATGCTGATAACAAGAGGTAATCACTGTGAATTCTACTGCACAGTGTTGAGCTAGAGGAGCAGGAACTGGTAACAGCACCCAGCAAACCAGCTGGTGATGCAGAGAGAGGATGGGAAGGCCAAGGGTAGCAGTAAGAGATCAGGTGCTACCATACAAATCTGCCTTTTCCTGACAATCTGGTCAACGTGGACACCTTCAAAGGCGTCACTGGGATCTCTTCTGTAGTTGGCACCAAAAAGACCATGAAGATACAGATTTGTTTATCACCAGCATTCAGCAGAGGCACAATCAGATAATTGCAGCCTGAAAGTTTGACAGCTGTCAGATGTTTAGGAGAGAACACAGCCCCAGTGTAAGCACAGAACATGGTCACAGCAGAGTTTCAGGGTCTGGGCTGAGGGGGTCAGCTTTAGCCTTTTGTTTGACTGTCTCACCTTTCAGCACGAGGAGCAGGAACACACTGTTAAGGCAGGTATCCTTCCTGTATCTATTGCCATCCTCAGAGAAGCACGACCCTGTTGCTCATGTGATGCCAAGCTAAACTGAACTGGGCTGTGGGGAACTGGGATTCCACAGGAGTTCAGATACCTTTGGCTGTTGAAAGCAGAGCCACTCTTCTGTAGAGCGTTTGTTTCTTTAATCTCTTGATTTGCCAGGCAGGCTGGTCCATCGTTTTCTGCAGAAATGCATGGAATAATACAATGATTTACTGGCTTAGAAATCCTGAGATAAGCTGCTTGTTCTGCTAACTGTAGCCAAAGGCAGGCCAATGTGTAGATGACACCAACATACTGATTTACGTGGGGCTCTACAGCTGCACGCTGAATTGCTACACACAAACTGGCAGTCACTTTACCTGTGATCATTTTCCTGCAAAGATACAGCCTACACATCTCTTTGAAAAGTTTCAGATGGAAGATGATTCAAATTATTTGTCCAACTCTAAAAATCTACAGGAAGAGAGAAAGAAACACAAACTATATTGTGTGTTGGAGGCACAAGTGTATCTGTGTACACCATTCACACCACCAAGAGCATGACATTTAAGACTAAGCAAAGCCATTGGTTATGTAATTAGTTAGCAGAGGCAAACATCCTGCCTGGAAAAACAAGAACAAAAGCTGATCTGTTACATCTTTGCCATTCTCTTTAAGCCAATATTCTGCTCCAAATACAGCACTGCTGTACCAGTGTTCGTGTTCCTTCCTCACTAACAAAGCTGAAGTCGTGCTGCAGAACAATTCTCTTGTAGTGACATCAGATACAAATGGCCTCAGAAGTAATGCATTTGCTTGAAGAAAGACCCAGTTACTAAAATTAGCTGTATAACTGCATTTATCATGAGAGATTACTGTGTCAATGATGCCATGCTGCTCCCTGGCAGACTTACGTAACAGGTTTTTCTATCGCTAATAATTCTGATTTTGGGATTCTCTGATCATCTGGGAATAATACAAAACATAAGCCTGCATTCAGGCAGAATTAACTGGATAGAGAGATAGAAAGTTCCAATTACTTACATTAGCCGTATAACTACATTTATTATGAGAGATTACTGTCAGTGATGCTGTGCTGGTCCCCACAGGACTTATCTAATAGGTTTCTTTGTCACTAATAATTACAATTTCATGATTCTGTGATCAGCTGTCTATGACACAAAACTTAAGCATGTGCTCAGGCAGAACTGGCTGTAGAGAAGGAATTTCACTTTTGGCTCTACAGAAATAATAGTGTTTATGCACTTTCACATATAAACACTGCTGCTAAGACTACCTTACTTCAAACAAACTTATCCTCACAGCGTTCTATTTAAACTCTAAAAAACAATAGGCAGTGCATATTTGGGCAATCACTGCTTGCATTGAATGATGTTTAACCACCCGTCAAGAACAATAATCCCCTAGAAATGCACCAGCTGAAATACTGTATTGCTTTTGCAGACCTGAACTCACAAAGAAATAGAGGGAAAACAGTTTAAATGGGCACTGGCCTAAATAGAGTACTGCCACAGCCAAGCACTAATCTTTGTTTATATCAAGTATTCTGGAGCCATTACACAATCTGATGAAGTGTCCAACGTATTCGCAGTAATCTTCCTAGTCAGGGCTGGTTCAGCAGGAGAGGAACATGGCACAAGGTCTTACATTTTCAGCATTTAGTGAAGAATCCAGTTCATTTATATTTGTAGGGGTTCCATGGTCACTTGTAAAGCCTTGCTACAATTGTCTGGGAGAGATAGCCTTGCTGCAATGTGAAGATAAACTTGTTGTGGCTGTCTTTATTTTCTTAAAAACTAAAGTTATGCCAGTAATTCAGATCAGCAAAAGAGGACAGAAGAGTGGTTCTACTTAAATGTTAATATGGAGTTGACCTTGAACCTCATAATTGTTTGTACTGACACAGAGAGAGGGTCAACATAATTCAGAGGAAAAATCAACCAGGCAACTCGTAAATCAGTCAGTTCTCATGTTACCAGTGAATATGAAGCTCTCTCCTTTTCTTTGGGCTTGTGTTTATTTATATTAGCAGTACCCTGAAAGTTTTCCAAGGATATAGTGTGTTGAAAAAGACGCTGTGGGCAAGCAGAACTAGATAAACATGGGCTATGGCTATTGTACTGACAATATATGTGTATGTGGACACATTGACAACCTTCAATGAATTACATACATTTGTATATGTAGGTATTAACAGCTTGTATGTGTCACTTTGTCTCAGGGCCTTGCTCGAGCCTTCAGGAGCCTGATACACTCAAAAGCATGTCCAAATCCATGATAGAATCAGAGATAAGGAAGATTCCATTGCTACTTTTCTTAGCATTAATCTTGTCTGTTTGACAGTGGTCAAAGACCAAAAGGAAACAAACCTTCGGGGATGTACTTTCTGAGGCTCGAGAGCAACTGAGTTTCTTGGAACTTGAACAGTCTGCTCAGATCCATTAGAGACAGAGGCTGGAGACAAAGCAGATGATGGAAACCCATGCTGTTCAGTCGATCTGAAGGAAGATAAGAATCTTGGTAAGAACTCATTCCTCTTTTTTAATTCCCTTGCCCAAACTAGTGCTGAATTATTAGTGATGTATTAAAAACAAACAATCAAACAAACAAAAACCAAAACAAAACACAACCAAAGAAAAACCCAACAAAAACTCAACAAAAAACCTCATGCCACTTTTGAATACATTGTCAGTACATCCTCATAAACTTTAATATTAACTAAGATTGAACAGACAGCAGATCAATTAATTAACAAGTACTGGTCAGTGAGTACCAGCCATCTACAATAGTGGGGTGAATTTTATTTATAACCTCTGCTATGTGCTTGGCAGAGTTTCATGGGTATAAAATCCCAGGAAGATTTCAGGACTAGGATTTGGTTTATTCCAGTCTTCCTTCTTCCTGGTAAAATTTCCCAGAGAGAGATTCCCTTTGTTTTCTCTCCTCAGGTTGTCAATCAAGATTAGGGCTCTAACTACTTTTTTCACCAAATTGTTGTTAAGTGGGAAGTATCTCCTGGGGCAATGCTGCACTCTGTATTAGATTCACATGCCAAAAATGTAAGGAAGTTATGGGGTAGTGCTTTAACAGGGAATCAAGATATATGGATGAGCAATGGAGAAGAGAATGATACTGAGGGTTTAAAAACCTGGTTTTGGGGTAGAGTCATACACACACACACCCACCCCCCTCAAACACACACTCGTTTTCAGAATGATTTGGCTTGGAAGGGACCTTCAAAGGTCATCTATTCCAACCTCCCCAACATGAACAAAAGCTGATTAACCAGTTTACAGCAGGTTTGCCAAGGTAATAGGAACGCTATCAAAGACCTTTCTTACTTTTTTTTTTTTAAAGAATAATGCTCATGTATGTTTATTAGCACTCTACAAACTAGATATTAGAAAGGTTTAAAAAGCAGCAAGTATCAGTTAACAGCACAATCTCAGACTGCCTGTTGCTTCGAAGAGAATTGTCCTACTGCCGCTTGTCTTTTATATGATGACCTACATCTTTTAAAACTTAGCAATCCAAAAAGCAAGGGAGCCCTTCTAGCAATAAGAGCACTCAAAAACACACAAGCAAGAAGCAAAACACTCATCTTCAGTGTGATTTAAGTCAAAGTTTAGAGAAAAAGCACAGGAGTTGTGAGCCCCATAGAGAGAGTCACGTAATAGTTATTCTTTTCTTTAATTTCCTGCTGAGTAGAAATATGGGACACTTGCTTAAAATCCTCAAGAGTTCTTCTGTCACCACTTCTATGGTGATTCACACAGGTTTTATTTTGTAATTACAGCTCTGCAAAGATTCCCACTGGCAGTGGGGTCTGTCTTCCCTTCCCACATGAGCCTCTTTGAGAGAGCACAGGGGTAACTCTCACATCAGTAGGTCGTTTCTGATCCGAATTACACCAACAAAGCTGAGATCAGAATCTGGGACCACGCAATAGTAATGTCTCCACGGTGGTGTAAAATTAATGTCAGGAGAATAGAGCTCATTGATCTCATCAGGCTAAAGCCATCAGGATTGACCCTGGGAATCATGTGACACAATGTTCCAGGAAGCAGCCTTTGTTTGCACACACTGTGGCTCTTATTTATTAATATGTGAGGCCAACAATGCCTATTGTCTCTTTTCATATTAGAATGTTGTCACATGAGCAGTTCAAGTGACACCAAGGATTGCAAGGCGAAGACAAGTGGTTCTATCTGGCTCCAACTGCAAATGCTGTATATTTGAATACATTAATACTCAACAAATATCCCTTTAGATTCAATCACTCAGGGATTTTTATCTTTTTTTTTTTTTAAGCTGTGCTTAACTAAAAGTAAGTTTACCCATCTTAACAAAGGAAGGAAGATCCAGGCACATTACATTAAAAAGAAGAGAAAAAATTCAGAGGATGATCTGAAGGTCTGAAATTAGGTTACAGGTTATTTATTATGATATTTGTTCCTATGACAGTTGGAAGTTTTAAGTACAGAATTGAAATTATTTTATGGAGTTTTGTTCTGCTGTTAGAAACACTTATCCTTTTTGTCCTCTTCTGACTGGTAGAGTTTAGTCTTACAAAATAAACAGCCTACGAAATATTTAAACTTAGATACATAAGTCCTATTATTTATAGTTTCATCAGGTTTTTTTCCCCCTGTAAATCTAAAACAATCCATTTTCTTTCGTGTTACACTTGCTGATTTCTGCCCGTATTTCAAGGGAATCAGTTCTGAGTAACTACATCTATTACTGTGTTCAAAAGAAGGGATGTGGACTCTTGTGAATGACATCAGGCTAACTTGAAATTAATACAGTGAAGCCTTCACTTATAGTGCAAGGAGTAACCTAGTGCCTATACATTTCCTGATGGAATAAATTAAGAATAACAAGAAGAAGGCACCGAAATACAGAGGAATTATGTCTGAATTGTATTTGAACTGTCTAGACAGTACTGAGGAGATACTCTGTTCTGAGAAACGCGGGAGCAAGTACATAGAAGCTATTTTCAGAACAGCCAAAGCACATTCCCTTTTGCAAAAAATTATGGAACACAGACTCCAATCAGTCCCCAGAAATACATTTTAATAGGAGACAGACATAAAAATATTTTCTTGTATCTAATTCCTGAAAGCCCAAACCCCCGAAGGCTGGGTTCAAAAACCAATTTAAAAATTATTTGGAATGGGATGGAGTGGAAGGGAATATCTCTGTCCTACAGTTCAATGCTACTGAAAGCCTTGAAATCCCTTACACTTGCCTTTAAACTCTGCTGTCCCTGTATTTCTGGCAGTGCAAAACTTCCAGAACACCCAATGTCACCACACTGTTTGCTATAAACCTCAGTCTGTCCAGATGATTCCATGAGAGAGGACAGAGGATAGAGAAAACACATTTTTCAATTAATATTCTTTTTATACAAGTTAGAGCAAATTCAGTTTGGTGCTGAGATGTTCCCTGACAATAAAGACACTTGTTCTATAACAATAATTGCTGGCTTTATATAAACAGCTATACTTCAGTGGATTGGGGCAGACACTGACTTTTAAGAGCTGAGACCTTTTATCACTATTTCCCAAGGGTGAATTTAAGTAAATTTCCACTCAGTTTATTGACTTCTCAGAAGACCATCCTAAGGTGAAGACTCCTTCCTGTGTCTGTCATAGACATTTGTACATCTAGATTGTGATAGGTAATTCTTTTAGACACAGGACCCTCCAGTGCTGAACCTGACAATAACCAGGAAGTTCTGGATGTATCTACCTCCCACTGACATTAGAGCATTTGAAAATCCTACTGTTTGGATTATCAGACATTCAAAAATCTTTACAAGTCTGGCCTTAGACTCATTAGTTACTAAAGGTGCTTCTGAGCATTGTAGTTCTAGCTTTGTTGTACCATTTAGATAATATTGGATGGATTCAGAAAAGATCTTTCAAATGCCAAAGGCATTTAGCATTAGCCTGATTTTAAAAGCTTAGAACAATGCTCTCCCTTTCTATTTCATAACTTGGGGCTCTACAGAGACAGAGAAAGGGAAGGCACAGAGCCAGGGAATAGCTTATCTAAGTACTCTGAGTCTTTCATAAATCAACAATATTACCATTGGAGAATGAAGCCAAGAGAAGAATAATGTCAGCATCATTAAATTGCAGCCTCTGTGTGTCTTCCTTGAAGGGGATGTTGGTGCTACTGCGTGGCAAATTGTGCAGCTTAGAAGGAACAGAAGACAGAATTACAGCCTCTCATGGATTCTCTGAAGTGCCCCCCTCCTTGGATGAAAGGGGACTCTGTGCCTTCCATGCACACATGAAGAGCTGGTTTCTAAGAGTCTGCCCACGATTCTGCTGAAGAGATTTGTCGCTGCCCTCTCAGGAATTCAGGACCAGCTTACCAACTTATCTCTTGGAAGCTGCTGCTGTCAAAACCCGTGTAATAAAATTCCGGAGAGTTTTTGTGGCACAAGCAACTCCCATATTTTGTAATTGTTATGCAACAGGCACATCCCCGTTGAAGGGCCACGCTCGTTTAGATTCTCATCACGTCCTCTTGAAGTCTTTGTGAGCTCTAGCACTGCCTGAATAGGATCTGGATCATGGCCTTTACTGCTGAAATTGTTCTGCAGTGACAGGCGAGAAAGCTGGAAGGAAGAACAGTGGCACCCAGTGGTGATTTGCTTTTCCTTTTGAATTCAAAAGAACTTCTCTGGAAAGACTTTTCCCATAACTTTTTGGGCAGATGCCCCTTTATAATATGTGGTCTAGTTTGCACAAAGGACATCCTGGCATTTTGCACCTATTATAGAGTAGTACACATGCACACACATGCTGTAATTAATACAGTTAAACGTGGCTCTTATATTTTAATTATGATGTTAATTTAAAAGGAAATATACAAGTAAATTAATTGCAATTTTAAAAAACATCAAATCACTTCAAGTAAAGTGCTTAAGGTGACTCTACCTAGCTAATGCTAATGCCATTTCCACAGCAGTTAGTGGGACTGTGTCCTCGTGAAATGTCAAAGATTATCATAAATTGAATAAAGTGCAGATAGCAATCTTTTATTTTTTACCTTACTACAATACATAAGTGGTGAACATGCTCTCACTTATNATCTTCTTTAACAGAGTGATTCTTGTTTCATAAAAATCCTCTTTAGCGCTGATTCATACTCCAGGTTATTAATTATTCAATCCAAACTATATGTACTTGCCAGTCACTTAGAAAATGGAGCAGACTATTCTTTGGTCTAGGATACTCCACCCAAGCCAGACTTCTCTTGAATGTACCTATTTTCCTGCTGCTTTTACCCTTATTGCAAGAGGTGCTGGTTATCTACATTTTTGGCTACTTGGCCACCACACTAATGCTCAGTCTTTACAGTTAGCTTAAATGCAGTCAGGGTTGCTGTCTCCTGCTAAAACAAATTGACAAGGGGAGGTTTCTGCATGCTGCCAAACCCTTTAGTCTCCAAAACACAGGGACCACAAGCAAAATGCTCATTTGGAACGATCCATAGCCCTTTCTAGTTCCCAAATCTCCAATAGGAATCATTAAAAAGACTTAAGTGTCTTGGGCCACAATTACCAGAGGTCATTAAAGCAATTCGTCTGGATGGACAGTTAGATCTAATGACACAGAACGTTTGCAGACCTGGCCTTATTTTTTAACACATTGATATCCTATAAAACTGCTGTAGAGACCTCGAGATTTCTAAAATCTCAGGTGATCCTGTCATGCTGAAACATGCTTTTCAGGGCTGCAGGATAAGGATGGGGCCTGGGGTCTGACACCAGTGAGAAACCCTGGAGCAATAAACCCCAGACTGATGGAAAGCGAGAAAAAAATTGCTTGGCCTTTGGTTGGAGAGCTGTAACTTAAAGGATCGCAGACAAAAGTAGATAACATTTGATTTTATTTTCTGTCACAGCCGCAGTCCTTTGTTTAAAAACAGCATGGATAACAACATGTAGAAGATTATGTGGCTCAAACTGTGGGTAGGGGTTTGGGCAAACCAGCCACTTTATCGGGGTTATTGCTCCAGTAAGACTGTACGCGAGGACGTTGCAGCCTTGGGATTCATTATTGGAGACCAAAACCATGGCAGAAGAGGAGCAGCTGCCTGTGCTGGACACACGACAGCTCATAGCACTGGGTCAGATGCCTCTTGTCTGATCCTTAGCCGTCCCACAACACAGATAATGGAGCCCTGGGATTTGATACCCACATTTTGTAACTGGAGCCGTACTAGAGGAGGAGAAGAGGAGCAGGCAGCTGCCCAAGTAGCTGCACGATCAAGAATTTGGAGGGTGGACTTCCTTTAGGAAAAGGGGTGGCACACTATTGAATATTTTACTTTCTTTTCCTTCAGGTAGCCAGCATGCTAATCCATATTTGATTAATTATTTTGGAATGGGGATTTGTAGTTGATTGACAACCAAGACAGTCTTTCAATTTTCCAGCATTTTCAGAGATGGAGGTTCAGCTGTTTGTTAGAAGCCCTTCACTGAAATTTGTCAGGCCCTATGGGATAAGTCTTCATTGAAGGAGTAGACCAGTGGCAAATTAGTGGAATCTAAGTTCTACCTGATTTCCTTTTCCTGGCAAAATCATACAAACTTGATATCAGATGTGGCTTTTGTTATTTTCATTACATGTTGGTAAGCAAAGCAAATCTTTTCAAACTGTTAAACTAGTGTAACATTTCCTGCCTCTTATGCCAAGTTATGTTCTGAAAAAAAACAAAAAGAAGAAAAACCGAAAGAAAATTAGGACATAAGAAAGATATCAGATTTCAGTGAGAAGTGCTATGTCACAGATGTGTTTGAAATCACAGCCTTTTAAGACCTGTTTTTTATTTGCACAGCACTACGAATATGCACAATGTCTGCTCTCCGATGCTCAGAATAACAAATGCTAGGTAATTGTGCTGACAGCTTGTAAAAAACCAGTGCTGTTGACCCCAATTACTACAATCTGGTTAAGAACAAACAATATGAAATTCACTCACAGTCTAAAATTCACAATCTCTTGCCAGTGTAGATTAACTAATGCCAGCAGATCTGTCTAAGGCTGCTGTAAAGCATTCATGTCCAACCCAGCAAATCTCTCATGGGCAGAGACACTCACCTGGACAAAAGCATCATATCCAAAGAGCCTTGGTTACCACTTTGCCAAGTGCCAGTGTCTGAAGTTTCTTTCTTCAACAAGACTAAAGATTTGGATATTTCAAAATGCCTCCTGGGTATAAATACTATATATAAGCCCACAGATTTTCCCCAGAAATGCTTGGGTTATCATACTCATCCCTTTGAAGGAATATAAAAACCATGTGAGTTTTTTAGTTACAACATTAAATATTAGAGAATGATCCTCTGGGAACACGTACAATAATGTTCAATTCTTTGCTGCTTTATTAGTAACTTCATTGTGTAAATGTTGATTTTCTTAATCTAGAAAAATTCAAGGGTCATGCTTAAAAAGATAACTCAATAATATGCAGTAGATACTCGAAGTAGCTCACTAGGGAGACAATGATAGAATCACAAAATTGTAGAATGCTTTGGGTTGAAAGGGTCCTTGAAATATCATTTGTTCCATTTTTCACTGGATCACATTGTCCAAAGCCTCATCCAAGTTGATCTCAAACATATCCAAGGATGGGGCATTCACAGCTTCTCTGGAAAAGCTGTTTCAGTGTCTCACCACGAAAAATGTCTGCCTTATGTCCCATCTAAACGTGCCTTCTTTCAATTTAAGGCCATTGCACCTCATCCTGTCATCTCAGATCTTCGTAAAAAGTCTCTCTCCATCTTTCTCATAAGCCTTCTTAGTGGCCACAATAGACCATAATAAGGTCTGCCCAGAGCCTTCTCTTTTTCTGGCTGAATAACTGCAATTCTCTCATCCTTTCTTCATAGGAGAGGTGTTCCAGACCTCAATAGGAGTACATTATATCCATTAACTTTATTTTCCTTTGAAACTAAGATAAATGGAAAGACTGATCTTTTCTTCACAGCTAAGTTTTTCAGTATATGTGTACAAATTGCCTCGGTTTTGTAGCCCATATATTGGTAAAATTAGAAAATAAACTTCTCAAACTTCAAATTCATGAACTAGCTAGCAATATGTACACACTGGCTCATTTAAAAATATTCAGTGTTTGGGATTGTCAGGTCAGGCCTTGAGTTGTTCAGACCTCTCATTCATAAAGCAGATTCATGTAGGAAATGCTTCTCTATCAGTTCTGGACAGAATTAATATTCAAGAGTTGGCAAATCAACAGAGCTGTGTTTGAAAATATGTGCATAAGCCAAACCAAGTGCTGCAAGGATTTCAGACTACTGAAAGCATTCTCTAATAGAATCTTACATCACTGAGGGATTCAAGACTGTCAGCGCCGAGCACAGTGCCCAGCTGAATATTTGTAACAGTAAAATAGTACTTTTTGTCCTTCTAATTTAGCGTTTATGCTAAAAAAGAGAGAGTCTCTGTGACTCTCAAGGTCAATCAGACTGGAGTTAGGACAGTAATACAGTACTCATAATTCAGTGATTGTGGTTCAGGCAGTAGGAGCAAAGAGTAAATGAAGTATGGAGGATTCCTGAACATACAAATCTGGAGCAAATTCATGGTCAACAATGTTTTAATCTGGAGTGGCAAAATGAGGCATGGGCTGAAAGCCCCAGAGCTCAGTACTGATGAAAATGCTTGAAAGAGCTTAGAATGGACTAATCTGCATTAGCAGGAAGATAAAACAGATCTTTCACTGGCTGTAGATCTGTCAGCAGTGGGTGATTAACAGGAGAATTTGATTAAACTTTAAATCCATCTCTGTTTAAGTTTTTTCAAGTTCTACTTTATGCAATTGATGTTCCTTGACACTGTTTCATAGTACAGTTAGTGGAACAGAGTCCAAAATATAGGCAAGAAAATGCAACCTGTGAACAACATGCCATCTTACTTTGGGTAATTGCCAAATAACTCTTAAGCACCAGAATTTTATTTTTAATTTCCTGCTTTGAAAACCTGTCTGCATAGAAAAGAAAAACTTGAAAAATGCAGAGTGATAAAATTACATACTATTCAGTGGCCTCTGGTAGAATAATTTGGAGAAAATTATTTCTCAGTGTGAAGTCTAGCATTTCTGTTTTGGTGTGAAAAGAAGTTTTCATTTCATTAGGTCAAAACCACAGGGAAATGCTGTCATTGACCCCACACACTGGTAGCCATGCTGTCAAGACCTTGTCATCCATCTCCCAGTCCTGGTGCTGAAGGGGATCTATTAAGTGGAAAACTCCACCAGACAATCAAATTGTAATTTAGGAACTCAGTTCTGTACTTTTCTGCATATCTCTAATTGTAGTCTCTTTGTAAGGAAAATTTCAGATGTTCAGTCTTGGTCTTCAAAGTCACTATGTCTAGTATAAATAGGAATGCTACTGACATCAGGAATTTGGGCAAGGGAGGAAAGAAGATGTACTATCACAGCAGAGAAATTCTGGTGATGTGGGAGTCAACTGAGAAGGAAAGAATTTGTCTGTATTTGAAGGACACAGTGGGTAACTCCATGTTTCAGCAAAGAAAACATGTGCATAGGGGGATAAATTTAGCCTCTTTGCAGGGTTATGAACAAAATCAAAGTATCCAAGAGATTAAAACTGAGTTGCCAGGTATAATATTCTCCCAACATTGTTGCCTTCCTACTTGCATTATACAGAGTTAACTCTCTATGGAGAAATAGATTTCAAAGTTATCAAAGAGCAAATAAGCATTTTCATATATGCCTAAAATTGTAAAGTCTGAGATTCCATATGCTTAGTAGGACATGGTGAAGGATAATTGGATTAGAACAAATGAAGTAAAAAAAAAAAAAGGAGGAAAAAGCAGAAGGTATACATTTGTAGGGCACAAGATATTTGAAAAAAAGATGACCTGGAAACAGAAGAAAAGAAAGATCTTGAAATGAACCAGAAATGAAGAACCAGAGCTGTCTTTTCTGAGTTGTGGCAAAGAGGGCTCTTACTGGGAGAGAGAAACCTCATTTCATGCTATGTTGGTTTAAAGGCAAACCAGCGGGAGAAATGAACCCGGAACTGCCTATTGTGTGGTCCCTGATGGTCCATGAGCAGACATGACCCCTCAGGCTGGTGTGAAGGTGCTGATGCCTCCCTGGAGCGGAGTTATCCCAGCTGAGTCACTGCTGTGCAGACAGAAACACTCTCCTGTCTCACAGGGCTCTTTAACACCCACCCTGTAGCCTGAGGGCTCAGGTGTGCCCTGGGCAGCTGCTGCGAATGATCCATTATTAACAGTCCATCAGAAATGACACTGAGGGTGTAGAATACACAGTTTTGGTTACACCCACACAGTGACGAACTGGTCCTGATCTTCAAATGTTCTCCATTAACCCCCCGTAACTCCTTCATCCCATATGTTGGAAGTCTTTTGTGTCATTCCTCATTCTTCTTCCCCTTTGGAGCTTTCTAGTGTTGTGTCTGCCACTCTTTCCCCACCTCCCCCTTCCACCCCAAAAAGTTTCCACATACTGCTGCATTGTCTGCCATATTAAATATTATCAACAGTACATTTGGAGGCCTGCCACAAGTCCTCAAACAGAAAAAAACCTCAAGTTCATTCAACAAATTGACTGTATATATATATATATATAGTATATAGCAAGTGCTGTATAATACAGAGGGGAAACACACCACATTAATACAACTTCATTGTTAATGAACCATTTACTATTGAGAGTGTTTCTGATAGGATTTAGACATACATTGTCTTGAGATTGCTGCTGAATTTCTTACCAATAATAAAACAGACTTTTTGCTGATCAACTTTGTCAGTCTTATAACTGTTCTCTTCATAGAAACAAAGAGAAAATGTCTATATTTGAAAACAAGGGACATAAACTGCTGTTCTATTATACTGAATAATTTCTACCTTCATCAGAAAAGCAGTGTGGTATAACATGCTTATACTGGCAGTGTCTATTTTTAAGAAAGGTACTCTGATAATAAGAAATTCAGATAAAGAAATTTTCCTATCACACTAATTATAACTATTATAATGTTAATTAATTAAGAAACACCCAAGGCCAGAAGTCTGGAAGATTTCAGAATCTCTCTTCTGTGCTCCCCACTGCTCTAATTTACAAGTCTGATTAAATGCAATGCAATGAATGGCACTTGGATGGTTTCTGCAATTTTATTACCTCTCATTTCACCAAAGCTAGAGTTCTGGGAATTGCACTGGGCTTGCAGAATTGAGTCTGGGTGTTTTGTCTGCGTCTAATCATTATCTATATATTTGTGCTCTTTAAGTTATCTTTCCTCGTACTTGGATAATACAGAATTTTATATCTATATTGCATTTTTTCAGTTCCCCAGTCATCAGCCACAGAGAAGCTTATGCCCTTTATCTGCTTTCTCTGGTCTGGGCTAGGAAAACTCAATTCTTTCAAAAACACATATTCAAAATCACTTCTGACACCATCAAGATGACATGCAGATGTCAAGCTCTTTATATAATGTCTTAAGCCTGACATTGCACCTACCCAAGGCCAGAACAAAGCGTTGTAACTCTTCATGTCTTCCATGAAGCAGTATTATTAATATTCAGGAAGTTTATTAGTTTATTCTCTCTTTGACTAACACTTGAGTTTCCTTCCTTCCTTCTTTCCTTCCTTCCTTCCTTCTTTCTCCACTACAGATTCTTTCCTGCAATACCCCTGAGTCATTTTTCAATTTGCAAGGATTCTTCCTAATTACAGTACTGTACATTATGTATAAACAAGCAGCTTACGCTTTATGAATTTCATCAGCCTGCTTTTAGAGCAATTTGTTGTCAATCTCTGACTTACTTACCATGTGCTTGTGACTCCACATAGATACTCATACATCACAAATACATTCCTTTGTTATTCCAGCATTTAGTTACAGTGTGAACAGCACCTGGAAAAGAACAGATTGTCTTCCAGTTGACCAGACTGCCCCCAAATCTTCTATATGACCCCACAAATCTGAGATGTACCCTAGTCTGACAGAAGACTATTAAAATTTTGCTTAAATGCTGTTTTACAATCAGATGTGGTTCTGCCTTATTGTAATTTCAAGAAGGATTATCTCCTTAGTTTATCAGGAAAATTTCATGCAGAATTGTTAAAAGTCTTGCTGAAATCAAGGCAGGCTTTCTCCTGCCTTCATTAGCAGATATACTGCCTAGGAAAAGCACTGGATATGATTTCTTCTTTGATGCAAGTACATTGACCATTTTAAAATTTCATTATTCCCTAAATCCTTGCACACTGATTCATCTCTTTCCAGTGTATTTCTGGATAATTAGGTTCACTGGCTTGTAATTACCAAGATAACTCCTGTCTTCTTTAGTTCACTGTACTCTCCCTCTGACTTTCCTGAGCTGCCTGTAACAATCTTGAGTGTATTATCTAGTTCTTTAATTTTCCTGACATAGTTTTACTGTATCTCCACCGAAAATTATACAAGCATCCATGTGGGTTTTTTTTTCTAATCTATGCTTTTAAAGACACATCTTAAGTCGTTACATTTTTGTCAGATAAATTAGACAAACAAGAATGATATATAAGACTACACATAAGAGTAGATCAGACATGTTATCCTAAATATTATGGTACTGACAGATGCTTACAAGCAGAAATGTTAAAAAAATAAATGGACAGTGGCCAGCTACTGTCCTCCACCTAGACTGGCAGAACCTGTTCCCTGTCCTCTTACTTGCCCTTTTCTTTTCTAAAGGTCACTCAGATGCTCACAGCCAGCCAGAATCAGGACACAGAAACATTTCTGGCATATTAATCCCTGCTGCTCTCTTTCCCAGTCATGTCGTTCTCCCATTCCTCTCATTGTGTAGCCAAAATGCAGGCAACTGCTAGCACAGTCCAGCACACACAAGTGTATCTGGGATCTTTTCCAAGACCACAAGACAAGGACACGTTTTACCATGTGTTTGTGAATGCCTGCATTTTGGCCTAGCAAAAGGCACAAGGACCTAATTTTTTGAGCAGATCCACCTCTTTCAAGCATCTAATCAAGCGTCCAAAGCAGGAGGAAAACAAGAGTTTTAAATGTTCAGCTGATGGAATTGCAAATATCTTTGTTAAATCCTTTTTTTCCTCTACTACTATTCTTAAATGATTAAGAGTTTGTCTGGAAACGAAAAATCAAAGCTTTGCTTTCTGAGAAAATGTTCCTGGCAAATCAAACTGCAAATGTACAGCTAATGTAATGTGAGCTATTGAGGGCCTATACTTATTATTGCCCTTACACATATTTTCCATAGCTGTGTGTCAGTTATGTATGACACACTTTACAGAACCAATAAGTTGAAAGGTACCACTGCTTCATAGAAACTAATGGCTCTTTGTAACTCTTAGAAATCATGTGATAGGATTATTTTTTTGATAAGTAGTATGAACTCTGAAGGAGGAATTTTGACCTGAGCTGGAAGTACTGGAAGAACATAATTAAGTAGGTTTCAAACTTCATTTGTTGTACATAGCTGTGCCAAACGCAAAGATACACAGTTGCGTATTACTTTAAAATGGAAATAATCCATTTTGTCTTTATATGCCAACAGGGACAACACAACAAATACCTTTCAAATGCCCAAAGATCTGTCTGCACACTCCTGCAGGCAGAAGAAATATAACAGCAGGCGAAATGTGGGGATTTAGGGCTGGACTCATTTCCCGTGTTTGCCCAGCTTGATGCTCTTGTGCCACGACACCCCTGGTTTGATTCACTGACGTTCAGGCTGAGCCAGTGTCTAGGAACAGGCTGCTCTGTGCAGGTCCACACAAGAAATCACATTACTCTACTGCCACCCACAACAAAAGGAGGATGCACCCGCAGTGACTCTGCAGCCTCAAGGCTCTGCCATCATGTGATGCTGCTGAGCATGACAGGACAGCAGAAGAGTTCTGGAAATCCACATGTTTTGAGCAGAGTGCCCGTGTTTAACACACTGCCTTGCGTAATATTAAGCACAAACCCAGCCATCGCACTGTGCCAGCAATGATGAGTTTCTGAGTAATTTCGTCAGAGAATTTAGAACAGCCACAAAAAAAATTTGGGTTCTCAAGTACTCTATAAAATAATTCAGTATTCATACTAAATTGCAAAGAGAATTAGTTTCTAGCAGACCTGGTCCAAAGCCAATAAACTTACCTTCCACTGGCTTTCAATAAAATCCAGTAGTCCCCTAGACAAATAAAGTGTCTTTTTCTCTGTTGCCTTGTTGTAGTTATTTTCATGGTGAAAAGAGTATTTAATTTCTTTTTTTTTTACTTCAGTATCAGTTATGGAACCAGTGTTTATATTATATTTATATACCCAAAGTTTTGCTATAAAAGGCTAACTTGCCCTGTTAAATTATTTGTTGACATCTTCTTTTTCTATGTTAGATTCTGCTGCATTTGAACTTTGTATCTATAAAAACGTTCCTCAGGTAACTGAACAGTGAGAACCAAGACATATCCAACATAAACTCCTTTTTTAAAAAAAAAAAACCACTTCAAAATCTTAAGGTGCAGTGAATACACAAGTAGTTCTCAGAGAAGGTTATATAAGAGAAAGAAAAATAAGAGAAGGAAAAGATGGGTGAAAAAATAAAAGACATTGAAGCTTACAATGAGATGTTGTAATTGGGTTTTTTCCAGATTCTGCCCCTGTTGCTTTCCTGATGAGAGGCTGTTGACCTGGGAGAAAGCTCAGCCTACTTTAACCCTGGGAAGTAATTGGGGCTTCTACCCTCAGGTTCCAGAAAAGTAGGACAATGAACTATCATTCTGTTGTCTTTCTGTTACCACTTTTAAACAAACAAACTCCCCCTGAAAAAAGGGTTTAGATTCCTCTCCATTCTTTTTCGCATGTGTTCATTTGCACTCACCTTCAAACAGCCACCCTGGGCTACATAAATACAATGCCCACTGTGTATGCACCAGTCTCTGGTATTTCTGGGGCATTTCTCTGAAGGTTATTTTTCTTCAACAGTTTTTCTCAATTTTTTTTTTCCCCCCATTTTGTTTAGGCTTTGAGGTAAATTCTGCTATCCAAACTGCAAACTCAAGTTCTACAATAAAAACAGGGACTGAAGAAAAATTTAAAATCCAACAGAAAACAGAATAAAGCCCAGAAAAGCTGTACAAACTTTCTGTGTTGAAATTCCTTCTCCTGTTCAGGGTTGCACATACAGTTCTGATGCTGTGTGGTGAAGGGTGAGATGTACTACATGTTCTTTAGCATCTAGATAAAACCAGACACCACTTTATAGGCGTCCTACATTCCGTTTTAAGTGGGTAATGGGAATCAGTGATATTTTGCCCTTAATAAAGACATTTGCTGCCTTTGTAGTCTGTCAAGTCATTAGTGCACTCTGAGCAGATATTTCCCCTAATAAGCAATATGGAATAGAGCAAGATTATAGAAAATGTTGTGATGGCTGTTGTAAAACAGAGTAATCACTTGACCTTTGGAAGACTACACAAGGGAACCACATAAGAAAATTGGGAGAGACAGAAAACAAAGGGGGATGAGTCTGAAGGCCATTCCAAATTGTTATGGCCACAACTGATTGCTAGAATCACTACTAGTGATAAAACAAAAAAAGGCCCTTGAAAACCACATGCTTCACAGAAAAACAAAATACAGTCAATACTTTTAGACCAACCCACTCTAAGTTGTGTAAGGCACCCATAGCAGGCATGGTGGGCCTGACACTTAACTGTGTTTGTTGTTTAAATGCAGAGGGCAAAGAGGGGTCTTGATGAAAGTCAAGGTATTTTATGTGCCCACATTTCTTTCCTCTCTCTGTAAGGAGCAAATTTCACCAAGGAGCAACTTGAAGGATAATGGAGGGATTATAATGAGTAGAAACAGGAAAATGCTGGTCTACAAAACACACAGATTCTGTACATTGCAAACAGCAAAACAGAAGTTCTCCCACTGGTCTAAAAGACATTCCATGGGTCTGAAGCAGATTAGGGCACAGTTTACACTCTAAGGGAAATTAGAGGTAGGAATTTTAGCGATGTTGATCAGTTCTGTTCTCCAGGAGTCAACAGAGACACGTTGGCTCTGCAGCAGCAAGGGGCAAGTTACTTTAGTAACATATTAAAGGCTGGGTTTCCCACAACCTCCAGTGGTCTGGTTGTCACAAAGCCATCCCATTTGACCTTTTTCCCACGAGAACAATTAATTTCTGCAGATTGTTTACAAGGCAGGACCTTATTTCAGGCAGGAACACAGAGGATGTGAGCAATGACTGTCCTCAGAGGGGGAATGCTCATTTTCAAATTATGAGAAAGCAGAGAAGACATGACAGAAGGTGGTTCTTAAATAAGTTACAGGCTGCGAAGTGTGAAGTAAGACAAGTGACTTTACTAAGTCTCAAATGTCATATGCTGAACATATGCCCTGTTATTTTTGTCTCCTTCACACTGACTATTGGAGCATGATCACTG
>VXBX01004388.1:129311-144231 GCA_013400415.1 Scytalopus superciliaris
AAAAAGAGCATCCTTGTATAACAGAGAATACTCCTCACCCAGAGGAAACAAGGACTCATTGCAGACAAGGCAGAAGAACAATAGGCTCACTGTTGAAGAAAGGCATAAATAATAAATAATTGAGAACGTCTGCAAAGGGACTAAGTTCTCACAGGAACTGGCTTTTAGCCACTTGTAAATTAAGTGTGAAGCACACATAAGTAGGAGGCAAACAAACCTGCCGTGATTAGGCAGAAGAACAGCCAAACCCTGGTCCCTGTCAGGCAGTCAGCACATCAGCTCTGGCTGCAGGTGAAGCTCTGTAGACCTTCTGTACGAGTTGGTGACAACGGGGGACAATCTTAGCTGCATGACCTCGGTGTGTGTATGTACATACCCGTGTACACACACTCCCCCAACCCCGAATGTATTTTGTATGTAAATGCACACAGATGTACACATAAAATCAGGCACTATTTTTTTTCCCCCCTGCTGGGCAAAGCCTGGTTCTTCCTAGAGGAACTGTCCCACAGGATCTACATATTCAGTTTGGTAGGCTCCATCACACATTAAGTGTCCACATCTCCCTAACCTCACACAAACCGTGTGAGACCTCAAAGTCCCACAGCTTTTTTTTTCTCCCAAGAGATGGATCTTAACCAGCCTCTAAGAGAAGGAACTGTTTTCTAGGACCTCCATCACCCTTAAACCGTGGTAAGTTTGGGACTGTCATTTCTCTTGGAGTCCTCCTCTTTTGTTGATGCTATGAAAACAAACAAACAAACAAACAAACAAAAATCAAGCAACTGTAAACCAGTCCTGCATTCCTTAAGAAGATTCCCAAGTATTCCAAAACAACACTTTTTTCTCCTCAGTTGTATAATTCGGGGGAGCAGTCCTTTGTGCATAATCACTTTTCTTTGCCCTTGACATGCCTCCCAAGTGAGAGGGAGGATGAGGGGAAAAAATACAATAATAAAAGCAGTCAGTGCCATCTTTGGGGCCACATACCCATCCCGTCTGTGGGCAGGACAGAGGAAGACAGCCATCATGTTTTATCAGTGCAAACTCAGAGCCAGAGAGCTCATACAGAGCTCGCAGCCCCTCTGGAGAATTTGCAGGTCCTGACAACTGACCTGTATCCCAAGCAGGAGATTCACACCACGGAGTTACAGTCCACCATCAGCCCTGATGCAAAGCCCACACACCTGAACAGATTTAGTGAAGAGAGATTGAAGGGGGTGTTTTTTCCAACCATAGCATCCCACAACACCAGAAATTCCAGTTTACAGTCATATATCTGCGCATGCCACTCTCTTTCCCCCACTCTGCCCTACCAGGACTAAAGCTGCTCTGCTAAAAATCAGAAACATCTGCAAATGCCCCAGCTTAAAAACAAGGCTGCGAGTCAGAGGCTTTGGTCAGCCAGGGCCAGTTGCTGCAGTGGAGGCTTAACAGCCTTAAACACCTTAGCAGGTATCAGAACACTCTTGTGCACCTTGTGCATTCTCAGCCATCACCACTGCAGACAGCACATGCCAGAAGCTGCTGCTACAGAGGCAACACTCAACTCAAACAACTGTTTATGGTTTGAGAAACATCTAACAATTCATTGATTTGCGTTTTTAAAGTTAGTATAAGCTCTGAAGAGTGCTTGGTTAGCTTAAACTCTTCTGTAACAAAAAGCACAGGAAGCACTCCCTCCTCCACTGAAAGGATGCATTCAAAGACATAGGAAGCAACTTTTATTCCTTATAAAATGACCAGTTTAATGTAAGGCAGAACAGGACCTCTGTCACTTCAGCACCCTGCAGTTTCTGGCAAGAAAATCATAAACAGCCAGCATCTCCACAGAGGCTGAGCTTCCATTTCACAGGAGCAGGTGGAGCTCAAAAAGGTGGTGCAGGTCCCCAGCAATGAAAAGTAAATGGTTTGCAATAATGGAGCTGATGTCTCAGTGTAACCACATGGTTTCCCTTGGTTCCTTTGTGTTCAGGTCTTTCTGTTACTCCACACTCTCCCATTCTTTTAATGTGTTTACATGTCAGGTTTGGTACTGCTGCATTCTTGTGTAAGCTTGTGTAAGATTGATTGTTTTCGTTTTCTTTCCTTCTGGTTGTGCTTCCCTGTCTTTCTGCTGCATTTTTTTTTCTGACCATAATGATGTGGCCTTTTTGGATTCTGCCTATAACTTTGCAAGACAATGCAGTTCTTATAGACAGCCCACTCACCCCAGTGTGTCACACTGTGTTCCTGTTCCTAGTATAATTGCAGGAATTGCTAGCACTGTTTTGTGGATCCTGAGTGGGAAAATAAACTTTTCTTCCTCTTTGCTGTTCAGTTTACCTTGCATGATGGATTTGCTTGCCCTCAGAAAGGACCGTGCCAGAGAATTAATCTTTTTCCAAAAAGCAGCTCTGAGCAAAGGCTCATCCCTCTCCAGGGAGATCCAGGTCACTCCACACAGCCTGGGAGTCACCTGTGGCAGCTTGTGTGCTACCTCCTTAGCTTTAGTACCCAGCAAATGTATGGTTTCAAATCAACCAGCCTGCTGTCAACACACAGGAATTCATTTTGCACACTGCCATGCCACTGTTCCAGGTAGCCTAACTGGTCAGCGTCTCATTGTTCAGCAGAAATGCATGTTTTTGGGTGTGTTACTGATGTGAGTATCATCATACCTTAATTCATTCTCTATGTTCAGATGCCTCTCCTAAGCAGGACTGTCAGGAAGAGTGATCAAACCAATCTGCATGAGCCAAAGACTTTTTCCTACATCCCTTCCACATTTAACCTACTGCCAAGAGTAATTTAGGTCATAGCTACACTAGTAAGTAACTGCACCAGTTTACACTGGTATGTCTAATTTTTATTTTCTTTTTGTCTAATTCATTACTGAGGCCTTCAGCTGAGTGATAAAGTCAGCCAAATTTAGTGGTTTTATTGAAATCATTGCACTGCTGAGGTAACCATTTGGGCTTGAATATGGAATATTCTGCTCAGGAAAGAGTGAAGTTTAGTTACTCTCATAAATGTCAAAAGCTGGCAAAGAAATTCTGTCTTAATGGGAGCATCAAATAGCTAATACTTGCAGTCCAGATGTGCCATCATTTGTTTTACATGTTGTCAGGAGAGGCTGAAACACAAGGAGGACACGAGAAGAAATCTCAAATATACACATATACAATGTGGTATACCCTGGACAATGTACCCACTTGTGCCAGAAGATGCCTGATGCCTTTGTCCCCTGGGCCACGGTTACCCTTCAAGGCTTTGGTTTTATCTCATCCTCAATTAAGCTTAAAAGGTCAATATGGAGCCCAGCATGAACTCAGATTACGGGAAATGGTTGTTCAGAGAAAAGGCTGGAAACAGAAGCACCGAAGATACTTTCTGTGGCAGAGTGTTGTGCTTTTCTCTCCAGAGGTCAGAGGCAGGAGTGACTTGCCTTCTCTGACCTCCTGGATGCTCTGCCCTCCTGTCACCTGCGTCATCCCGACCTGTTCCTGCAGGTCTTCCCTCCCACTCCCCAGGCCACATTTCCAAGCCCATCCTTTTGCTTGCGGTGGGCTCTGAGCAGCAAAGCTCCAATAGCTGCTGAGCCTCCTGGGCCAGAGCCAGGCTTGGCAGGTTTGATTCACCACCTCACCCTGGCATTTCCTTGGCAAGGGAGGATTAGGCAGGCTCGATCCACATTCCTCATAGCCTCAAGAGGAAGGTGTGTGCCTGGCAGTGAGGCACAGCTGACGCAGTATTGCACAGGCTGTTTCAGCCACTGACAGGCAAAGTTGTTCCTTGGGGCTGTAGAGAGCTGTGGAGAAATCGAGGCAGTCTAGCTGTGCTTCTGTGCTACAAGGGAGACACCAGTTGGTCCCACTATGAGAAAGATGCAAGGAAAGTCTTAAACTGCTGGTATTTTCCATCTCAGGCTCAGCTCAAGCTGTGTGGTAAGCACTAGACAGCAGGCTCAGGGAGTCCTTAACCAAATATTGTTTAGAAAAGCAAAGAGATGCCGGCACAGATCCAAATATACATCTTAAAATGCTTCCAGCTCCAAAGGATGAATCTTAATATGTTAAAAAAAGTCACTGCTCTCAAGGAAAGGAGAACAGGAGTCAGCAGTGGCACATCATGGTCCCGGAACAGCCTTGACATTTGCACCAAATGAGGTATTTAAATGGGAGAACTGAGAGTGTGGCTGAAGCAGCCTCACTCATGTTGTGAGAGTGTATTTACTTTTTCAAAGTCTGTCTCATTCACAAACACAGTCCCAAGATCAAAATGATTTGTAAACAACACTCAATTTAGAAATCGAACACTGTGAGATGGAAATTTGGGCAACCTACCAAACTTACAGCCTTGTGCTTACATTTTTCAATTCTTACACAATATTCTGAAGACAGACGTCAATTACATGCAAAAGTCCACTGGACATCTGTTTGTTCACTTGTTTCAATTTTACATTATCTGATTATAATGGGTATATCTGGCACACTCGAGTATATACATTGAGGAGGGAAAACACAGGAATTACTTGCCAGCATCATGTGAAGGAGCTAAACAGATCAGATACACTGGAAATTTGTTATTTTTAAGTCTTGCTTTTCAAGTTATTACTAATGTTGAAAGACCTGTATCATTTATAACTTTCTAAAACTAGGAAAAAGCAAATTACTGGGTATAAAAAATAACTCAAAGTAGCTCCCTGAATATTATTAATAATGAGATTATCAAAAGTTTAATACTCACAGAGAAATTACAGTAGACACTTCAAGGACTGCAGTCTGTCTGCAAATTACTTGTAATACACAAATTCAATAGTACTTCTAAAACCTCAGACACACAAACCAAATTAATGTTCATACAACTCACAAAATACTGCAGTTATTCCTTTGCTTGCAGAGCTCAGTGCCTGTTTTTAGAATATTATTAAAGGTTATTGATACAGAGTGAAAAAAGGGTCAATTTTTTCTGTCATCCATCTAGGCATTCTTCTCTCCCAAGTTGGCTTTGACTAATTTAGCTTTAGTTTTATGACAAGTCTTCTACAAAATATTCTAAAAACTAAGTCAAGCTGTGACTATCACATCTGAGCCACCTGAAGTGGCTTGTTATGGCTGATTCTACAGAATGCTTTTGATCTGCCCCACACACTTTCCAGAGTGAATTATTACAGTGGAAATCATTTAGCTTGAAGTTAATTTTACACTGCACTTCAGCGCAGCTAACCAGATATGATAAGCAGGGGTGATGTTTCAGAATAGGGTTAAGAAAAATGAGCTGTACTCTGAATTGAATTGCTCTTCGTATGTTAGACAAGAATAGGAGCAATCTCCACAAATGATGAGCTTTTTTCCCTGCATAATTTTTACTGGCAAACTGAAAGATACAAATGAATAGCCCGAAATGGATTCCACTGTGTGTGGAATCATTCCATTAATTTGAAATAAAATAGAAATCACTCCTTTTTAAAAGGATACTTTCCCTCCATGTTCTAATAGAATCAGCATTGCAACGAAGCATCAAAGGCAACCCTGTGTTCGGACAGATTTGGGTCAGCTGAGAGCAAAATGGTTCACTTTTCCCAGGTTAGGGAATCACACGCAATGTCTGGAATTAGCCCCTGCCCCTTCACACCTCTGCCATGTCCACTGTGTGCAGAACATTTGTCCCTGTTACCATTCATACATGCACATGTCAGGTGAGGTTTTTCATCTGTTTCCCGGAGTATTTCCCTTGCTGATTCATGCTGCTCCTGATACGTTGTGCTTTGCCTTGGCAGTCTGTACACGTGTCACGCCCTGGTGGATCCGTGCACAAGTTTGCAGTTCACTTATGTGCAAAGCAAGCGATCACATAACTGCTGCTTTACATCTATCAAGGTGCAAAAGGGATTGCTTGAGCTGGTAGTTAAAGTTTGAGAAGGGACTTTTTGTTCTAACAGTAACCTACTCCATGTTCTCGACAAAAACCACAGTTTAATTATCGAGTACCCGTTGTTGTTGTTGCAGGCCATTAGTTTGTACTGCCCTCGATTCCATCATCAGGCACAGAGTCCAATTTGGTTTTATTGTACACAATTCAAAGGAACAGATGTGAGAACAAAAAGAACACAGTGTGAGTGCTTGCACTTGTACAGTAACCCGGACAGGAAACACACTGACAGCACTACCATTAATTTTCACCACTAATGAGGGAGGAGGTGGGTTCTAACTGATACATCTCCCATAGATCCTCTTCTCAAATTTGGGAAGAACTTGAGAAATATGCACCTATTTCACTTCCCCTCCTATTCCAACCCTTTGAAAGGAAAAGAGCAGAAAATGACGGCTTTTCAAAAGATATATAAATATCTTCTTGTTTTCTCTGAAAAAGAAAGAAAAGACAAAGGGGGGGGGGGGNGGGGTCTGTAGAGGGGAAAAAAATACACTAATTCTCTTAAAACTGAGGTATGTGCACCTAGTCTCTCTCACAGGTCTTCTTTTTTAGTAAAGCTGTTTTCAAACTATAGATGCCAGCTGTTCACATGCAACAGAAAGGCACTTTCCCTGGGTGCACACAACCCAATTCATCCACTATTTGAAACACATCTTTGACAGGGTGGCGAAAACACCTTTATGATTACTTCCGGGGGGAGTTGCCCTTCAGCAGTAACAATGGTTTGGCATTAATCCTTGCTCTCAAAATGTAGCTCCTGAAATGAGAATGTACATGGGCAACACTCACAAAGCCATTCCGTGGGAGACTCTCCTGTTCTGCTGTGGAAAATATGTGTTCTGCCAAGAGCTGTCACATAATACCTTGGCATTTGATGGCTTTAATGTTATTGATGGCAGAACGGTCTGAACACGTCAGGCAGACTATAGGAAGAGGCAACGAGCTACACCAGATTAAGGAGTATAGTGAGGTATTCGAGCTATTTGGAAGGATTTACCAAATGTCTTCATGAAGAGGAAGTAAACTCAGACCAGCATTCCTCCCTTTTCAGCTACCAGTGCTAAGACAAAAACTAGTCTTGCATGCCCAAGCAACCATAGAAACAGATTGTAGAAAAGGGGGTTTCTTCTCCTGTTTTTGTATTTCTTTCTGTCTGTTTTTTTGTTTTGTTTTGGTGTTGCTGTTGTTGTTGGGTTTTTGGGTTTTTTTTTGTTTGTTTCTTTTTAATGGGTATGGACTGCAAGGAGGATTTGAAAGGGGCTACAAGTAAAAGGAAACACATTATTTTTCCTACTGCCATTACTGAATCTTCAAAAATTTCTGGTTGTACTTCTCCACAAAGAGAAAACGGAAAAAAAAAATAAAATTCTGGACTACCTACGATTGTCTCTGGATTTTTAATTTGAAGACTCTCAGATGAGAATTTAATTTTGCTTGTGTGAAAGAAAGCCCCCAGAAAACAACCACCACGAGAGCAGACTTCAGGCAGCTGAGCTTCCAGCGTGATGGCAAGAAAATGCACTTGGAATTACTGAGCAGTGTTGCTGTGAATAAAACAACATGAGACAGCAGTGTGCCCTTGTGGTGAGGGCAGCCAAACACATCCTGGGCTCTACGGGAGAGGCTGCAGCCAGCAGGTCGAGGTCACTGGTACTTCTCTGTTCTGCCCTGGGCAGATCACACCTGCTGAACCGTGTCCTTTTCCTTTCTAACCTTTGTGGTTCTGTGACCCAATGATTTTTATTAGCAACTTCTGCTAAGTCTGATAGTGATGTGCAGATTAAATAATAAAAAAGTCCCTTCTTCATCTCTAATGTTGATGCATCCTTTGTGTGTTAGCATAACTCAGACATTGTTTTTGTTCTATAAATAGAATTAATGGGTCTTGTCCAGAGTTTCATTTTTATTTTTACATCATGACAACCATTCAGATACACAAGTATCACAGAGAGGAAGAACAAGGACTTTTTACTCTGATTGTTACATGGACTATGGTGAGTGCTACAGCCCAGAGTGAAGGGGATGCTTGTGAGGTTTATACCACTAAACTGTAAACTCTGTGTCGTGGTTGTCAGTACCAAGTGCTGACAAAGAGCTGAGCAAGGGCTGCTGAGCCTTCCAGGATCTGTTCAGTGCTGGCACAAAACATGCCTTTTACTGCTGTGCCCAGGCTACTGGAAGTCTGGTTACTCCAGGTTTTGGTTGTGTTTTCCTAGAAAGACTGCAAGCACAGCAGGCATACCATGTGTGTCTGTGCAGTGCAGCTACAGACACAAACTCCACAAGGAGGGGTGGAGGAGTGACTTCAAGCAGACACGCTGAGAGAGCAGCTATTGTTCTTGTTTACACTGGGGTTTTATGCTACTCCCTGTCTGCTTGGAAAATCATGCTCTATGTAATGCTGTGACATAATGCTCTCTATACATTATGTCATAGCAGTGATTGTTTTGGGTAATACTGTCACATGTTTAGCTGGATGTGATTAACATGCCTTCTTTCATTTAAATACATTGGATTATTTCTTGCTTTCATGAAATCAGAAAATTTTAGTGTTTTGATAAGTCTTACTTTGGACAAATCAAGAAGCATTTCAAACCATGCCAACTAATTTCACCCTGCTGAAGTGAAGGGAGTTTTTACATACTGGAGATGATAACCAGGTTTCTTTTTTTTTTAAATATACTAACCAAAAGTTTTGAATAGTTATTTTCTAAACACATTGGAGACTTCCTAGTCTTGATATACTGCTTTACGTGGTATTCCTGCATTATCCATTTGTTTTAGGCAAGAAGTTTCTCCACCCATGTGTTAATCTCCAGGATATATTTAGCAAATTGTGGGTTTGTTTATTATTTGTGTGTCAGCTGCTACGTAACCAGCAACACATGAACATAGCCAGTACTGGCTATCAATGAAATTCCACAAACTATATATTGTGTTCACCTTAAACCTTTCATACTAAGTCTTTCATTTTAATAACAACCATTTTTTATATGCCCTAGAGAGACGCTCAGAAATGTTGAAAACATTGGATCATATGGTAACGTTACACTTTGTTGAACTAAATGCTAGTGAGATATGCAGGGGCCAACAGGGAAATAAGATGCATTTTTGTACACAACCCAGTCAGACTGGGTTAATGGAAGTTATTCCACATTAATGGAAGCAATTGGTCCATATTTATGGTAAGAGCTACAAATAACAATCTCGACCAGGTTGCCTGCAAACCACTTGGGGAAATGGAAGACAGAAATAAAAATCACAGCTCTTCAGCTGTTCTAAAGCTCTGGCTGGTCACAGCAATTCTTTCATTGTGTATTTTGTTACCTGGGCCACTGCATCTTGGCTTCTTGCTTGGTTACACCTGACAATGACCCTTTCTGGGAGACAGAAAGCTTTGGCAACAGGCATGCGAGCCTGGAATCCCAAACAGAGCAAGAAACTACAGGGGAAAAAAATCCTCAACCTAAGGCATAAAACTCTGAAATGACAGGGTAGGATGAGGAAAACAATTTTTTATGCCAATGCTTTTCAAGAAAGGAAAGCAGCAGTGTGTAATGCAGCCTTCTGGCACCAAGAAATCCAGATGGTAAACAGAGGAGGCGTCTCATTTTACACAAATACTACATCCACAGTCATGTTTTATGGCCACTCCTTTCTGGTTATCAAACTTTGCACTCTGCTGTTCATAACAAAACACAGAATACAAAAAAATATCAGCAATATTTTTATTTCTTTTTTTTTAACAGGTGGTTAAATTTTGAACAAGGACATATTTTTTTTATCTATCCAAATCTATTAGAAAACACTAGTAAAAATGTTCCAAACCCTCAAATCAAGGTTCTGTGGGAAAAGAGACAGAAGAACTGCCCAAAGCATAAAACCAAAAACAAACAAAAAAAACAAACCAAAAAACCAAACATCTCAGCCGGTTGTAAATCTTAGCCAAAACCAGTGATAGAACTGAAATGTGTCACCCTCAGAAATTTTGCTGATGACACCAAGCTGTGTGGAGCTGTTGACTCCTGACATGCAGGAGGGAAGGGATGGATCCAGGGAGACCTGGGCAGGCTTGAGAGGTGGGACCATTTAAATGCCATGAAGTTCAACAAGCATAAGTTTCTGCTCATGGGTTGGGGCAATCCCTGGCACAGAGACAGCATAGGTGGAGAGCAGGAGGAAAAGGACTTTGGTGTAACATTTCACATGACCCAGCCATGGGCACTGCCAGCCTGGAAATTCACCTGTGCCCTGGGCTGGTCCCACAGAGATGCTCAGGGGGCTGGAGCATCTCTGCTCTGGAGACAGGCTGGGAGTGCTGGGGGTGTTCAGCTGGAGAGGAGAAGGATCTGGGGAGACCTCAGAGCCCCTTCCAGTGCTGAAAGGGGTCCTGCAAGAAAGTTGGAATGTGAATTTTCACAAGAGCAAGAAGTGATAGGACAAGAGGGAATGGCTTTCAGCTGAAAGAGGGTAGATTTAGATTGTATATGAGGAAGAAATTCTTCTCTGTGAGAGTGGGCAGGCCCTGGCACAGATTGGGCAGAAAAGCTGTGGCTGCCCCATCCCTGGGAGTGTCCAAGGCCAGGCTGGATTGGAACAATCTGGGCTAGTGACAGGTGTCCCTGCCCATGGTGGGGGTGGGACTGGATGGGCTTTGAGGTCCCTTCCAACCAAAACTATTCTATGATACTCTGATATTCTGATTCTAGGATGTAACCCCTAGGAGTTATGACTCCGACCCTAGTAATTTTTCCCAGTTATTTCCTTATGTTTTTCTCTCACTAGATAGTCAAAAACCTGATTTTTTTTTCCTGTCAATAGTTTCACTCTGTGTAAAGCAGTTAGACATAATTCTCAGAATCACTTCCATGTATTTAGACCTCTAACACCATTTCTAAGAGTCAAGGCAAGATCTTAAACAAATGCAGATAAAAGTAGAGAATCTCACTCAAAATGAAATCCATAAATGGAAGCAGAGTCCAGTTCAGGCACTGGTCATTAAGTGTCTGGGACAGCAGCATCACACCAAATCCCACAGTTCCCTTGGAGATCTTGCAGGTTGAAATGGCAAGCTGGGTGCAGCTGCTGCACCACTGGCCCTCCCACAGTGAAAAACAGAGCTCTTGCAAGGCAGAAAGAAGTGTGATGGGATTCAATGTGTTTTACAGCTGTGTCAGAAGTGAGGCATGCATCTTCTACTGCCTTACAATCACAGGATGACTTGAACATGGGTTAGAAGTCTACATTTCACAGGTCCTGCTTTAGCACTGGCAATATGACTTTTTGCCTCTGCTGCCTTTAAAAAGTGCCTTCACTCCTTGCTACTCCTTCTAGACCACGAAGAATAACAATGCAGATGTCTAAGGATGTGATGAGGATTGTTTGTTAGTGTGCCAAGATGGGAAAACCCAGAAATTGCTGTGGTGGCAGCTGCTTTCATGGTGATGTTGACAAAATAACAGGAGCCATGGCAGCCCCACATACTAATGCTGCAGAAATTACACCAAATTTATCTACTACAAAAGAGTCCAAAACTTTGCAGCACTCCAGAAACACTAAAGACAAAGTGGGAATTCAATAAGCTTTATTTTCATGCAGATGACATCAGCATGAATAGACACTTTCTGCGTTTTACAGGCTAAGCATATTTAAATAAACTGGGATGAAAAAAATGAGATTCTGTGCTGAGGAAAATTCAGGTCATGGTCACTGTACCAGTCAGGCTGTAGAGCACAAGTTTTCATCTTCTTCCCTGCAGTTCATGGGGGTCTGTGGGCTGCTTCTCAGCTGTCACTGACAGAGGTAAGTTTGTTGATCTCTAAGCCAAAATGAATATAAAGTCCCACCAAATAGTCTACAGATCACAACAGAGCTTGCAATTCCTTAGCTAGACTTCTTGAAATTATTCAGTGATATCACAACTTACATGTTTAGGTCTAATATCTCTGTGTAGAGCTCCAAACCTGGAAAATCCTTCTGTATCGATCCCAACAGGCTCAGAGGCCATGTAGCCACACACCAGGCACCTCCAGTCCTTCCTCTGGGGGTGTGTGGCAAAAGCTGATTAAGTTATGCTTCACAGATCACTTTGTCAAAATGAAGCATTAAAGGTTTGCTCAAAGCAGGCAGAACAAAAAGGTGCAAATAAGACACGGTTTTTTATTCATATTTCCTCTTATTCACACAAAATTCCCTTTTTGGAAGCTTTCATTTAGAGTCCATTCAGCCCTATAAACCTCATCCCTAGTGCAGGAGAAGAAGTCTGCCCTGCTGCCAACTGCATCAGTCAGTTGATGGGTTATTTTTACCATCCAGCTGTATGGCTGGATCCTACTTTTGGAAGAGGGATGGCATCATAAATCCACCAAACAAGAATTTGGCTTGAACTTTTGTGCTAACCTGTGGTCACTAGCATAGCAAAATACTTGCCCATCAGCTGCAGAAGCTCCCTACTCACATCAGCCCCTTCCCCACAGATCATTCATGATAAAATCACTGGGTCCTGTGTCTTTAAACAAAGGTGAGGAAATGTTTAGCCAGTGAATGTAGTTTTATATTGTTTCCTTTAGGGTAGATGCTGATCTGTCATTGTGTGTGAAGGGTATAAAAGTGGGTAGTTGGAAGGCAGAGAGGGTGGATTTACCACCAGGCACCCATTTCTGTGCAGAGAGGGAATAAACAAATACATTTCCTTCTTCATCCATCTCTCTCTCTCTCTCAGTCATCCATCTATCTACCTATCTATCTATCTATCTATCTATCTATCTATCTATCTATCTATCTATCTATCTATCTATATCTATCTATCTATGTCTGTCTCTCTGGATATCTTCTTGTACTCTGGATAGAACCCAAATTTGGGAAAACACTGACTGCAGTGGAGAAGCAGCATCAGGATTGTTCACACACACACACACACACACACACACACACACACACACCACCCCCAGGCATCACTGAGAACAGAATTCCCATCTCAGCTCCATGCTGTTAGTCCAGCACTTTCATTGAAAGGTCATGGATATAAAAGTCTTGAAATCCTCCTTGGAGTAAAACAGCCTTACTCCCTGGTGTCTACCAGTAAGGAGTTTTATCCTGTCCTTATTTGGCCTTAGCTCTCTGCAGTAACCCTCTGACTTAAAGTCCTTGTACTGAGATTGAAGAAACTAACATAAGTGTGGTATTGATAAAAACCCTAAAAATGTAAAATTACACATTCTACAGAATGTTAGAGTGTATTTGCTTAAATTGCATCAAGAAATACTAATTCTAAATAGCGTTTTTAAAGATTGCACAGGATTTTCTACAGAAACTGATAAACAAAAGCCTATATTCCAGAGTGATGCAGAGCTGCAGAGCTGCCTGAGCACAGCTGCATTAGCACACAGACCCTCCCTCTCCAGTCTCATTAATATTTCAGTCTTTCCACAGCAAATACATATTCTTGTGAGGCACAGTGATGTGCCAGGGCCTCTTTTGAGGACTGGAATAGTAATATTCCCATCCTAAGTCTGGTCTGGTTTCTCAAGAGGAGAAAAGAAATAGCGAGGTATCACAGAACTGAGTTGCCATCGTGTCTTCAGAAAGTGTCTCTTAAACGCTGAGAGTGTGAAGGGAAAATTCTCTGTTGCTCTGGGGGGAACTGGTGTGAATTTCCTATTTTTGCTATGGTCAGTTTAGCAATACCCACAGATGCGCTGACTTGAAGTGACTGCCCAGCAGTATTAAATTACCCTTAATTGACTGCCTTATCCCAGTGGTTTCAAAAATACCTCCTTGGAACGCTTCCAAACATGCCAGAGATGCTGGCCAGCGAAGTCTCCAAAACAGTCCTCAGTTAGCAACTTCCAAACCTCACACAAGAATCAAGTTGCGTCACTTGAACACTGCTCCACATTCCCTTGGTCAGAGTCATGACTTCCCTCTTTAGGCACGACTATGAGGGAGAGTCTCTCTCTGTTTAAATAAAATGTATAGGGTCTTCAAGCAAACAGAACCCGACACAGGAGAGAAATTCCAGGCCAATGAGGAGAATGCTGCTACTGCTCCTTCACAAATATTGACAATAAATTGGCTTTGGGCAGCACTGGTGCACCAACAGGGACATTTCTTGTATGCCACAGTGTCATTGCCTTTGTGAAACTACCTGAAAGTGTGGGTTTGCTAAGGTCCAGGTGCCCTGGCACGGATGGGTGTATAGGTAATGCCAGTACCTCATGGCTTGTGAAGTGTTGTGTTCTTGTCCCCCTCTGCCCGGGTTACCTCCTGCCAAAGGTTATCACCCCTGCTCGTATTTCAGCAGTGAGATCACAGCCCAGCTTCATCCTGTGGGCTCACCAGGGAGCTGTGTTTGGGGGTCTGGTTGCCCTCCTCTGAACTGTGGCAGGCAGCGAGGAGAGCTACCCCTCCTTTCCCTGCCTCTGCCTCAAATAGCTGCAACCTTTAACCGATGGACAGGACAAGCAGCAAAGGGAAATAAATAACTCCTAAGTGCCACGTCTGGAGCCAGAGCCTCAGCTCGGATGAGTCAGCACAGCCCCAGCTGTACCAGCTACAGGGTTGGCTTTGTTTCTCCATTTACAGACTGCAAGCCAAAGCACAAAGGAAAACTTCCCAAACGCTTGTCATTATTAGAGTAGAAACAGCTAAATCTAAAGCTTTGTCTGAAAAGATGCAGCATACACCACTCCCCTCTTCCCACTCCATGACGTGAAAGAAGCCTGGCAGCACCAGGATCTTTTTGGAGACTCATCTCTTCAGGAGCGTGGCCTTTTCCCTCCTGGCAGTACATCAGGTGTTGTTACCACTATAGTATTTCAGTGCTGATGCACAATGCTTGCAAACATCCACTTAATCTCTGAGCAGTTCCCCTAAATTTTATGCAGGCTTGCATATCTTTCTTTCCCTGATCAGTCAGAGAGGTTTTTGTTTGCACCGACTTCTAGGAATGAGTATTCATGGTACAAACCCATTCAAAGACATTTAAAGAGATTCGTGGTCATTT
>VXBX01004388.1:150710-181797 GCA_013400415.1 Scytalopus superciliaris
TCTGAGAGTTTCTGTTTAAAAGCAAGCAAATACACACACGTACACACAGAGACCCCACACCATTTTAGGTCTGTAATTTCTTTTGTTCTCTTAGAGTGTACTTTGGCTTTCAGATACTCCATATCTCCATGGACCAAAATAAAAAAGAATATGGGATATTATTCTCCTTTCATATTATTTCAGGCCTCTTGTATGGACAATAGATTTGAAGAATTCACAAGAATTATCTTCCTTTCTCTGCCCCATGAGGATTTTCCCTTGGAAGCATCTTTTATTTTTAAACATTGACTCTGTCAGCTGCACTGTGGTTGTCAGGGTCACCCTAGTGGAGCGTGGGACCACGGCTTTGTGCATGTGATAGGACAAAATATGCTTGCAGAGATGATGCAGAGCTGCCACCCAGGTTGCCACAGTGCAGAGATGGCCATTTCGTGGACACCCTCTGCCCCTGTGGGTGGTCTGTGCCAAAACCATTCTGGCTTTTCCTGCTTCGTACAACTACAGATGAGGAGGAAAGCACCTCCTCCTGCTGTCACGTGAAAAATCCATGCAGGGCTCCCTCAGAACCTTGTTCTTTGCAGGGTCAGCAGGTAACAAGGGTTGTCGAGGGACCTTGGGACATTTTCTGAGTGAATGTGGCTATTATTTCAGCTCCCACCATGTGTGTCTTTGCAGAGCAGCTACACAAATACACACCTCAGTAAAACCACAAGCTATATGAATTCATTGAGCTCGCATCAGGCTCTGTCTCTGCAGGAAAACATCTCAGAAAACATTTTTCATCTCCTTGTTCTCCTCCTGCACCCTGTTGACCCCCTCAGGATCTGTTTCTCCAGAGGAGCTTCAAACAGGGTGTCCTAGCCCCACTGCTTCAACAAACAACTTCTGGAAGGATAATTGGCAAGGTTTAGTGACCCTCTCCTTGCCTGGAAGATTCATGATAAGACTTGACAAAAGATGCTGCACTGCATTCCCAGGAGATTTCTGGCATGCCATCCCAGAGAAGCTCTATATTTTGCCTTTCAGTCCCCTCAAATCACACGAAGTCTTACAGACTCAATAGCACATTATTGCAGCGCCACTGCTCTGTGAGCCGGGCAAGCTGGTGTTCTTTCTGGGAGTACCTTTCTGTCAGGAACAAACTCTTCATCATTTTAAAGGAAACACTTCCCTTTAGACAATTCTCATTGTGATAAAGTTGCCATCCACTCGGTTCTAAGAAACAGAGCGAGTCTGCAAGAAAAGAAAGAATTATTTGTTTTTCAAGGGAAGAACAGTCATAAGAGTGGGAATCTATAAATCAAGCAGGAGGGAACTCCCATGGAAGGGGAAGCTTGTTCCTAACACTTTATATACATTTTATATTAAGTAAACATTGGATTTAAAAAAAAAAAAAATCAGAAATAATTCTGGGAACCGTCTTGTTAACATGTAAAAGCTGAATGCTGTTGCCACACTATGTGAGCTGGGTCCCAGAGGAGGCACAGGCCAGTGCCTTTCCTAGGATCTGGTCCCAGTAAGGTTAAAGCAGGAGCCAGGAAATAAGTGGAAAAGCCCTGAGGTGCCCCTGGTCAGAAAGGAAAACAGTCCAGTGAGTTCAAGAGGTTGTTAGCCGGTGAGTGTTTTGGTCCTCAGTTTCACAGTTGTGTTCCTATAGTACCCTCAGTGTTGCTTCAGGCATCTAAAGTTTTTGGGTGTGACTTTTGAGTATAACAGATGCTACAGGGTCAGTTCTTGTAGGGCTTGCAATGAGTGGCATCCTCAGAGGGCTTCTGTACCCAGAGACAGCAAACTCCAAGATTCTTATTTGATTTGAAAATATGCCTTTGAATGAAAATGATGTAAAATTCTGCAATAAATATCAGAAAGCACTGGTATTTCAGGTTATTTTCTACAGCACTGGTAATGGGGTGAATTTGCATCTCCAGCCATTTAATAGAGAAGTTCCTTTAGTGCTCTTCAAAGAAAGCTTTTGTTCTCAGCTAATATCATTAAAATATTTTCCATAGCTTTGACTTGCTTTGCTATGAAGTTGTGTTTCACCCTGACCAGCTTTTTGAAAATGGAGACTTGGAGGTAATGATGTTTAATATTTAGGTATGCTTCAGTTCTAAAATCTATTTCAAATAGGGTAAATAAAGGCAGCCTTTCAGAAAAATAAAACTAATTTTGGTTAAAAGCCATAACTGCACTCCTGGGACATTCACCGTGACTGAAAAGACACTCCTGCCAACTTTTTAGTGTGCTTCTATTTTTGTCTGGTCATGGATCTGGTGCTTAGATTTGTGTGCTGGAGGTGGGGGGCCCTGTGTTGCTGCTTCCCACCCACAGAACATGTAGAAGCATCCCACTTGCAGTTTTTTGCACCCATACTCACACAGAGGGGGAAAGAGTACATAAACCTGCTCTTTCCTGCAGAAACTGCTCTCACAGGCATTAGGTAGTAGCCAAGCAATATGACTACTCACTTCTGGTTTGTAGAATTATCTGGATCACACACATCCCCTGTGGGAACCTCAGAAGAAGACCTTGACATGGCACAGCCTGTTTCCCTGCCTTGTCTGTTCAGCACGCTTCTCCGCTGGAATTTCTTCTCTGTGATCCAAATATCAGCCAGCATTTTCCACGGCAGTTGCTACAGCTCTCCCACATATGTTCAGTTTGCCAAATGAAACCCCCTTTTTTTTTTTTTTTTTTTTTTTTTTTTTTTTTTTTTTTTTGGTGGGACCAAGTAAAACTGAAAAGAATTAAGAAATGGAGCATTTCCAAAGGGTGCCTCAGACTGGACAGCAAGTATCTACCATTGCCAGGGGAAAGTGGGAAGGATGGAATACTGGAGAGGGTAAAGCATTCAGAAATCTGAGGGAAAACTCGTATTATAATGGAGATTTACTCTGGGGACCATGTAGCTTCTCCTGTTGTAACACAAGCAGTTATCTCATATTTGCATCTACTGCTGTTAATTTTTGCCCCAGCCAGTGCCTAAACTGGAGAGCCTGGAATACTGGCTTGGCCAGAGAGAGCTGTGAGAGGTTTTGTTTTGTACTTAATGTAAATATCATTCATACTCTGATGGTCAATGTTGGCATGTGTTTATATGATCCTAACCTACAGAGACTTCTAAAACCTGGCTGAGAACAAGGTGAAAACAGTAAACGTCGGGCAGGGAGGGCTGTTCCATATCTCTGGAGAAGGAATGTATTCTCTGGAGGTATGTAAAGCATCAGTATGGTATAAGTAGCTTTAAGCTGAGCTCTCACATTCCTATTTGTGTGTTTTATTTTTATGCAACTGTGCAACACGGAGCCTATTTCAGAGTCCTCCCAAGCTTCTCCCCTATGGTTTTGCCACAGAAGATGACAAATACCACCCTGCTTTGAACTGCTTGGAAATGCAAACTGAGTCACTCACCTCTTCCTGACATTGAAGGCTGGCAGGAGTGGGGATCAGCCACAGCACGGTGCAGTGTGATGCCTACAAGGTGCCATATGCCAAACCAGAGGTGGCATTAATTTTTCTCTACCTCCCAATTTTGTCTTAATGCAGCCTAGATGTGGCACCTAACATAACATGACAGAAGTCCTGCTGCCAAAACATAAAGGTTTGTAGAAACTTCTGCTTCTCTTCCTACGGCTGATTTATGCAGGCAGCTGTGTAAGATTTGGGTGGTGTCCACACTACATATCTTGTGAGTGGCAGCTCCTGAGAAACACTGATTTAAACCTACACTTTGCATGGACACAACAGAATAGAAGTGTACAGGCAGTTCTCTCTTTAATCCACAGGCTTACTGGTAATTAAACAAGCAAGGTGAAAATTTATAACTATTATTAAGAAATTGAATTAGGATGCCTTCCAAAAGACATCACTGTATTATATAGGAGTTGTGATTTGGAATGATAGAGTTCAGTAATGTCAGCCAAGACATATTTTATGTCTAAGTCTCATTAAAATAACCCCAGAATAACATCACTGAACAGATTTCAGTAAGAAATTCACATTCCCACACTAGTTAGCTTGCCGTAAAAGTCATCTCAGAATAACATAAAGAGCTTTGGAATAATGAGTATGAAGAGATATGTGAAAGAAGCTTAATGAGCAGGCTGCTGGCTTTCTTGCTGTTTGATTTTGCTCTGATTTTCAATAACTTTGCAGAACCGACAGCTACTGCTGAGAAGTGACATAGGATTGTCTCTGCAGAAAGGCTGAGCGTTCCAGCAATACAACTGCTGACCTTTAGAGCAATTTGGGAGGATGAGTATGTTTTTCCCCTTCAAGACTCCTTCTTCCTTCACAAAACTGCCCCTTTTCACAATGATGTCATCCTTTGAGAGTGTGTCATGAAAGGAAGAAGTAGATCCCTTAAATAAACCCATACAGTCAGAATTTCTATACAATGTGCTGCAGAATTCCAGAGAAGGAAGGTGGTAACGCCCAAGTGATTCTTATCCACTGTTTTGGTTAAACTAGAGCCTTAAAGGAATGAAAGTCATCCTGTTGGCTAACCCAGAAATGCCAAAGGTGACAGTGCTTTTTCATTAAAAGTCACGGAAATTCCACGATGAATGGTTTACACACCCAGCAATGCAACAGCTCACAGTGACATGGCCAAAATTAGACTTTTTTTCTCCACAGTTAACTGTTGCCATTGATCCAATGTCATACACAAATGTTTACCATTTGCAGCAGAAAACAACATAATATAATATCAGTTAATTTAAGAAAAAGTTCATAAATGCAGTTATTCAAATAAAGGATACTACTTGCACAAAGGCTGCAAACATTTCAGGTGTGAGCATAAAGATTTCATGGGACAAAAGATTAGTTATGCAATTCCCTTTTCCAAATAGAATAAGCATACCTTAATGCTACTTCTTACTGTCCTGTCTCATGGAATTTATAATCCTCTGAAAGCAAAATTAGTCTCCTTAATTAAAGCTAAAACCATGTGAGTCACATAGAGAAACACACACAGACAGAGCTATTTACCACTGCAGTTAATTTACATTCAAGATAAGCTCACATTTTCCATGATTGGGGCAACTGACTTAATTCTATTTTAAAAGGTAGTAACAAATGTAATGGGATTTTTTTAAAAGGCCCCTAACACATTAATTAAAATTAATTTGAAGGATTCTGTACTAAAGGGAGCATGCTCTTGAACCGTGACAAGCAAGGAAAAAGTATGCTAAGTCCTCATGAGTACATTGGAAAAGATATTTTAAAAGCAGGAAATGTTCAATACGTACTACTGTATTTCTGAACGCCAGCAATGTTTTCATTTACTAATAGGAATACACTAGAAATGTAAAACTGCTAACTTGAATCATGTTATAACTGCTAATAGATCAGTAAAAGCATCTACCTTTGTATTTTGAAAAGCAATTGGTTTAGACAGCCTTAAGTTTGTTTAGGCTGATACTTCAAAAATCAGCACTCAACTCAAATTACAAGATTTTTTTTTTCCTGCCTTTTTCCTTTGCTTTGAAGCAAAACCACCAAAACCATAAAGAGAATATAAGTTACTGTACACTGCTTTCGGAAAAGCAGCAGTGAAAAGAAGTTCCCCTCCCTTTTCACTCCCTCCTGTAATCTCGTCCAGGTCATCCCTATCTTGGTACTTCCACTGCAGCCACAAGGAACTGATGACTTTTTCTCGTGGAGAAGTGTGTAGCCAGCCATTTATCTCCCCACTTCTTGCTTTGAGAGAGACTTTCCACACTGCAGCAAAGCCGGGGGGGGGTGACAGAAAGGGGCAAACTCCCCCCCACCCACCCCACCTTCCAGCCCCAAAGGCTGTCACCGCTCCCTCTGTACCAGGCACAGCTCTTGTGCAACTATGGCATAAATCAGGTATGGAAATATCCATCTGATGAACAAAAATGAAGCAAAACAAAGAAGTTATCATCGGATCAGTTAGCATCTCGAGAGATGGGCACAGAGGGAAGACAGAGGAGCAGGGCTACCTCTTTCAGCAGCAGCTTATTATGAAATTGGCTTAGGCTGCAGCTTGAAAGTTCATCCTAAGCCTTCATGCAGAGCTGGGGAGGAAAAATGACTGTGCAGTCACCTCTTCTTAGAAACAAAGGGGGAGATTAAAACAGATGGGAGGATCCACGGGCGTGCCAGAGCTGTGGGTACCAGATCTGCAGCAGGATTGCAGCAGGTCCGGGTTGCAAGTGAGCTGGTTACAGATGGATGGGCTGATTTCAGCAGGCACAGAGAGGGGTGAAAAGCAGCTGTGGGAGGAGATAGGGAGAAACTGTAGGAAAGAAGGCTGAAGACAGAGAAGAGTTGGAGGGCAGGGAATTGCAAAACTGCAGTTTCACTTAAGGGCACGTGAGAACAAGAGAAGGGCCCAGTGACTGGAAGGAAGGGAGACAAGTCTTCTGCATATCTAAGCACTGGAGAACAAGCCATAAGGAAACACCAACTAAGAGGACATGTGCATACTTGAAGACACAAATATAAATGAAGGTATTTGGATTGTGATCATGCCATAAACTGAAGGCATATCTGGTAAAGGAGCAGAATTGTAATGGCACACTGCAAGACTCCCATCCATCCATGCCCACACTTCCCTACACTCTTTGTACACCCCTTGCCATCACCAGCAGTCACATTTCCTATGTTCTGACCATAAGACCATAAGGCCAAACAAAGGGGAAACTCCAGTGCTGGAGTTTTGGGAAGTGGTTTATCTATAACACACTCGGAGAGTGAAAAGCGGGCTTGTGATGTTTTTAAATGTACTGTGATAAAAATAAAAGGTTCAGAATATTACGTTACCCATTTAAAGAAAAAAAAAGAAATGGAATATCTAAAGGCCTTCCTCATCTTCTCTATCCTTCCAAAATTATTTCAATAAGAAATAGAAACCATTTCATCTTGAAATAAGGCAGAATTTTTTTTTTTTACAGTGAGAACAACCAAACACTGGAATAACCTCCCCAGGGATGTGGCAGAGCCCCCACTGCTGGAGGCCTTCAGGATGAGATTGGACAAGGTGCTGGATAATCTCACAGATGCCGATTTTCCCACAAAAGGGCTTTTGAGGTCCCTTCCAACCTGAGTTATTCTGTCATTCACTTGATACATCTGATATGTCAAAAATTAAAAAGGAAGAAGAAGAGAAACAATAAGCCCTGTTCTTTGAGATCTCGTTACACATCATAAAGCTGCAGAAACATCCACAATGCTTTAAAAATCAATACTCGTAATTTGTTCTGATTAACCTCAACTACTGCATGATACAGCAGATTGCAAACCACCTTCCAGTACCTCGACTTTCATCCTTGTTAAAGGCAGGCACAGGAAAGGTACTGGTGTGATTTCTCACTGCAGGCTGCAGCAATGAATGCTACCAAAAGGGAGTATTCACTGCCTTCATTAGCACAAGCATTTATCAATAAAGCTTTCTGATGATGTTAGACCGTTCTAGCCCTTAAGGCTTTCCAGATTATGAAACCACATTTTGCATGAATTGCATGTAAAACTAAGGTTTAAAATAATACTGAAACAACTGTGAAGCCTATGAAGGAAGCTGGCTTAATAGAACTGGAGACTCCTCTCATTTTTGTAGCTCAGGCTTTGCAGTGGTTTGACAGTATCTCTCCCGAGCTGCCTCTCAAGGTAACTTTGCTCTGGTTTAGTGGGACCTCTGATGGCAGTGAAAAAAAAGCTCATATTGATTCAGTAACTCTAATTCACTCCTTTGTTGCCAGCAAACAAAAAAGATATTGTGCAAAATCCTCATCTGACTTCGAAAAGAGACTTTGGGGTTTTAATTTAAAACAAGATGTTCACTGTGCTATATGCTGAGAGCATGGATCTCTCAGAAATCAGTACTGCTGTCAGTGCTAGTCAGCCAGTTTATTTAACAAATTCAGCTTGTTTCTTTCTTACTAGCAGGAATTATTTGAAATACTTCCTTTTGAAGGGGGAAGCACTAAAAATCACAACCTAGAAGTGCCTATTTGTGTATCACAAGCTCTTCTCCTGCACTCAAAGCACAGTAATAGGCAGTGAAATACAGCTGCAATAACCGTAGATATCAGAAACAGCTGCAAAATCAGCTGTTTCTATGGTTTATCCTGTATTACTTGCCTTAGTGTCTTTCATTTCAGTGAATTCTAAATGCCCACATCAATATTTTGCCTGAAATGTAATATCTCCTGGTCTCACCTAATTCTTCATCACAATTAAGGGGGCATACTATTACATTCCCTTTGATTCTCTCCAGTTTCGGTTCAGAAGAACCTGCTGTGCAGGTTTCTTCACAGACTTACACTGTTTCGTTTTTCTGCATAACATCTTCCCAAAGTGTCACAGATAGAAGGCCTCTTCAGTAAGAAGGGAAAGACACTTTTTTTTTTTTTTTTTTTACATATAATGAGAAATTCTAAAATGTGTGAAAAGCAAATGTCTCTCAATTAATTGAGTTTTATTGTGAAAAAATTTTGTTTCCTGCAGAAAATTTTGATCCTGGGGACATGGCATTTTCCAGTGAAAGGCATTTCTCTGAAAAGTCTCAAAAAAGTTTCGTACTAATTGACTAAAAATGCCAAAATGACGTCTCCGTCAAAACAAAAACAGGGATGCAAATCCCGCTGTCCCGTTACCAGCCTACTCCTGTCATTACAGACAAAACTTGAAATTTATGTCTTTTCAGTCCATTATTTGAAGCCAACACGAGATTTTTCCCAAGGCAAAACCAATTACAGCAAAACTACTCTGGTAGATGTTTATCTGACATTCAACAAAGAATGTTTCTCCTTCTCCTCCTCCTCCATTTGGTGAGCTCATTGTGTGCATTTAGGTCCCACTTGCCTTTCAGTTCTGCATTTTGATGGCTAGGATCTTCATTATTCCCTGAGTGGAAGCTGAAGTTCTCACGTGGTCACATCCCAGTAGGAACTGGGTTTTTAACTAAAACATCAAATAGCCTTAATTAAATTGCTGGATTGGCATCCCTGTCTTAACTTGCTGGGAAAGAAAAGCGGGAGAGTTTTTGAGTAGCTGGAGGCTCTCAAGTGGGGTGCTGACTCACACAGAAGAGGAAAACACACAACTTTGTTTTGAGAGCCTCTCTGTGCACATTATTCCAGCTTGGCAGTCCTGGGGCTCAGCTGGTTTTCAGAGAAGCAGCACCAGAAACCACTCTCATTTCAGCCCTTTACCCACCCAGAAACCCAGACACCACGTTGTTGAACTGTCTTCTTCTGATACAGGTTTGTTTGGAAACGCTTTCAACTCCACATCAGGTGTCCCTCATAGTACACATACAAGCCTCACAGAAATGTTTAAACAAGAACTGTGTGCAACTTAGCATGAATCACTGATTCTGTGACTGACTGACTGGCTGACTTTAAGGTGCAATTGTAATGCCGTGGTGAAAAGAGGCTGTGTTTTCCCTGCTAAGATATCCACCAGACACCTGTGGGCAGGTTCTCTGTTCTCCCACTGTCCTTATGGCCTAAAGTAACAGTAAAAAAGAAAATTACTTTTGGACTGATTCCAACATGATTTTGAAAATGTACCTTCTTTAAACAAAATGTTTTTTTGGGAACTAGGGTTTCTTGGGAATTAGAGTTTCTTGGGAATTAGGGCTCAAGGAAAGAGGAGTTGGGCAGGCAAAGTCTTAAGAGAGACCACAGCAGAAATGGACTTCTGACAAACTTGTCAAAGCCCCAGTGCTATGGAAGAATGTGCCAAGCACAAGTGTATTGTGGAGGACTGACAAAGAAGCTTGAAATTATCTCCAAGGGAAGTAATTTCCTCCTTGAAGGAAAACAGTAGGATAACAGAGGGAAGGCCAATAGGTTGGTCTGTGTTTGTGTCCCTGAGATATGGCTGGTTGTGAAGCTTTAACTTCTTCATGGATGGGCTCTGCCTGCGTCCTTAAGCTGCCTACATGTAGCTGATAGATCTGGAAGAAGAACTAAGAAAAAAAAAATGTAATTATTTTCTGTTTATGGATTATGCCTTTACAAAAGACAAGTGTAACTTCAGTGACTTTTTGCTGTCATAATGTTTGGTAAAGAACAAAACTGGATATTAGCCCTAGGAATAACTGAGCACAGTAACACTTTCTTCTGCAGGCCGTATATAGAACAGAGACAGTGAGAACACAAAAGTCTGAAATACACTTTTAAAATAAAACTGATAGGAGAGGCAGAGTATGAAGATATTTGCGTAAGAGAGAACAATTTGTCACATAAGAAGTGAGTAAATTTGAGGGCAAAAGTAACTGAAATGTGATTTCATTTTTAGAATAGACACCCCTGCCATGCACACAGGGACAAATGCAAAACTTGTGTTTTAAGCTGAGAACTGACTGAAAAGTGAAAGAAAAGACCTGGCAGTATGCATCTGATCACCAGATGAATTCAAGTACTCCAGATAATGACTTAGAGCACTTAAATAAGGTTCTTGGTGTCCCTTTATATGGCTATCCAACTGTATGGACCATGGAGGAAATTCTGAGTCCCATAAGCCCTTTTTGGTTATGGGTGGGCCCAGCATCAAAAGATAGTCTAGATATTTACCTGAATACTAAAATTAATTCATTAAAATCCTAAGTCATATCTGTGGGGGGAAATGTTAGGAAAGCAATTAGAAAAAGCTGTGTAGTGAGTCTTGTCAGATCCTACACTCATTTTTCATTGCTTGTTGCTTCCTCAGAAAGTCCATGCAGCTCTGTGTGAACTCAAGAAGACTGGAAATAAACATGATTCTAACTTAATAAAGGATTGTAAGCAGAACCTTAGCACTAGGAGACTGCTGTCCTCCTTAGTTCCCAGTCTATCCTAGGTGCCTCTGCTTAACAAACAAATTAATCTGATTTTCCCAGGTTTTTTAACCCATGAAATTGGCTGAAATTCAGACTGTGGCATTTTTAAATATGTTAAAAGTAAGACAACATAACATTCAGGATGAGACACAGAAGAGTGTGCTCTAATCTTATTAAAAAACATTCTGCACTGTGACATGCTGAATTGGTGGGCAAGGGCGCTCTCTCTGGGGAGATCCACTCCCCAGCATGTGACCACTGGCATTTTTTCCCCTAAGGATGGTGCTGGGAATAAATAGGGCTCCCTCACAACCACTCCGAGGTCAGGCAGCCTCTCAGCATTTGCCTGGAATGGACAGGAGCCACACATTTCCTTGCAGGCTGTGCTTGGATCCAGGTGCTTCCTCTTGTTCAATGACTGCATTGTGGCTGTTTGTTAACCACAGACTTGTATTTCCACAGCAGGGACAGGATGGGAGTAAAACGCCACAGATGTGGGTCTGAAACGCTCATTTCTCTGTCGTTTCCCAAGAGTCCTGGTCCACACTGGGGGAAGTGGAAGTTTTGTATCCAAGTGTGCATTCCTCAACAGGAACAGAAAATAACCTGACATTTACTTTTTGGTTATCAGATAAATAATTAGCCCAGGCTGATGGCTGAGCTCTGAATAACATCACCAGCTACATCTACTCAGCTGAAATGAATGAGCTAAAAGCACAGCATCCATCTGAATGCCTTTGCAAAGAGCCACAACATTGAGATTCTGAACAGACTTGCCTTTTTCTATACATATTTCTTCAATAATACTGAAAAGTGGGATATTACTTTCCATCTAGCCGAAAACCTGAGAAAAGGAGGTCTCTGTTGTATAAGAGAGAGAAATTTTGCAAATTGTTTAACTTAGAGAAGTAGCTCTATCAGTGCACTGAGGTGACATTGCCACAGGAGCTTGGAGTCAGAGATACTGATAAATATGGCTGGTGGAACCTATAGGCATGAATTTTATTTTCCACAGCTTCTATTTAAGACCTTCCAATAAACAAGCATTATTCTGTATTTTCTACAGAAGCCTGAAACAATGGGCTAAATACTCAGTTGTTGAGATGCATTATGCTGCCTTGATTTTATATTCATTTAAACTACCTAAGGATCTCCGAGGAGTGGGATAAATATGAAATGCAGGGGATTCCTAAACATAGCTTGTTTTAATTAATTCCTCCAGTTCCAAAATACCTGTCTACCACTGTTGATCCAGTGACTTTTCACTTCTTTGGAACTACATGCCTTAAAAAAAATATTACCCCAAGAAGGAAAAAAGAAACAAAAATATTTCTGAGGCCTTTAAAAGAGCTCAATGTTTCAATTAAAGAAACACTGACAGGAAGATTTCCTCATAGAAGGAAGGACAAGAAATTCTGATATTTCCTGCAGATGGGGTGATGTATCATCTCGGGGGAATGATCCTTTTGGGTTTTTTTAATCAAGCATTTTATAATTATTTTTGCTCTAAAGCAAAACTGACTAAAAAGCAATTTTAACTTATGAGACTCTCATAGCCTGAATAAAAATATCTGCCCAAATACTTTCAGTATTTTCATGGTGTTTTCTGTCCAGAACATTCCCTATCAATTTAAGACACACATTCAATAGTACTTGATTACATTCCCATCAAGCTGCAAGAGCGCTTTTTCCAAGTCGTTGGCCTTGGTCTCAAGGTACAGGAAACAGAACAGACACACCGGAGTTGTCTCTGAGGTTTCAAGGGCAGCACTTCTAGCAGGAAACAATTCTTGAAGCCCATCAAAATCTGAGGCAGAAGTTACTGCACTAACACTGAAATGAGCCGAATGTGCTTATTTCACTGCTATTACTGAGCTCTTCTGTTCGGAGTCATGAGTGACCAGGAGAGCTCATATTTTTAAACCGTATCATTTATATGTCACACGGACTCCCCTGCTTTTGGTTAATGGAAGTCATATGCTCCTGCCAGGGCTGGATCCTGCAGTCCCCTGACATCCAGTGCCATCATGTGGAGACACGAACTTGTTACCATCTGGATGCCCCAGAGCACTGAGGAGCTTTGTCTAGGGACATTCACTTAAAATTTTATATTTGCCATAATGAAACCAACTTTTTTTTTTTTGGGGGGGAAATAAAAATCACATTGCTAAGGTGCTTGGCAGTCAAGATCTTCTTGGCTATCAAGATTATCCTTAATGCCCCAGGTCTGTTCTGCTGGCTGCCACGTCCTCCCCCTAGGTTAAAATAAAAGAACCCTTTCTAAAACACAGATACAGTGTCTTTTGCCCTAATATTCTAAAATGGGGTGAAAGCATCACCCTCTTTTAAGTGGTATTATGCTTTCCTCAAGGACGAGGATACATATTCCTTCCTCAAGAGGAAAAAATTCACAGGCAGTGGTGTTTCTCATGCTCCCCCTTTCTAGCAATAAGAGCTGTATCTGCATCTTTGTGACTAATGGCATTTTGTATATTTCTTTTACATTCATACCTCTGTGTTTAGCAGGATTTAGTTCACAAAAGTGCATTTGTTTTGACTCTGCAGCTGATGTGTACTGCAGTATAGTTCTCAGTTCTGCTGGCTCCTCAGTTGAGCTGCAACTCAACAATAAAAAAAACCCCACCAAAACAAATAAACAAAAAACCCTCAAAACCAAACCAACCAACCAACCAAACAAACAAACAAAAAAAAGCCACCAAAATTTGACTATTTCTTCCACCCTTATTTTTCAAGAATGATACAAGAAAAATTCATAAAATCAGTTTTTCTGAGTAAGTTTATGAAATAAACTGAAATAAAGAATATGGCTCAAAGCCCATCTAGAGATCTAGATGCATCCTGCTCATTTAGCAGGTTTGAAGTGTGGGAGCCAAACACAAGTAGGAAGTGAGACAAAGGCAGAGGCCTGAAAGAACACAAAGCTTTGACTGAGTTGCTGGGGGTTGCTCTTTGAAGAATAAGGTAGAGTGAAACATCCTCAAAGGCTGGAGTAATCAGGAGCCCCTAACAGCATCCATGGAGAGGATGACAGGCTACCACGGCAGCAGGACTTGCCTAAAATTAAAAAGAGCCAATAAAACTAGGAACAGAATTAAAAGAAGAAATGAAGGTGAGGTGAAGAAGCTTCAGTGAACCTCACTAAGTTGAGGAGACACCAACAGAAATATAGACTAGGATGGTGTAAATAATACAAATCGGAAAACAAACACAAATCAGAAAATGCACTGCTGAACAAATCCATCAGAAGCACAAAAAATAATTTTTCTTGTGCTCTGCTGCTTGTTAAAGAGGTTTGCAGGTAACATGAGTTTGAAATTGCACATAAAAGAGAGAACCACAGAACTGTCCTGGTTAAAAGAACAATGACATGACCAACCTAGACAAACAACAAAGCCATCAGTGTTTAATTTTGAGACAGCATAACTGGTGTGAGGAAGTTAGAAGTCACAAGTACTGTGTTCAGGTCATATCTATACGCATCACATGCCTTACACTGTGTTTTATTTTGAATTTTTCATCAGCTGTGCTTGTGAAATAGCACCAACACCCACCCAAAAGAACTGCTGTAAACCTGCCCTTGGCTTTGGCTGTAGCAGATCGTGGCAGATTTATGGAAGACACACCAGAAATACAAAGCTGCACCATCTGCAACCCCTCACAGGGGAGTCTGGCACCTCTTGTGTTTTCCCTTTCTTTTTTTGGCCTTGGTATCCCTCGAGTGGATAATTACAGGATGGCTTCCAGACTAGCTCATCTCCCTTTCAGAGAAGTACACAGAAGAAAACACACACTCAGGGATCATACACACCCAAAACGCAAAATGCCAAATGCTTTCAGCCCAGTGCATGGCATGTGCAACCCATCAAATTCAGCACTAGGGCTGCTTTTGAACAGGGCTAAATGCATGCACAGAGGGGAGGGAGTGAACACAGGCATTTGGTCTGTGGGGACTGGCCATCTCCTGGACACTGGCACAGCCAGGCTGGAAGGGGTTGCTGTTTCAGTGCACACTGGTCTGACTTGCTCAGCACATCCCACCAGAGGAATGCCAAACAACTTGGATTCTTTCAGTTGATGAAGGGGACTCACCATCCCTGGAGGTGCTCAGGAAGTGACTGGAGGTGGCATTTAGTGCTGGGGCTTAGTTGGCAAGGTGGTGATTGGCCAAAGGTTGGACTCCGTGATCGTGGATATCTTTCCCAACCTAAATGATCCTGTGACCCTCATTAAAAATACTTCTATGCTGCATAAAGAGATATGTATTCTTTGACGTTTCAAGGCTTTCAGACACAATAGGATGACTATGAGTAAAAAACCACATGAATAAATACATGGATAGAAACAACTTCCCCCTGTTCTGACACTTGTGCAAGGAACAGTCACTTTTAGGTAGATACCCTGGTAGAGTGTGAAAAGCCATTTGGTGTTTGTCACTGCTCACAGGGGACTTGTTTTCTGCCTCTGAGCTGTTTTCCTACAGCACTCACTGCACTGAGGATGTGTAGAAGACACAGCTTTATTCTCTACCAAGAAATGTTTCCCCCTCACTATACAAACCTTGGTAAACAAATAGATATGCACTGAAACTATATCATTCACATAAGGATATATTAATATATTAACTATGTTATTCACATTGAGATACCAGGAATTTGTTAGAATTTTCCCCTACAAGAAGCAATTTTCTGAGTAGATACTTTGAACAGGTCAAAAAAACCCTCAGCAACAACACATCTTTCTTTAAAAAAATAAATTTAAAGGTAGTTAGGCAACTCCACAGTTGGAAGGATGTGGCAGAGGCAGGACATTCTGCTCAGTTGCATCCTGAAAACGTGTCAACACTGACTGGAGAAAACTGCTCTCATAAAACAGTGTTTATTCTGCCTTTCTTTTTGATGCCAGATGGGGTCCAAGTAGAAGGGTGGGTTTGATCACAGCCAATGAGCAGCCAGATTAATTTCTAAGGCTGCAAAACAGCGGGGAATATATGGCCTCTCAATTCTCAAAACTATGACAAATTTGCAAGCTTAGGTTTCTGTGGGTTTTATTAGACATTTTTTTTTTAATATGTTGATTCAAACCCAGCTTGTTTTGCCATAACTCAAAAGCCAAACTGTGAAGAAAACATTTTTTCCCATAATTAAGTGTACAAGACCAATGGTTTGGTATTACCCAGTACTGCAGAAGTTGGAAAACATCTCTTATGACCTGCTGTCTTCAGATGAAATCAAGTCAAAAGGATGGAGCTACCTTATCAGCCTGCATGAATTGCTATACTTCCACTTAATAAAACAATACTGATTTAAACTAGCAAAGGACTAGAGGATTTGACTAAACATGGTCATGTTTCATTAAACAAAAATGGGAAAATTTTGCTTCTGCGTGAAGAAAACAGAGTAAATTGTATACAGGTAATATAAACAGTCTGCATCGAGAGGAAATAGATTAGCAGAACAAATTAAACAGGTCATTCAAAGGTCTATTTTGGTCAAAATGATAAAACTTTCCCTTTCAATCAGGAGAAACTTTACCACTAGAAACAAATCTAAGAAAAGGCATCACTCTCTGTTTCCTTTGTCTAAAACTGTGCATTCACCCACGACTTCACTGAAATACTGAATGGACTTTACCAGTACTGCTTCATCTGCACCAGGTAACACCTCGTCTTTATTCTGTTTATTCAAATCTAATCTGTAAATGTGTATGTTTAGCCACTCCTCCCAGAACAAAAAAAGCGAAGTCGCTCGTGCAGAGGTTTCCAAAGTTATTTTGGGTAGTTCCAGTGGCAAGAGAAGATATGGAAACCAACACCATCAACAAGAGGGGCTGGATTTTGCACCAGCCCTGACACACAGGCTTCCCCCCCACCTTTACTTTTCACTGTCGGGCAGGAAAATACAGTTCAGCTCCTCATCCTTATAATTTTAATCTATACCACCATCCTAAATTGGTTTTATATCCCCCCTTCCCTCTTCAGTTTTGTTATGGAGCTAATGGGAATGAGAAACAAGCTCCAAAATCCACCTGAACTCAGCCTAGCATCTGCAGAATCAGCTTTTTTTGTCTTCCTTGCACTTAAGAACTTGGAAAACAAGAGTAAGTTGGGAGCTCACACTCAAGTTTACAGCAGTTCAGAGTTGCTCATTTAATAATCTGGCTGTCACTGGTGATAGGAGAACCTCCCCTCAGAGATTTATGGGATTTGTAGCTCTCCAAAAAAAAAGAGGAAACCAAAGTGTCTTATCCCTAGTAATAATTTTAATTTATTAGATCTATCAATGTAAGACCAGATTTTGTATGTCTGGTATTACTGAGTTGCAACGTCCAAGAAAAATAAGCTCTGCGGATACAAACTCTGCATCTACACAGGACAGACAGAACTTACAATGCTTTCATTACAATGCTTCCAACTTTCTAAGTATTATTGGGATGTGCATTTTTGCAAATACTCTGAGAACCACAGACAAAAAGTACCAGGTAATTATTGATTACAGCAGCTTGCCATTGTGTTAAAAATAAATACTCTCCTGTTCTTCCCCCTTCAAACACAAGTTTGTTGGTGTTTAGTTTTAATACATTTCATCAAAAAAAATCTAATTTCAGTATCTGCCTTACATGTGCACAACTGTACTCACTCGTCCCACAGCAACATCCCAAGAACACCACTGACTGCAGGATAACTGGTCTATCTGGGAATTGCTTCTAGATTTGGTTTTACCTCTTGTTGCATGGCATGGCTATTCCAGAATCCCACTACTGGTCAAAATACTCCTCCTTACGCAAAATGCAACTTCCTGCACTTGTCCAAGAAGGTACAGAACATTCACCACTTACCTGCAATAGCTGCTCCTGCAACTGTAAGAATTAGATCATGACAGTGATCCCCAAGTAACATGCATTCATGTGTGCTCTATTCTAAAAGCAGAACAGCTTTCCATTTGATACTCAAGGAAAAACTAAATTAGGATGCTTCTCACTGTGGTTAAACACTGACCTTTTTCACAGCCTGTCCCAAGTTGCTAAATACAGCAATTCAAGTAAGTTTAATCAAGCCTATTATCTCTTACATACTAATTTTCTCACCAGAAGACATAATGGCTTCATTTTTAGCATACAAGCAAGTGTACAGCTATACTTCTGTTTCTGAGCTGAAAAGAAAGAAATTCCCACCAGTACCTTGTTAGAAGAGAAATGTTCTCTTCCATTGGGAAATCATCCTATAAAATTCTGAGCAGAACAAACTCAACTGCACAAGCTGTAACATGAACATACAAATACTTGAGTAAGTAAAGTGAAAACTTTCAAAACTCATGGAATTTTTGATGGAATTCAAGACTAAACGGAGGAATTTGACTGAGTGGTTTGGTGCATTATTCACAACAAAGCTACTACCTTTGTTATTTTCTGGTTTGATCATTATCAAATACATGCTGATCCCACAAAGTAGAATAAAAGATGTTAGAAAGTTTCAATGCACAACTTCCGGTATTGTATTTCCTATTTAAAAAAAAATAAAAAAATCAAAATCACTGCTGTCATGAAGTATCCTTTAACAGGAAGCATGTTTTTGTGATTAACACCAAAAACCCCAGGCGTAACACAGAATTCCATGTAACTTTGTATTAAAAAAAAAGCCAACAAAACCTCAGAAAACCAACCCGTTTGCTTTCTCCTCTACTGTATGAGTTACTTCCCTGTTTTACAGGGAAGGTTACAGCTACATTCACTCACATGTGCAGAATGCAAAGGTAGATGGAATCACTTTTTCAACCCCAAATATTTTAATTTTGCTTGTAACCTTAAAGCTGCCTCTCCTCTGACTCCAGTACATGAAAGATCCCCGTGTTAGCTCAGAAGCAGCTGTTGAGTGGTTTTGGACCTTTTATGCCTCTGCATCACTGTGTATTCACAATTTAATTGCCAGGCCACAGTCTGGCTGCTTTACAAAATCAACTGGCTAAAAATCTAAAGCTTTGACAGAATTCTGCACAATGAGATGATAAATCAAACCAACTGGCATCTTTTCCTTTTAGAAACTGTAGCTCTATACACCACTGCTTTTATGCGAATAGTTTTTCCTGAATTGTGTAACTATGGATGGAACAGAGCCATGAAGTCAAAGACAAATGGCTCTGATATTCAGGATGTCAAAATGTGAGTTCCTGATAAGTTACAGACAGACTTAATTGTTGAAGCTAAAATCCACCTTAGAAAAATAACTGAGTTTGAAGCTATTTCATTCTGGTTTTCAAGTCTATTAACAACTTTTGATGGGATACAGAATGTTCTCATTTACTACTTGTTCCTGTGTCTGTTAACAGTAGGAAATGAGAAAAGCTTTTTTCCTTTTTTTAAATTTGCTTGGTCAAAATTGTTGAATGGAATTGTAAACCAGACACACAGAGTTCTGTTTCAGAGTCAACACTGCTCAGGGATAATTTCTTACTTCCATCTGCAAGGTTTACATCACATTTACTACTATGGAAAAGAAGGCTACTTTTGCAAATACCCTCAAGAACCTGAATCACTATTGTGCTAAACGTCTCTACTGCAAGATTTGCATGCATGTGTTGGTGCTCTTCCAAAGCTGGCCAAAATCAACAGCAGCAGACAGACACAAGTTATTCCATATTCCCACCTGATTTCTCGACTACCCTCTACCATTTCCTGCATCCAGGATGTTGAATTAAACACAATTAAGCTCCTGTACCTTCTCCTCTGCCGCTCACTAGACATTCCTACTTCTCTGGTACTCTCCTGGTTGCTTTCACATCCTTTCATACTCCCTTTCTTTGCCCTCTTCTGCCATTCCTCACTACCTTGCCCAAACTGAGAAGGTGTCTGAAGAATGGTACAGGAAGGCAATTCCAGAAGCCTAAGGGAGAACACCCTGCAGAGTATAGGAGCACCCACTGAGGCTGTTTTGTTTCTGATTTTGGGCCAAGATGTTCCACCAAACCATACTTGCTGTTTCCTCAGACTCCACCCCTCCCTCACAGATGTGTATGGCAAACCTTGAAAGGGGCAGCTGGGTGCAAGTTACCAGACTAGTTTTAACAAAAACGTGTGAACTTTATAACCAGGATCTTTCTAACAGAGCCACGCTGTTCTGAATAGTATTAGTAGTTTTGTGATGAAAAAAGTAAGGCCAGGCCCAGAGGAGAAACCTTTTAACTCAGCTTTGCTGCAGCTGAAACAGAGTGTGAGAGCAGCCACAGGTAACTTCAGCTCATGATTAGCACAGAGAGCTTATTCTACAAGAAAATCTGCAGGGGCAGAAACCTCCATGGACAAGGCTGTAACACCTCAAGCCAGTACAGCTGCTTGCAAGGTCCATCTCTGACTAAGGGCACAGCCTAAGAGCTGAGACATCTGTACACTTCCTAAACCAAAAAGCCAATCAAAACGTGCAAATGAAGTCCAAGAAAGAAGTTTCATTTGAGCAAAGTTTTGGTACACTTGTTTCCAGCTCTTCTCTAACAATAACCCAGCCACACCCTCCTTCAAAATCCTTACTTGTGGCACCATGCCTAAAATTCATATATAAAATCCTACAGAGATGGCGTGTCAGTTTTTGGCAGTGTTTTTTCTGGAAAATACTTATACAGGTAAGTGTGTATGCAGAGTCCTGAAATCATTTTTCAGCCTCAGAAAAAAAAATAATCCAGTGTTCTTCCTGTGTACAAACTCCTTGTGCTGGTGTTTCTGAAGGCTCACCCGTCTCTCATTAGCCCACACAGACCTTCTGAAGTTCAACCTGAATTTATCACTGCTCTGCTCCTTTTCCACAGCAATTAAACCCTGCCATTCTGAAACACACAAGGGCCTTAAAGAGCTATTATCTTAATGTGTACAAAAGGCAGCAACAAATGCAGAGTTCATGAGCCGTCTCCAACATTTTAAAGAATCTCAGTTTAAGAACCAGGTAGATCTCCTTTAAAGTAAAAGATCTGCAGACTTTGCTGCATCTATGAGACACACTTTAAAAAACTCTAATATAATAGTTATATATATATACATATATATATATACACATATATATATATATATATATATATATGTGTATATATATATAAGCTTTCTGATCTTTTGTTAATGGGACTCATATTTGAGCAAACTTACCCTCTCACAAAGCAGCAGAAATGGCTCCTGCAGTTGTGTCCACAGTGATGACGCAGTGAAGAGTGGTTTTTACAGGTAAAAAAGGTTACATGTCCAAATGTGTCTCTGCTTTTCGAAGCTGATCTCAATATAAATTTCACACAGGATGTTGGTGTCTTACCTGCTGAACTTCCTCTCCTATTGCTGCTCACAGAACGACCCAGCAGATGGTAAAAAGCTGAATGTTGTCTTGGTTCAGAATTCTGCAACTCAGACACTGAAAAAGGCCTCCACTCAGGAAATAATTTCATGTTTGTTAGCTTCACAGAGCATACTGCAGACATTTTTCCTTACCTTGGCTTCTGAGGGAAGAAGCTGAGCTCGCTCACGGCTTTCATGTGAGGATGTTATTTTCAATACATAAACAAGCAATGCTTAGNGAGCTATTATCTTAATGTGTACAAAAGGCAGCAACAAATGCAGAGTTCATGAGCCGTCTCCAACATTTTAAAGAATCTCAGTTTAAGAACCAGGTAGATCTCCTTTAAAGTAAAAGATCTGCAGACTTTGCTGCATCTATGAGACACACTTTAAAAAACTCTAATATAATAGTTATATATATATACATATATATNAATATAAATTTCACACAGGATGTTGGTGTCTTACCTGCTGAACTTCCTCTCCTATTGCTGCTCACAGAACGACCCAGCAGATGGTAAAAAGCTGAATGTTGTCTTGGTTCAGAATTCTGCAACTCAGACACTGAAAAAGGCCTCCACTCAGGAAATAATTTCATGTTTGTTAGCTTCACAGAGCATACTGCAGACATTTTTCCTTACCTTGGCTTCTGAGGGAAGAAGCTGAGCTCGCTCACGGCTTTCATGTGAGGATGTTATTTTCAATACATAAACAAGCAATGCTTAGTGAAGGGAGAGAATTAACTGAGAGTTACCAAGCTGAGCCCTTTTTAGTTCTGGTGCGAGCAGTCAAAACTGCATCAGGAAACCTTCACTGAGACAGAGAAAGACCATGTCATATTCCAGCACCAGCCACGAGGAGAAGGTGTGGAGAGACATGAAAGGTCAATCTCAATTTTGGCATAAAGAAAGATTTCTGTGGGAGAGCAGATGTCTAAAAATCCTCTAAGGCAGGTGAGGACAGCCTTGGAACACGACACACTGGCAGCCTCATAAGGCAGCTGGGATGCCTGATCACTGTGACCACAATGAACCATGTGCTGCAAAATATTAAGCTGCCTTCTGCCTCCACTCTCCTCACCTCTGAAAAAGTGAAGGCCAGAGCCAGGAAAGGGGGAAAGAAAATGGACATTCCTCTTCACTTTTAATTTTAAGTCATGCCAGGGCACCTAAACCTACTATGACTTAATGACCTCTTCCTTTGCACCATGGAGGATGCTGTAAGCAGGGGACAGAAGAGCAGCATTCAACACACTACACAATGCAAACTGAACTTAGAATAAAAGCAAATATGTATTTACTGCACAGTGACAAACAGAAGCCCCTGTATCATCTTTTTAGTTGAATACAGAAAGAATTAGTGCCAGTGAGAGACCTCAAGACTGAAAGAGTTGGGTTCTGCTTGCTTTAAGTATGTGACAGATTTGCAACCTGACCACGTAAATATAATTTTGATGAAGAAACGTTCATCAGATGCATTAAAAAATAAGTCTTTAAAGTAGATGCAATTCTCTGCAGAAAACATTTATTCAACTACTTTACAGAGTAAACCAATTAAGGCCAAATATATTACTTAGAAACAGAGAGACTTTCACTGGGTACAAATATGAGCTGGCTTAATTAATATTGTATACAAAAATGTTCTTTGAAAGCATCTAAGAAAGGTAAAGCCACAGCAATAAGCTGAAAAACTGCTTCTTTAAGGCAAACAAAAAGTATTTCTTTATTCCTTGTTTCTTAGAAAAGTGTTATTACCAAAATATTTTCTTCACAATTACTTCCATATTTCTAAATACAGATTTTAAGATTGCATGAACATTGAGAGAGGGCATTTATAGACATGAAAAACATCAGACACCACCAAAAACTTATATGAGAAACAGTGAGTTCATGACATCAAGAAAGCATTTAAGACTTAAAAGGGTTGAGAAAACCCAGGACAGCAAAGCAAGTGATACACACATCACCATTTTCCATAATCAAATTGCTGACAACTGTAACTAGACAGAAGAAATTTCATAATTCCATACAAAAATATGAAGTTTGGAAGCACTGGAGTAAATTATGTTCTTGAAACTGCTGAGATGATTTCATGTGGCATATGCAGTACCTGATCTAAAACCCACTGAAGCAGCCTGAAATTTTGACTGTGGTGTTTTAACTGACCCACGGATTTCATTACTGTTACACAGACAAGAAACAAAGATGCAGCACAGAAAATGAGAATTCAGAATTATTTAGCAATGACTTCAGCTAACAGGGCATGGATTTGTGCTCTTCTTCAGCAGCTCACTGCTATGTGCTGTAGAAACTACTTGGCATCACTCCTGAGAACTATATACAGACACCAAACCCATGAGGTGTTAAGTATCCCCTAAACACATGCCCCAGTAAAACATGTAATACACAAGGTAGTCTCTCTGGATTGAAATGCATATACAACATACATGTTTATGCTGTCAACATGTTTATATTACTCATATAATAGAAATAGCTCAACAAATATCCCCTTTCAAAAGTATACTAACTAAAGTATCTCAGCAAGTGTCCAGTAAGGTGTCAAATCATAGCACGTTCCACTTGAAAAACCCCAACGCTACTTGTACCAGTTATAAATACACGTTTGCTTCAATTTCCTGTTTTGTGAATCACACTGGAAATCATAGAGTAGCTAAAAACCGCATTTACTCGCTTCCACTACTGGAAATCACCTTCACTTCTTAAGAAGTAGAAACACTTTTAGATTACAAATCTGCGTTGCGTCCAACTGAGAATTACGAGCACGTAGCCTTCGTGTCGGCTCCAGAAGCAATGCCAGTGCTCCCTGGTGTCAGGGAGCAGCCCTCCTCACAGGCTCCTGGGTGGCAGCTGCTGTTTGTACATGCCTGCCAGGGCCTTGGCTGCGCTGTAGATCATCTGCCGGCGGGACATGCCCGTGAACACCAAGTGCCAGTCCGTCCTGTTCACGTTCAGGACGCTCTTCTCCAGCACTTCGCCCACGGTCACCAGCAGGCCTGACCATCTCAGGCTGTAGTCCTGAGGAGTGAGACTCTTGGCCTGTGTAACATTTCGAGAGGTGATTACTCAGAGAGTTTGAGGTTAGCAGCTTTGCTTCCATCTCCATCATTACCAACTTTTGCAAGTAATCGTTCTTGTATCGACAGACTTACATGGCCAATTAAAGATTTCTGACTGCCCCATAATTTGCCTAGCACATTGTCTGGATTTCTCTGTGTCATGATCCAAGCAACATCTGAGGAGTATGAACTAAAACACAAAGCTTAAGAGAGCAAAGCCATACTGCCATTATCAGGAAGTAGTTTTTCTTTTAAAGTAGCCAACATACGGAAAAAATACCTATATATTTATACCACATATACCCTCCAAAGGGTATACCAAGGAGAAAGCTGAGCCTGGCAGAAAAGATGGACTGAGAGATTTGCATGAGATCACAGAGGGATTACACAGTCTAATTTCATAGAATCGTAGAATGGTCCAAAGAAACGTAAACCATCTCATGAAAACCTTCTGCTGAGGATATTTAAGAACTGCACACTACTGAATTATTTTCAATGGGATGAACCACAGTATTTCTTAGATCTAAACCATTTAGTTTCAGAAATTTTACATTCCTGTCAGAACGGCATGCTCAGAAAAGGAAACCAGCCTTGTCTTTTAGGTAGAAGTCTATATGCCCATAGGGAATTGTATTTCCTTTCTGAGCAAGTAATTCTCTGTATTTCTTCTTGTTTAGTAGTTCTTCATTAGTAGGAAAGTAAAAACTAGTGCTCCAAAGTGACACAATGAGACTCTTGGTCACAAAATGCATTACCGTAAATGAATGAAAATTTTTAGGCAATACATGAATGTGATTCAAAAACACTTTTAATCCTCGTTTCACAAACAAAAACATTTAAATGGAACAACTGCCGGTAAGAACTGTCATAATAAATAAAATCAAAACTTAAATCTTATTGTTAATTGATAAGAAAACTGAAAACTCACTTGCTGAACATATTGCAAAGGCACTGGTGTTGCTTGGGTAAATGCTTCCAGGTGAATTCCATGAATTGGATCCTCAATAATCAGACATCCAATGTCAAACCACCTGCAATGATGTGCAAATTACTTTATTTCTGAATACTGAGCATCACTCAATTGAAAACCAACATATTAGCAGTTGAATTATGACCATTTTACAAACTCTACTACAAATGCAGTAATAATGTAACAATGAGATTCATCAGAGACATCTGGAATTTTTCAAGTAAAATTTGCATACATCACTTTTCACATACCTAAACTTATAATACATGTGTATGTACATAAAATACATAATATACACAGAAATACATGAACTATATGAAACTTACAAATCAAAGCCACAAAGAAAGCTGGTGGGTTGGACCTGTGTGCAGGTACATTCCTTTGGCCATAGTTACTATGCTACAAGTTTCATTCAATCTCTGAAAGAACCCTTCTCAATAAAACAACCTTCCCTAACAAAAAAATATAAAATCTATTTATTATTCATGTTCTATATTCAGAAGATTTTTTTGGCATGTCTAATGCCATAACAAGCACTTAAACGATTTATTCAGAGAAACACTTCTGCCCTTTTCAGAATACACCCAATATCCCTTCTGATACAATTTCAGAGCAGAAGAGCAGGCACACACAGGAGTGCACAAACTACTAGCCAAGCACCAACTTTCCTCAATTTCCTTCAGTTCAGTGTAACTTCACTGTGTTTTCACACTGTGAATGTAGAAAAACCTGACATGGACTTTTTATATTAAAATCTCAAGATGTCTGGACAAAAGAAGTGAACATCATCACCAAAATCAAATCCCCCAGTGTCCCCCCATGTCCCCACCAGTGTCCCCCTCAGTGTCCCCCCCAGTGTCCTGTGTCCACAGTGTCCCCCAATGTCCCCCTCCTGGTTGTCACCCTGCAATCAACTCCTGTTTGACACATTGACACTGGCTTACAGTTTCTTCTGCTCAGAGGGATGCTGACACCAACTCCTTCAAGCTGGCCCCTCTGGGTCAACAAAGAATATTCCTGACATGTCCCCACACCCCAGGAATAAATATATTTAAGGTTCTCACTTGTCAGGAAGCAATTCCTCAATGAAGTTTTCTACAGATACAGCAGGCTGTTTTTCATGGATGACTCCTGTCCGACGCAAGCTGTCTATCCTCTCCTGGGCTCCCTAAAGGTAATATAATCTATTAGACAACACTCTTTCAACCACAACACAGTACAATGCTTACAGATTAATAGCAAAAGAACTCTAGAATATACTTTCAAGTTAAACAGAAAACTTGAGAGATTTTGAAAGTTACTCTTATTTCAATGTTAGGTAAAAAAAAACCCAACCAAACTCATGAAAAGCCGTAAGGGAATCACAAACACTAACAAGAAATATGATAAAACTAATTACGCATTTTTAGGTTTTTATTTAAAAAAAAAAAAAAAGGCCCAGAGTACCACACAAAGAACTCCCAATCTGTAACTGTGCCAAGTTTCACTATTCCGGAAATCATCAGTATATATTTCTGTCACACTGAGAGTTTTGCAACCTAAGACTTTTTGCGTTTAGAGCCTCTTAGTGCTTTGAAGCAACTACTGAAGAGCAAGGGAAAGAATCAATTTGTTGTGGTACATATCCAACCAATATTAGGAATAATTCGCTTGAAAACTATGATTATTCTGAAGTTGTAATAGAAATATCACTACTACTACATTGCAGTAGTTAAACAAGTGAAGAAACATATACATTATTCTGCTTTACCTCAATATAAAGTTGTATCAGGTAATATATTGCTGTGAGGACAGGCTTTACTGTCCTGCAAACACTGACACAATAGTTGGGGAGAAAAGCCTTCCTTTTTCATGATTTTTTGCTTGCACTTAATAAATAAAATGCTAAATAGCTGTTCTCAGGATTTTTAGTTACTGGCCAGACCTTTGCTAACCCTTCCTCTGTGGCAGCCCAGCAGCTTGCCAGGCTGCACAGTGAATTACTTTTCAAACACAACACAGACCTGTTTGGGATGATCCCTGACAAGCGTTGATGAAACTATCTTTGATCTACGGAATTATCAGGGAGGCAATTCAAAGAATCTCTTCTAACATTCCCAAGATGATTTGCTACTAACAGACTATTCAAAATTGCCTGATGTACTTTGAAACAGTAATATCACAATGTGTGCAAGACGTGATGACAGTGTAAGAAAACTGACATAAATAATCTTCACTTGCTGTGAACATGTTTATAAAAAGCCTCAAAAAAATCCTCCAACAAGCAGCTTTTAACTGGTTTAATGATTCAGATGGAAAAAAAACGCAAACCAAACCAACAACCACTCCCCCAGAACAACACAAAACAATCAAACAGACAAAACAACACTAAGAAAAACCCCAAAGAAAATGTTTACCTGTCCCACAAACTGAGGTCCACTTTATGGAAAATGGGATTCTTCTGGGATAATCTCTTTGTATGGGAGGTACTTTGGTACTGTTATATATCAACTTACTTTTAAACCTGCAGCATAGCCCACGGGTTGGGGTGCAATGTTAGACTGTGCAGCCTCTCCAGTAACAACAGCCATTCCAAAGACTTCTTGAAAGGCATCCCGAACTGCTGCGACCTTTACCTCTTTATTGGAAGTAACCACTATGTCCAGTTCTCCTCCAGTCCCTGTAAAATAATTTTGTAGAGTCATCTGTAAAATACACATGTGCATGCATTTCTCCTCATTCCCATTGCTGGATAGTTCAAATACATGCTCCACCTCAACACTATTCTTCAGCTGCTCTTCCCTTTCTCATGCACTGTGCAATAGTTACTTCATGAAGCAGAAGTAAGTTAAGTTATGAAGAAAAAATTTAGATGAATAGGTAAGTCATGCAGGGATGACAGACAGACAACAGGAACGGATGGTTGCTGAGCACCTGAAAAAAACCCATACCACTCACTTAAGATGACAATTCGTAGAGATTTAGAGAAACAGAATCCATTTCTAAGGATGTTTTGGTGTTCCGGGAAGCAGTAAGGAAGGCTGGAGTGGCACACAAGCTCTTCCTTATGAAAGGGATCAGGAACACAGGGGCAGGTCATAAAATCCAGTGACTAGCTGTCAAATCACCTAATTTTTAAAAGAAAGGCTCACATAATTGTCCTTGGAGTGTGAACTTCAGTGTCATTTTATTGTGTTCCTATCACTTTATAGTGGTTTTTTAGTATTAAATATCTATGGAACCAAAAGCTTGTACACAGTTCTCAGTATTTTCCAGCCAGCAGTATCTCCATAAAGAAGCAGGAGTTTTCACTCAGCTTTTGTAGAATAAACCAGAACAATTCATGAACCAAAAGAAATCTAAAACTACTACAAAAGACTCACGAGCTCAATCATACCTCACATCTGTCTGTCACAGCACAAGTTCCCCACTGATAATGGCAATGCCAAAGCTTAAATTTTAAAGAAAAGAACAATTTATTCTTGGGCTCCTATTACTCAGCAGACCTCAGTTACAGGAATCATCTTGTTTTTATGAAGAACCACCACAGATGTGCCAGAACAGTAGTAAAACATACTATTTGGGGCTTTTGGGGTAGTTCTTTAACTTTTTATTTGTCAACTGCTTTACTGAATGGAATCGGGTGTACACATCACTGAACTTTGGGCAATTGTTTTAAACACTGGTTAACTGGGCCAAAAAACTATTCAGAGTACCTTTTTTCATTGGTTCCTTACGAAGAGAAATTAATTTAATATAATTAAACACGTGCTTCAAACTGACTGCAGGTATTTACTGAAGTTAAGCCTTGTTTGAGTGTCCAGGAACAGAAATAGTGTTAAGGAGTTTTTAATGAAGCTAAAAACTAACACATAACATAGCTGGAAAATTACTGCGTGACAACTTTAAGAATGGCAACTGTGCCCCATGTCTGGATGCAGAATACAGAGTATGTTCTTTTGGGCTAAGGATCATGAAAGAGCAAAAGCTATTCCTTTGTTCATCACAGACACTACAAAAGTGAAACAAAGGTATTACATGCATTAAATGAAAACGTTTGTGGTAACATCTGTCACACAATAGGATAATATGGAAATCCTAAAATGTAAGAACTAGGCACACTGGTAAAATCAGGGACAGAATTGTTACATCAAACTAAGCTTGATGTAGCTTAAGCTCTGACACTTGAATGTGAAAGTTCGTTGTGCATTATAAACTGGAATGACAGTTCCACATTCAACTTAATATTCCCTGTCATGTTCTGTTATAAAAGCATTGATGTTTATGCTCACAGGGTGACCATCTCCTGTGCAGACAGAAATTGTCTATTCCAGGTGCATGGCTCAGGTAACATCTTCACAATGTGCCAATGAAAACAGTTTGGCTCTTTCCAAGAAAGATTACAGAAACACTTCTTTGCTCAGATGGGAAAAAAAAATAAAATTGCAACCACCTCATCCAGAAGTTTTGGTAATTTCAGGTATTGGCAGGAGGACTATGACATTTCTTTGGCATTGCAGGAAAGGAGAGAGAGCAGAGAGAAGTGGGGCCATTTGTTGCTGGGGACATGGTTTCTGTTGATGCCAGAAAACATTTCTAGAAGGAAGTACACACTAAGTTTAAGAATCTCTCCCTTATTTCCACAGCCTGCAACTACAAAAACAATGCAGCAGATGAATGTCCAAGTTGTCCAAGATGTATACAGATACCTTCCCTTCCGAGAGGACTTTAGAGAACTTTGAGATAACTACTGAATTAGCTTACTTGACCTGAATCTTACAAGCAAAGCATTTTATTAGAATTAACTTCTCCTCTAAATAAAATTGTTCTATCAATAAATACGGTGTCAAACTACCCAGGATACAGACACATTAAACTGGGGTGGTCGTGACTCCGACAAAAACCTTAAATACAGTTTGCCAAACTGTCCATAATCAACATTTACTGCAGCTTTGCACTGCATCCTGCTACTGCTCTCAAATGCCTTTAGCAGGCATTACTGGCAGTGCACATTGCTGGCTGGCCTTCTCACTGATTTCATTCCCACTATCTCCTCACCAGGCAACCGCTGGGATATTCTCCTTAAATGTAAGACAATTTAACTATTCCTCAGGAATTTGGTCATCTTCCCCCATCCACTGGATCAGTACAGAAGTGCAGTAATGTAGTTACTGCATCACAGAATAGGTCCAGCTGAAAAAGAAACAGCTCAGAAAAACAGAATTAAAAAAATTAATAGTTTCTTCTCAGTCTTGGCAGTTTCCTGACCAGCTTCGTTCATGTGCAGACCAAGGGCTGTACTGGCACACCTAAGGAGGAAGACTGGTGATCAGACTGATAGAAGGGAAAAAAAAAACATGCCAAAAAACCAAAACCAAACCACCACCCCATACAAATGATGCCTTTTGCTTCCCCGTTTTAAGGGAGTAGGAAACTCAGGTCAGCCTATATGTGACATGCAATGTACTCCAGTAAAATAAGAGTGAATACCACAATGCTTCTCCTTCCTGTTTAATTTCAAGTATAAAAGTAGTGTACTATTATATTAACTTCTCTGGCATTTTACATGCAATACTTAATGGTTTGTCACAAACACTTACTGATATAGGGAACCATGCCGGGATCCAGCGTTGTGATCATGGACTCCATTGAGTATCTGGTTTTATCAATAACAGACTTCACCACAGGATTCTCAGCTACACCCTAAATGTAAGCAAATACATTTACATATTATCTTCTGTTGTCTTTCCCCCAACCCCTCAAGAAATTCAAAACTTTACAGTTAAAAAACAAACAAATGAAAAATAAATACTAAGCTGCTTTGTGTGTTCCTAACCATTACTTCTTACCATTTGTATGTCATTACTCAGCACAAACAACACATAGCATGTGACCACCATGGCTTTTCAGATGCAACATGAAGATTAAAAACTACCCTCTGCTTTAA
>VXBX01004390.1:0-14289 GCA_013400415.1 Scytalopus superciliaris
GAAGGGAAGGGAAGGGAAGTGCTGGCACTCGTGGTTTGCAGTTAAAAAGCACAGTGTCAGTGCCAGTTTGGCACATCCAGCTGTGGCCAGCTGAGCCCTGCAAGTCGGCTCAGCTGGGCTCTCCCCCTGCTCCCAGTGTGAATCATCATGGAATGGTTTGGGTTGGAGGAGAAATTAAAGCCCATTAAAGTTCCATGGGCAGGGACACTTTCCACTACAGCAGGTTGCTCCAAGCCCCGTCCAGCCTGACCTTGAACACTTCCAAGACTGGGGGTAACTATTCCAACAGCAGTGGTTGATGCTGGGCGGGCCAGGACGGCCCTTCTGGGGTGTGTCAGTGGCACAACACGTGTGCTCGCCCTACCAAAACCCATATCAGTGCTTTTAGGTGGCACCTCTCCAAACAGGCGTGCCCAGCAGTGTCAAATAATTAACAGCTTTTCACCTACTCCCTGGATTTTTAGCATCTTGTGGATCATTAAGCCTCCAGTTTGGCAGCTGCCCAGCTTTAATTCGTTTTCATCTAAACTCTACTCCCTGTCTGTGATTCTCTTGTTGGACCGGTGTGACATACCTGCAGCTCGGCCTTGCTGCAGCTCAGAGTCAGGAACTCCACAGGGAGTTTAGTTCTGTTTTTTTTTTTAAAGTTATAAACATTGTGTTTGAGCAAATGAGGTGGGTAGTGTTCTGAGAAGCACAACAGAAGCAGAAATCCTTCGGTGGGGCAGGACTTGGGCTCCTTTATCAACTTAAGCACTTTCTCCTGTTCATCACACCCTCGGTTTTGCATGATGGTTTTCAAGCTGAGATGGGGACTAAGCACTTTTAACACCTCCAAAAATCCATGCCCCTCCAGGTTTCCCAGCCTGGGACCCAGAATGTGGCAGGTCCCTTTTCCTCTGGGGTGTGTGTTTGGGTTTGATGGTGGCATTTGACACGTCGAGCAGCAGCCCAGGCTCGGGAGGTGGCGGGGTCGGGAGCTGCCGCACAGAGGGCTCATGTGCCACCCTCAGTGTGGAGACCAAAACCTTGGCAGATGCCCTGCTCCCCCCTGGAGGTGTGGAGGGGGGTCAGGAAGCTGCTGCAGAGGTGGAGGGGGGTCAGGAAGCTGCTGCCTTGTCCAAGAGCCTGCAGGGGATGTTGTGTTGCTGCAGCATCTCAGCTGGACATGCCACAGATTGGATCGTGCCCAAGCAATGCTGGTTACTCAATAAAGCTACAAAAAGGTCTTTCTTTAGGCCCTTCTGCCCGTAGTTGTAGAGGTTCTGTCAGAGGTGGGAGGAGGCTGGGAAAGCTGGGAATGCTCAGCCTGGAGAAGAGAAGGCTCCAGGGAGACCTGAGAGCCCCTTCCAGTGCTTAAAGGGGCTCCAAGAGAGCTGGAGAGGGACTTGGGACAAGGGATAGAGGGACAGGACAAGGGGGAATGGCTTCCCAGTGCCAGAGGGCAAGGTTAGATGGGATGTTGGGAAAGAATTCTTCCCTGTGAGGGTGAGGAGACCCTGGCACAGGTTGGGCAGAGAAGCTGTGGCTGGCCAATCCCTGGAAGTGTCCAAGGCCAGGTTGGACGGGGCTTGGAGCAACCTGGGATAGCAGAATGTGTCCCTGCCCATGGCAGGGGATTAGAATGAGAGGTCTTTAAAGGTCCCAACCCAAACTATTCTGGAATTCCATGAGGTACTGACATAGCACATGTGTGATGGACCCCAGAGAGGCCAGTTTGTCCTGGAGGCCTGGTCAAAGCCAGGAGAAAACACTGGATTTGCGTTTCACAGGGTGAAAGAAAGATGTAGGGTGGAAGGAACCTGCAGAGGTCTTGAGTCCAACCTCCTGTTTCAGGTAGGGCTCCAAAGGTCACGTTGATCAGAGCCTTTAGTGTCCACTCAGGTTTGGAAACCCTCCAAGGACAGAGGTCCCTCCACTGTGGATATTGTCACAGCCATACACCTGGAAAGGTTATTTCTTTGCTGAAGGGGTGGACAGGCTGCCCAGGGCACTTCCATCCCAGAAGTGCTCAAAAGATGTGTGGATGTGGCACTGGGGGACACAGGTTAGTGGTGAACATGGCAGTGCTGAGGGAATGGTTGGACTCCATCTTAGAGGGCTTTCCCAACATTAATGTGATGTTATGATTTTTCATGTGCCCTGTGCCTGTTGTCTCTTGTCCTTTTGCCATGCACTGCTGTATCTCCCTTTCCCACAACCCTTCTCTTACATAGTGGAAAACTGAAGTTCTTCCTCCTCGAGTCCCCTTTTCTCCAGGCTGGTGGGTCTCTGCTGAGCTTTCAGTCCCAAAGGTCCTGGGTGAAGCCTGGACAATGTCCTGGGGCTAAAAAAAAGCCCTTCCCTGAGGGTTTTCTGTGGGTGCTGCACACCTGGACCTTGCACTGTTCACCTCAGAGTGGTTTAGGGAGTGACAGAGACCAACACAGGGAGACCAGAAAGGGCACCAGGGGGGCTGCACATCCAGAGGCATGAGGTGCACTGGAGGAGGTGGTGGAACACAGCCCAGGAGAAGCAGGGTGGGATTAGAGGTGGGTTTGGGGCATCCCCTGCCCTGCAGTTGGACAGCTCCAACCATCTGCTACCCTCTGCTGGTCACTGAGCATGGCATTGCCCTGCTGGTCAGCCAGATGTGTCCGGACAGCTGCACTCAGGTGGTGTCCAACTCCTTTTAAAGGAGCAAAGCCACGTTGTGTCCAGCAGTTCCCAACCCTCCGGGGGCTGCCAGCCTTGGAAAGGGGCTGTGGGACCCAAACCTGTCCCCAAAGAGACAAACCAGAGGGTTGGCTTGTGGCCAGCCAGCCTGGAGCCTGGAGGGAACAGACAGGCAGGGAGAGGGAGGTGGAGAAGGATGTTGTCAAAGCTCCTTCACACCCATGGCTGTGGGCTCATCACCCTCCCTTGGTGGCTGGAGCCTGGAGAGGCAGTGAGTGCAGTGAGCAGAGGAGCTGGGGTCTTGAGCAGGGGGTTTGGCAGCCCTTGGCTCTCCCCTGGGCTGTGAGAATGGAGCTCCAGCTGGATGGTGAGCCAGAATTCCCCACGGACATCCCAGCTTAGCAGAGCAGCACTGGGAGCGACTGTCCCAAAACTACTCACCCCCAAGGTTCATGGGGCTCAGCATGCCCAGAGCTGAGCTTTACCTGGGTGTGGGAAAACAGCCTTTGGAGGGGAACCCACACATCTGCCGTGCTCCTCCTGGAGGTGCTGGGGTGCTCGGGGTGACCTTCGGGGCTGTGGGGGTGGCGAGGGCTGCAGGGGAGCCGGGGCCGCCCGACGTCAGGAACCCGGGTCTCCTGGGACACCCGGGATCTCTGCCAGCGTGCCAAGGTTGGCCCCAGGGAGCACGAACCAGTTCCTGGCTCCGACAGCCGCCCTGCCCTCTTAATGAGGGATAATGAGGTGCATCTCATCACCTCTGCAGACTTGCCCCCTGGCCACGCCAGCTGCGAGAAAAGCCCCCGGGAGGGACCGGGAAGGGGAGAGGGGCTGCGGCGAGAGGGGCTCCAGCCGGGGGCTCCGGGGGGGTGGGGTCTGGGGGCACATGGGCAGGGTGATCCGAGAGATGGGTGCTGAGGCAGTGGCTGTGTGCCAGGGACCCATGAACTGATGTGCGAGCTCCAGCTCCAGCCCCTAACCCCTGGCACATCCCCGGGGACGTTTTTTCCCACTCCAGACCTCACCTGGGTGAAGGACCCAGGCCCTCAGCATCTCTGGGGGCACATCCAGCTGCCCAGCAGGCTGTGACCGTCACCCTCTCCGGCAGCCCACGGCCAGCACAAGTCCCCAGATGTGTGTCCCCCCCCAGCCCTGCTCGGCACCACGAACCCCTCGGTGCCAGGCGCTGGCACAGGAACAGACGGAGCTGCGGTGGCCGGGAACGAGACGGGCTGGAAAGCAGACGGGTGTTTGGCTGCAGGGGAGGGAGGGCTCAGGCGGGACGGGGCTGTGCTGTGCTGTCCCGGCCCCGCTCCGACGGCTCAGTCCCCCTGCACAGCTCACACCGGGCTGGGGGATGTTGCTCCTCACCGTGGGACAGCCTGGGAGCTTCAAATCCCTGTCCCAGAGGGGCTAGGAACTCTGTGTGCTGAGGGGTGGCCCAGCACCTTTGGGTGTGCGGCTGGATGGGTGTCAGGGGTTGTCCCCAGTGCTGCTCTTTGCTTTTGTTCCTGCTCATGAGCTGCACTCAGGGGGTATCCACAGCCCCTGCCTGGCTGGTGCTGCACCCACAGCCCCCTGTCCCAGCTGGTACTGCACCCCATAACCCCCTGCCCCTGCTGGCACTGCACCTCGTAACCCCTTGCCATGGCACTGAACCCCACTGGGCCTTCTTGGCTGGCACTGCACCCCACAACCCCCCCAACCCCTACAGCACTGCATGCTGTACCCCCTTCCTGGCTGGCATTTTATGCAGAGCCCCCTGCCCAGATGGCACTGTGGCCCACAACCCACTGTCCCACCAGCCCTGCACCCTATAGCTCTGTGCCAGCGGGGCTGCACCCCACAACAGCTGGAGTTGCATCCCCCAAGAGCTGATCTGCACCCCCAACATCTGGCCCTGCACCCCAAGCCCTGCCCTGCCGTGCAGACCTGTCCCACGCCCTGCCCGTTCACACGAAGACCCCGGGGCAGCGCCTGCCCCGCGGGCACCCCAAAAGCACCTCCCGGGTGAAGTGGGGCTGTGCCGGGCCTGGCCGGGCTTCGCCTGGGCGTGAAGGGAGCCTGAGCGCAGGAGGGCCCAGGCGAGGCGGCAGGAATGCGAGTGGGAGAGCGGCCGGGCATGTAGCGACAGCTCCTGGGACACGCCGGGATCCCACACGCTGCACGGGGCAGGGAGCAGAGCCCCGGCAGCAGGGCTGGGGTCGGCATGGGGCACCCCAGCGCTCACCCCCTCTGAGAGCCGGGAGCCCATAGCGGGGGTCCTGGGGGCCCCGGGGAGCTGGGCTCTGGCGTGGAGGGGCTGGAGATCCCCCAGCGGGTGATGCCTGGCTGAGCACACACGAGGTGCTGAGGATCCCAGCGGGCCGAGGGGCCGCTATGACCCCCGAGAAGGTGCTGAGGGAGGGGGTGCTGGAGAAGCGGAGCGGGGGGCTGCTGCAGCTCTGGAAGAAGAAGCGGTGCCTGCTGACGGAGAAGGGGATGCAGCTCTTCGAGCCCAAGGGCTCGCGGCGCAAGGAGCTGAGCTTCGCCCGCATGAAGGCGGTGGAGTGCGTGGAGTGGAAGGAGAGGCACATCTACTTCACGGTGGTGATGGACGACAGCCACGAGATCGATTTCCGCTGCGCCCAGGAGGACCCGGGCTGGAACGCCGAGATCACCATGGGCCTCGTGCGCTTCAAGAACCAGCAGGCGATCCAGGTCGTCCGCGCCCGGCACAGCTGCCGAGCAGGTATCGGCCCCCCCGGGTCAGGGTGTGGGACCCACGGGAGGAAAAGGTCACCAGGTCCCGTCTCAGCTTCCCCATGGGAATCGCGGAGGTCCCCACAGAGCGGGGTGGGTCTGCAGGGTGGTGGTCCTGTGTCCCCCCGCACCGGCTGGGGTGCCTCCATGGGTTTTACTTCCCCAGTGCCTGGAGTGGGACTTTCTATCACTCTCCTTCTGTCTGGGGTGGCCTGAGGGCTGTGGGGCCCTTTGCCATCTTGCATGTGGGGTGGGGTGGGGGTGGTGGCTGGCTCTGCTCCCCAGTCCCCTCGGGGCTGGGCTCTGCCCCATGCCCTGGCACTGGCCAGGTGGGTGACAGGCACCTTCTCTCTGCAGTGGTGCAGTTCGACACAGCCCCGGTGGGACAGCCCGTGGACCCACAGCATGCGAGGAGTCGGATTGGGATGGCCCTCAGCTCGGCAGGAGGTGGGGAGAACGGGATCCCAGCGGGCAAGTGAGGCCAGCGCTGTGCAGCCCAGGGACGAGGATGGTGGCCCCAGAGAGGCCAGTGCAGGCACTGGTTCCCCCTGCCCTGGGGCAGGACAGAGGCACCGCAGGGGCTGGGCTGGCACAGCAGCAGGGGCCGAGTCACATCCCTTTGGCACGATGGGGCAAAGGACAGAGTCAGGGCCACCACCTGGGACTCCAGACATGGCAGGAGATGATACCCCTGCCTGGGGGCCCACCACCCTTCAGCTGATGTGTGCATGGTGGGGACCCCCAGGCCTCTCCTGCAGGACAGGGGACGGATGAGGCTGTGCCCGAAGGAAGCAGTGGAAGGGGGAGCTCTGCCTGTGTGACAGTCACACTGGGACAGATGGATTTGGCTGGGGACATGGCTCCCCTTGAGCCCCCATGCTGAGAAGGGGCTGGAGAGCTGCTGCTGCTGCACTGGGACCCCTCAGGGCACCGACCCGATGGCACGGTGACACTGCCGTGCTGCTGGACATTGTCCCACCCTGGGATGTCCTTGAGCTGACGAGAAACACTGGGAGAGCCCTGGGGACCCCCCACTCCTTGTACCAAAAGCATCCCCAAACAGGACCTTCTGCTTCTTACCCTGGCGTTGCTTTGATTTGTGGTGCCCCCCCGGGTACAGCAGCGCACAAATCCTGCACAGAGCTTTGCTGGTCGTTGGCACCCCCCTAACCCAGCATCCCACAGCCGGGCTCCAAAGCCACCCCGAGCCTCTCCGGTCACCCCTCCCACTGCGCCCGTGTCCCCAGGGGTTCCCACGGTGATTTGCGGGCAGGCGACGCGGCAGCTTTGCAGGCAGGGGGAGGGATGGCTCTGCCCCGACAGGCAGCGCAGACACCGGCGCTGCGGATGCTCCCGGAGATCCCCCTGGGAATCGGGCAGAGCAGCGCCCCGTGCCCTCGGGCTGCGGCTGCTGGCCCCAGCCTGCACATCATCCGCCTCTGCCAGACCCCACGGAGCCCTCAGGGTCCCCTCCCCGTGCCAGGGCAGCATCAGTGACTTCGGGCAAGGATGATGGCATGGCTGGAGCCCGCTCAGCGTGCAGGGCCAGGCCCGTGTGCTGGAACAGGCATTGGGGTGTTTTTCCACCCGAGGAAGTCTCCGTGGCCACCACAGCTGTGTTTGCTGAGAACCCCCCGGCTCGTGAGTGGAGAGAAGTTGTGGGGCCAAGGTGAGGGGTCACAGATGAAGCTGGACCCAAACCCCGTGCAGATGGAGCTTTTCCCCATCCCAGTGCTGTGGCAGGAACAAGGGGGGGGGCGGTGTCCAGGGATAGTGGAACTAGGTGTGGAGCCCTGCTTGGACCAGCCCCCCAAACAGGTCCCTGCACACATTTTGGGAGGAAATGGGGTTGTCAGGAAGGTGCTGGTGCTCACACAGCATTTCCATGGCAAGGATCTCTGGCCTGGGGTTTCTTCTAAATCCCCAGCTCCCTGAGTCAATGAGGCTCATGCAAAGCCCTGCAAGCATCCCATGCCTGTGCTGTCAAGGGTACCAGGGCAGTCAGGCTCCCCATTCTCAGCTTTTCTGCTCTCTTGCCCACGGTAAATAGATATTTCCTGTTTTCCAACTGCCAGCAATGAACTGGGAAAGAAAATGGTCAAGATGGGGGTGTGTCTAAGAGCCAGCCCTGGCTGTGGCACATCCCCCGTGCACTGATGGGTGAGGCAGCAGAGAGGCCACGGTTCCTGTGAGCTGAGGAGCAGTTAACAGAGAGAGAGGAACAGAAAGAGAAGGCAGATTGCTGTGTCAGCATTTCAGGTCCAGGCATGAGGAAAGCCAAGCTTTTCCATCCCCATCCCAAGCCCCTCATTGGTCTGCAGAGCAACGCAAAGCCACAGGCTCTGCCTGGGATCATGTATCCCCCAGGGGGCTGTACTGCTCCCCAAACCCCCCAGATCTGGGAGCTCCTTCTGTGCAGACACCCATGTCTGCCCAATCCATCCTCACGAGGCAGATTCCTGACCCTGGGAACTGGGGCCAGGAGTGAGAGCAGAGCCAGCTCCATGAGAGTGGGAGGTGGGATGGCTTCACTCACTGCCTGTGAGAGCTGAATTTCTCATGCAGAGGAAAAGGTCACTCAAAGACTGAAAAAAAAGGTAAAAAGTCAACAGACTCAGTCAGGGAGCAGAGCAGGGACAGGGCTGGGAGCTGGTGCATCCCCCAGCACCAGGGATGTGGTGCCAGAACATTCCCAGCCACTCTGAAAAGCAGGGAGAGGACCACGGGCAGTGTTTCTATTGCCCCTGGAGGTGGGGAAACTGAGGCACGACGGGGGGTTGGGAGGTACGTGGCACATGAGCTCCTGCTTTGAGGAGGGGCTGGCCAGGGGCCCTCTGTGCCAGGGCCCCCAGGCAGAGCTGGGGCTCAGTGCAGAGCCCCAGATGCAGCGAGGTGCCCCAGAGCTGCCGGAGTTCAAAGGCAGGAGCCTGAAAATCCGGCTCTGCTGCTCCCAGCCCTGCGGTGCCCCCGCTCCCCCAGCCCTCCCCACACTGCTCCGAGGATGCTCCGGAGCTGGGGCTGCTCTGCCCAGGGCAGGGGCTCTGCCAGCACCCACGAGGGTGTGTGGGGTGCAGGGGAGGGGGAAGGGGGAGCTTCAGGGCCACATTTTCCAGCCGATGAAATCCAAGCTCTGGCTTTGGGGTCAGTTTGGGGCTCGGTGGACCCCCTCAAGTGCCGGGGAGGGCAGTGGGGGGTGACACACTGAGATGGGGGGTTGCAGTGTGATGGTGCCAGACCATGTGCACCTCCTGTGTGCCCTGTGGAGGGAGAGGCTGGCACTGCCTCACTTCTCCTGTGATCATCTCTGAGTTTGTGGGTGGCTTCTCCTCAGATAAAAATGAAAAATCACAGCTGTAGCAAGCTGGTTTTTTAGCTTTGGGTCAAGTGTCCTTCAGGTGCTCCTAAAATGATTTCATTGCTGACCATCCATAATTATAAATCCTAGATTTTGGTTTGGAACCCAACACCTGTCCAGAGTACTGTGATGTCTGTGTGCCCACACTCCTGGGGGGCTTGGCCATCTCCAGTAAAATCCTCTTGTATTTGGGTGTAGGAAGAAATGCTGTTATCAAAACATAGAGCTCAGGATGCTGAGAGAGCCCAGGCAGGGATTACATGGGTGTTCCACAACGTCCTGGTTGTGTGCCTTGGAGAGGATGTCCCAGGGATGTGGAGTGTGGCTGTGACCATCACCCACCAGAGCACTGGGGCTGTGGGAGGTGGTGGAAGGGTCAGGGCTTATCAGAAAGAAACAAAAATATGGACCAGGCATTGCTGGAGCTGCAGGGGGACCAATCAGCACATCCCAGCCCCCATCTGTCACCCACTGTCCCTGAGCAGGAGTCACTGGGCTGCTCTGGGAGTGGGGTTGGCCCAGCCCAGCCAAAAGGGGATGCTGAGATGTGTCTCTGAGTGTCTCAGAGACAGATGGGAGGGCCTGGAAATACCCTGAAAATGTCCGAAAAGTGTGTCAGGGTCTCTGCCTGGGCTAATTTTAGATTACTTGGAATAGTCTTTTATTTTTCCTGTGGAATGTTTTGCCTTAGGCTGAGAAGCAGCCTGGATTTTAGGCTACTCAAACTGACACTGCTGTTGAACCACGGCCACCCACTGACACAGAAGAGCCAATATCCTCCTCCTGCTTAGAAGAGCCAACAAGATCAACACTGGGAATTTGTTTCATGTGTCACTTGGCAAAACCATGGAAAGCTTAAAGTCTTCAGTGGGTGGCTCAGCTCCATTTTAATAATGTCTTCCCACTATGCCAATTCCTCCTTATTTAATAAAGACGTTGCTGTGTGCCCGTGGCACGAGGCAGGAGCGTGTGCTGTTCATTTGCTGTTGACTTTGGGGGAACCCTCCTCAGCTTCAACGCCTTCTGCAAACATTTCCAGTCTCACCAAAGTATTCGAGCTGAGGAAAACAAACTGTCCCACAATATTTCTAGAAGTGGAAGGTGTTCCTCACGTTTTGAGGAACGGCTTCCACAGGGATTTGCTGCCTGCAGCCAGGTGGGAAGAGTCAGTCTCATGCCCATGGGTGAAGGGGCTGTCACAGGCACCATCCCCAGCTGCACCATGTGGATGAGAACGTCCAGCCAGGTTGGGTTTCCCAAAACAGGGGCTGTGGCTGGAAAAGATGGGGCTCTCCAGCTGCAGGATCAGCTGTGTTCACCCTGAGGGCCCAGGACAAGGAGCAGCAGATCCCAAAGGGATGAGAAGCTTCTGCCCTGCTGGGCAGTGGGAGCTGTGGGTGTCCTGGGGCTGATGCAATGGGGTGAAGACCAGTGGGGCAGAGACCTGAGCTGGAGAGATGTCTCAGCCCTGTGAGGCATGTTTGGGGTCTGGCCTGGGGCTGTGCTTGTTCCCAGGCTGGGTTGTGATGATTATCCAAATTCTTGCCCACTTTCCACCTCCACAGCTGTTCCCACTGCCTGCTCTGCTTCGATGCCTCGGGGCATTGCCCAGGTTTGGTGGGACTCACTCACAGAGGCAGTGGGGTGAGGGAATCCTTTCCAGGACTGCAGGAAGGCTGTTGGAGAGAATCCCAGGAGGTGACACCCCTGCTGTCACCAATCCATGGAGCACGTGGGACTGGCTGGATCCTTCTGGCAACTCGTGGGATCCTCCAGATGATCTGCAGGAGAAACACCCAGGTGAGACCATTCATCAGAACCAAGTCCAATGGTCCCTCACGACTTCGCTGCAACATGACCCTGCAGACTTGCAGTCACCTTGCTTGGAGGAGGTGACCTCAATGTCCCCTTGTCTCTGAGCTGTCTCACAGAGGGAAAACCTCCTCCCACCCCGTGGTGAGTCTGTGGGGCACCCTCTGTCCCAGCCCCATGAGGAACCTGGGGCAGCCGGTGGGCTCCTGCCCTATGTCCGGCACTGGGGGCTGGCTCTGGGCGTGGCAGCTGGGGGGTGGGATGGACTTGTTTAGGAGAGTGAGTCCCAAAGGACACCAGAGGCTCAGCTGTTGTTTCTAAGTCTGTCCTGGATGCCCTGGGGAGCCTGTTGTCTTTGTGAATTCCATCGGGGTTGACAAAAACAGGATGGTGCTTGGAAGAGGGCAAGGACAGGATGGGTGGGAAGGCTCCAGAGGAGGGAAAGACATTGCTGCAAGTCCACTTCTTCAGGCAGATTGGCTTCATGTGGGGCAACTAAGCTGCTTACAGGGGTCAGATACCTTTGAATTTGGAGTCCCAAGAGCCTGAGGGGCCAGGGACCATTGCAGTTCTCCCAAAGTCAGAGGGCAGACGTGGCAGTCCCTGCCATATTTGCAAGGTCCATTTGATGTCCACTGATGAGGAAGGACAACACTCTCCAGGGACTCGGTGTGTCCTGAGGGAGAGAGAAACTGCCCCAAACCATCTAAATACATGCCAGGGGGTCCACTAGTAAAAGACCAAACACAAGTGACCTGTAGGTCACGGGGACATTTAGGGACAAACAGCTGTCCCTGGGGACTTGGTCCTGGATGGTTCTGACCTCCCCATACAGCTCTCTGTGAATCTTCTGTTGACATCCATCCCCTCAGTGGCAGCCCATGGAGACCCTTCACTTTAAGCAGTGGCTCTCAGTAACAGGGGGCTATTACTTTGCTCTGAATTTGGCCTCAGCACCGCTCTGCCCCACAGACTTCCAGCCTCATCCTTCCTACCCCCCTAGAAGCTCAGAGTGATGTCCAAAACAACCCCTCACCTTGAGGCAGGTCACTGTGGTTTGTGAGCTGGGGATGGGGATGGAGACCCAAAATGTCAGCTGGATAGGAGGGATGGGACATCCTTGGTTCCTGCCCCTTCTCCTGCTGCAGCCCCCCATGGCAGTGTTGGAGCTTTGACACCAACAGGGAAGCCCCAAATCGAGGGGTCCCACTAGCCCATCCTGCCCTTTCCTCCTCCTCACTCCGGGTCTCAGCAGAGCATGAAACCTGAGCCTGGAGCAAATGGCATCTGAAGCAGCCCCTGTCCCATCTCCGGGCAGCAGGAGCTGTGGGAATGCAGTGCCTTTGTCACGGGCTAATTTTGGCTCCTCTGTGCTCCGAAAACAATCCCAAGGCAGCCGGCAGGAAAGATGCTGGAGGCCCAACCCCGCGGGGGCTTTTGCCTTATAAAGGTCTAACAGGGCTGGTTTAAACCCTCCTCCTCTCCTGCAGTTGGGATCAGATCTGCTGCACTGGCTCTTGGAGCCAGGGAAGGGAAAAGGTCCTTGGGGGGGACCCCGAGGTGAGTGGGCACAACAGGGGGGTGTCCCCTGCCCGCTGGGGTTTGCTTAGTGCAATCCACACAAGGATGGCACTGCCACTGCCATTGCCACTGTGACCATCACCAAACTCCCTCCAGGTCACAGCATCACCACCAGCCCACAGCTCCCTGTTGGTGTCCAGGCAGGATGGAGCTGGGAAGGCGGCGGTGCATCTCTGTGGGATGGGGGGGCTGTCTTTGCCCCCCACCACGGGAGCTGCCCCAGCACGCAGCTGTGTGTCCCTCCGTGACCATAATAGCCCCAGGATTAACATACCGGGCATTGTCCCTGCTGGGCCCCACGCTGGGAATTGTTTGCTCCTAAATTTGTCCCTGAATATATCCCAGGGAACAGGTGTTGCTTGCCCTGTGATCCCTTGCCATGCAAATCCTCCCTCCAGAGGGGCACTGGGCGAGGGGCTTTGTGGGGTGCAGGGGGGTGAGGCAGAAGCTTTTTTGCTTCTTTTCAGGAATTTCATGGGGAAAACTTCAGGGCCTGTGAGAAGCTCCAAGTTGCTCCCAACCCACTGTGCTGTGCTGGGTCCGTCTCCCCAAAGGGGACTGATCCTTGGTCCCAAATCCATCTGTTTTACCCTACCACCCCTCAGCAGTGTGCCCTATCCCGGCCTGAGTGGGTTTATCCTCCTGCTCTGGTGGCTCCCAGGAGGTCCCTTGGTCCCTGGGACATCTTCCTGTGTATATCCCATCATGCAGGGGATCAGCAATGCAGCAGCTCCCCAGGCTGCTCACAACCCCCCACCCCTCAAACCCACAGAGACTTACTGAAAGCAAAAAGGAGAAGAAATAAAATTTAAACAAACAAACAAACAAATAACCACCACCACCACCACCCCCAAAAAAAAAAAAAAAAGGAATACCAAAGAGAAACAAAAAAAAATAACCAAGATATTTTCTGCAAAGAAAAAGCACTGCAGTGTTTTGGCTCACGGATTCTGCCTCCCCCCAAAAGACTTTCCAGCATCTCTGATACTGTTTCACACTGGAGAGGAGCGAGGCAGAGGTGCCATGAGGGTACAGCCCATCCCTGTGGGCATCACCATCACTGCCCGGTCAGCCTGAGCTGAACATCAGTGTGTTCACACACAGCATCTGTGTGAGCAGCAAGTGCTGCCCAAGCTGGGGGGATTCCAGTGCTTAAAGGGGCTCCAAGAGAGCTGGAGAGGGACTTTGGACAAGGGATGGAGTAACAGGACAAGGAAGAATGGTTTCTCACTGCCAGAGGGCAGGGTTAGATGCAATATGGGGAAGAAACTGTTCCCTGTGAGGGTGGGCAGGCCCTGGCACAGGTTGGGCAGAGAAGCCGTGGCTGCCCCATCCCTGGAAGTGTCCAAGTCCAGGCTGGACAGGGCTTGGAGCAACCTGGGATGGTTGGAAGAAGTCCCTGCCCATGGCAGGGGGTGGAACAAGATGAGCTTTAAGGTCTGTTCTGACCCAAACCATTCTGGGATGATCCACATGCAAACAGCACCAGAATTCCCATAATCCAGGGGTGCTCATGGGTGCCCTGGCACAATCCAGGGGTGCTCGTGGGTGCCCTGACACACGAGTGCACTGACACAGGGCTGATGTGTGTGTGTCACCCCGTGTCCCAGGCGGTGCCCCAGGTGTGTGCAGCACGTCACAGCGTGCTGGGACTCGCAGCAAACGCTTGCAGCAGGAGGGGATTTGTGCTATTTTTACTGACCACTTGCAGGCAGGGCTGCCATTCAATACTCCCCCTCGGCTGCCAGCCCCCGGCACTGTGCGGCTCTCCAGGGGCCAGGCATCACCTCCCTCCTGCACTGCCTCAGCTCCCTGAGGGTCAGGCATCACCTCCCTCCTGCACAGCCCCAGGTAAGGCACTGCCCTGCTCTCTGAGGGTCAGGAATTGCCTCCCTCCTGCACAGCCCCAGCTCTCTGGGGGTCAGGCATCGCCTCCCTCCTGCACAGCCCCAGCTCTCTGGGGGTCAGGCATCACCTCCCTGCTGCACAGCCCCAGCTCCCTGGGGGTCAGGCATTGCCTCCCTCCTGCACAGCCCCAGCTCTCTGGGGGTCAGGGATCACCTCCCTGCTGCACAGCCCCAGCTCCCTGGGGGTCAGGAATCACCTCCCTCCTGCACAGCCCCAGGTAAGGGGGTGACCTGCCT
>VXBX01004390.1:14463-44701 GCA_013400415.1 Scytalopus superciliaris
CTGGGGGCCAGGCATCCCCCCCCTCCTGCCCAGCCCCAGCTCCCTGGGGGTCAGGCATCACCTCCCTCCTGCATAGCCCCAGGTAAGGTACTGCCCTGCTCCCTGGGGGTCAGGCATCGCCTCCCTCCTGCACAGCCCCATCTCTCTGGGGGTCAGGCATTGCCTCCCTCCTGCACAGCCCCATCTCTCTGGGGGTCAGGAATCGCCTCCCTCCTGCACAGCCCCAGCTTCCTGGGGGTCACGCATCTCCTCCCTCCTGCACAGCCCCAGCTCCCTGGGGGTCAGGCATCGCCTCCCTCCTGCACAGCCCCAGCTCCCTGGGGGTCACGCATCTCCTCCCTCCTGCACAGCCCCAGATCAGGCACTGCCTTGGCATCCTCCTGCCCGAGGCTCCTTGGGTGTGCTGGGGAGACCCCCTGGCACTCACATGTGGCGGCGTGGAAGAGAGGGACGTGAATTTATCAGAATTCCTCCCCCTCTCTGAGCTGGGTCAAACATTCTCCTCTTCTCTTGGAGAGAGGATTGGTGAGGCTGCAATACTTTGGAGCTGAGATTTGGTTGGATTGTTTTGAAAGCTGGCAAACAGGACTGTTTCGGGGAGCATTTCCCAGTGTGTCCCAGTCTGGCTGCTCACTGGTGTGAGGTTCAAGGGTGGGGGGCAGAGTGTGGCACCCTGTTCGCTGGGAGGGTGCTCGTGGTTTGTCTCCAGCCTCCCAGGATGGGGGAGGATGTCGAGATTGACTGTGTTTGGCCTTTTGGGATTATTTCTTTTAAGGATTTCCATGATCTAATGGTTCAATGAGCTTTTCACAGCTGTGGGAGTGCAAACAGTGCAGAACTAGCTTGTTCAGATCCTCTCATCCCCATCAGAGAGCAAAGTCTCTTGTGGGTGCTCCAGATCCAAAAGTCCTGGCACTGGGGATTGCTGGGGATGCCTTCCCAGCACAGCTGAGTCCTGGCTGTCCTCCAGGGAGGCAGTTTGGAACTATTTGGCCCTAAAAGTTGACTGACCTTGGCAGAGGTCGTCAGCCTGAGGTGCTGTGTGGATCCCACCTCCTCGGGACGCCGGGCTTTGCTCTGATGGGGAACACTGGAGACACTGAGAGGCTTCACCCAGCCCCTGTCACCTCCAGAGAGACAAAGGCTCTTCTGCCACCCCCAAAATGAAGTGGGACCTGACCTGCTCAGTGCACCAGCGCTGAATGGTTTCCTCTGGGATGTTTGTCATGGGGCCAGAAACCTCCCAAAAGGCATTTCTGACTGATTTGGCTTTAAGGACAAAAAAAAATTTCCTGTTCTTGGGATTTTTCCTTGTAAATCCAGGGATCGGGGAGGCTCTGGGGGAGATGATTCCTGCTGGGATTTCATGGCATTTCACCCCCCAGCTCCATTCCTTTAGGACACAGTTCTGGCCAGGCTGCAGGGAGTGTGGGGAGGGGACAGGGAGAGGTGGGCAGAGACAGGAGGTGCCCTGAGATTTGCTTGGCAGAGGCTCCACACACACCTGGGAGCAGCCCTTTGAGACCAAAATTGTTCCCTTTTGTTTCCCCCAGAAAGACTCTTTGGGGTTTAAACCCCTTTTCCAAATTTAGGAGGGTGCCAAATGATCAGGGCAAAAAAAAAATCCCACCTTGGCTATTTCAGTTCTAAGGAAAAGAACTGAACACACCCCTGGAAAACACTGTTTCTTTCTAAAATATGACATTTGTTGTCACTGCTGGTTGGAAAGAGGAAAAGAATAAAAAAAGGACTGACATTTTGCCACACATTTTTCTGTTACTGGGGCTCAAACAGTGCCCCAGTTTCTTGGTGAGTGAGGGCAGTGCCAGTGGTGGGGGCAGCGAGTGAGGCAGCACAGTCTGGAGCAGCTGCCAGGGCACGAGATCAGCAAATAAACGTAAAATATGAAACCAGGAGTGTTTCACCAGGGATGTGGCTGCTCAAGGAACCTGCTTAGCTGAGGGCTGTGACTTACTGAATCCCAGAATGGGTTGGGTTGGAAGGGACCTTAAAGCTCATCCCATTCCATCCTGTGCCATGGGCAGGGACATCTTCCAACTATCCCAGGTTGTTCCAAGCCCAATCCAGCCTGGCTTTGGACACTTCCAAGGATGGGGCAGCCACAGCTTCTCTGGGCAGCCTGTGCCAGGGCCTGCCCACCCTCACAGGGAAGAATTTCTTCCAACATCCAATCTAAACCTACTCTCTGTCAGTTTGAAGCCATTCTCCTTTCTCCTAACTCTCCACACCCTTGTACCAAGTTTCTCTCCATCTCTCCTGGAGCCTCTTTAAGCACTGGAAAGGGCTCTAAGGTCTCCCTGGAACTTTCCCTTCCCCAGAATGAACACCCCCAGCTCTCCACGGCAGAGATGTTGCCCCGTGCTCCGTCACTCCCCGGATGGGTTTTGGCTGCCCCTCAGGGAGCCGCAGGACGGGACTCCCCGAGCCAGCAGAGTGCGGGGAGCCCCAAGGCACCCCGTTTCTCCTGAGATTTCCAGCCACGCTCACCTCCATCCTCTCGCCCGGAGCTGGGGCGGGTGATGGAGCCGCCGGGGGAAGAGCTCCGCGCTTGGGAAAACCCCCGAGGAGCAGAGCCCGAGCCCTGCAGGGCCGGCTGGCGGCAGGTCGGAGCCTGCCCCAAATGAAATCAGCTTTCCAGGCGGCTCGTCCTGGGGTTTCGCAGCGCGATTTGGAGGCTGCGGAGCTGCTTCCCCCTCCGCCGACAGCGCGGGGCAGCACCGCACCTCGGGACGGTCCCAGCGCTGCCTTCTGCTTGTGTGCGGGTTTCGGATTTGCGCCTTTTGTTTCGGATACTTCCCTCTATATTTTTTTTTCTGTTTGTTTTCTTTCTCTTTTTTTTTATTTTTTGGCAGGCGAACAGCGCATCGCCGCAATGCCAGAGCCGTAAGTATCACAAAAACCCCTCGGATTCACAAAACCCTCTCCCGGTGGCTCCTGCCGGCTGAGTTTGTCCATGTGGAGTTCCAATCAGGAGCCCGGCCCCAGCTCAGCACCTGTGTGCCGTTCTCCTTGCAAAAGCAATCTTTAAATAACACTTATTAGTGATTCCAGTGTCCCAGTTCAAACCTTTGAGCTTTCCCGGATCCCAAAATGTGGATCTGAGGTGGGCAGCACCACTTGATTTGCCCTCAGGTTCCCCACAGCACATTGTACAGGCAGAACATGTTCCCTGGTGTGCAGGGAAGGGGGAAACCTCCCTGCCAAGCTCTCAGGGACCAAAGACACGGGGATGGAAACCTGAGCAGGGTCCAAGCATCCTGGGAGCAAGTACATGAGGGTCTTGTGGCCCGAACTGCAGGGGCCAGGGTGGGGTTGGCAGGATGGATACCCTGTCAGCTCCCCTGAGGCATCTGAGTGGCATTTTGGCTTTCTGAGCAGTGGCTCTGAGCAATCACTGCATTTCCAGAGAGCACAGTCATCTCAGACGTGGCTCACGTGCTGGTGGCAACCATTTGACACAGAAATAAAGAGCCAACTGCACTCACACAAGATGCTTTTCTTGACTATTCCTTCTTTTTAACTGTTTTCTCCTCTCGTTTCTTATTGCTCCTTCCTGGCTGCTCCCCTGCCTGCAGGGAGGTAAGTGCCTTTCCTTTCAGGAGTGATCTCGGTAACTGCTCTGCATTTGTTGTGAGTTTGTTTTCAAAGGGTGTTTTCTCTTTCCTCCCCTTTCCCCTAGAGAAAATCCAAGATCACAGCCTCGCGCAAACTCCTGTTGAAGGTGAGTCCCGAGGGCTGGAAACTCCCTGGGATTTGTGTTGCCGGGGGAGAGGAGCAGAGTTGGAGTGGGTGGTTGGTGGGACAGTGATGAGGAACGGCACAAACATGGGCCGTGGGCAGCAGCTCCCACCCCACCTCGTGTCTTCTCACTCATGTGGGCTTTGTGGCCCGAGCAGCAAACAAACCTCCCCTCACCTCCCCTTCCCTGTGGTGGGGGGAGGCTCTGACACCCTCAGCTCTGAAGCCACAGCCCCGGTGTTTGTGCTCCAGCAGCTCTGCCACACAAGCCTGGGAGCTCCCCGGGGATGTGGCTTGGGATAAACATTCCATGCCCCAGCAGAGCCAGGAGAGTGCCGACATCAGCACCCATTGGGACCAGCAGCCCCCGGTGCTGCTGCTCCCCCCGCCTTGGGGGTCCCCACACGAAAGGTGTGGGCGGGTTTTGATGTGGGTTTGGGGGCACAGCTACAGGAGGGAGGAGGTTTGGCACTGTCCCATCCTACAGACAGGGTGCAAGGAGGCTTGGGGGGGAATAGGGGAGCCTCTTCACACTTCTGCCATTGGCTTGTGCTCGTAGAGTTTGATGCTGGCAAAAGCAAAGGAGGAGTGGGATCAGGAGATCGTGGACAAGCAGACAGAAAAGGAAAGATACCTGTCGGAGCGGATCACGCCGCTGCACACCAGTGGGCTTTCCTTGAGCCAGCTCCAGGTATTTCCCACGTCTGAGGGTGGAGTGAGCTCCCTGGGAGCATGGAGGGGCCTCACTCACTGCTCTCCCATTGTGCTTGGCCCCCAGGACCTGTGCAGGGAACTGCACGAGAAGGTCGAGATTGTGGATGAAGAGAGATACGACATCGAGGCAAAGTGCAACCATAACACCCGGGAGGTAGGAGGGAGGACAGGCTGTTTGCTCTGCAGCAACTCCCTCCCAGGGGGTAGCTCAGTGGGGATCTGACAGGGACTGGGCTGAGCTTGGATGTGGGACACTCACTGGGGTTATCTAAGGGCTGGTGTTTGCTCTGCAAGGCACCACTCAAGGTGCACAAGGTTCATCCCTGCCTAAGGGAACTCAAACCATCCAAGGGGTCCACAGTCAACCTCTTCACTCTCCTGGTCACCCCATGTGGGTCTGAGAGTTTCTCATGGTGCAGCTGCCATCTGAACAGGCTGGGATGAGGCCATGACAGCAGCTCTGTGCTCGGGTGGACAATCCCTTGGTGAGGATGGTCCTCATGGGTGCAGGACAGGCACACACTCCTCTGGGGCTCCGTGTTGGGAGACACTCCTGCTTTCACACACCTTTCTGTGCAAGGCAGCTGTGCAGGGACCTCCTACTCATCTCCCTCCCCTCAACCTGCAGATTAAAGACCTGAAAATCAAAGTTCTTGATCTCCGAGGGAAGTTCAAGCGGCCCCCCCTGCGCCGTGTCCGCGTCTCGGCCGATGCCATGCTGAGGGCTCTGCTGGGCTCCAAGCACAAGGTGTCCATGGATCTGAGAGCCAACCTGAAGTCTGTCAAGAAGGAGGACACGGAGAAGGTGGGTGACTCTTCTGGAGGCTTCCTTGCCCTTCTCCGAGGTGCCCTTGTCATCCCTTGTCAGCCTCAGAGAGAGCTCGGGGCAGTCCTTGTGGGGCACTGCCCATTGTGGGAGCAGGAGGAGCATTTTGGCTGGGCCACGTAACTAGTGGATGGTAAAAAGTGATATTTAGGGCTTTGCCCACGATGCTCTTCCCTCCCAGAGCACGTGGAGGTCTTTCATCTGGGCCCCCTTGGCGTGACTGTTGAGCTTCATGTGCAGAGAGTTTGGTCTTTGATCTTCCAGAGAACCAGGAGAGCTCCCGTTGGGTGCGATCACACCCCGAAAACTCCCAGGGAACTCCCAGACCCAGATTAGCTAGAACAGAGCAGCCCGGCAAGCCACTTGGCCTCACATAAATGGCCTGGTTCCCACCTGCTTGGCAGAGGTGTGAGAGGGGAAAGTCTCAGTACCAGGGATGGAGAGGGATGCCCAAACCTGCCTGGGGTGTGCAGGTGCCCCAACAGCAAGAGCTGTGCTGCTTTCCTGAGACCTCTCCCCAAAGGGGTTCTGGAAGATTGGATGAGAATCTCAATTTTCAACTATTATTTTCCTTTCCCCCCTGTTGTCATTACAGCACTTTTCCAATCCTTTGGATAGAAAAGTGTATTTTCTGCCCTCAGCACCAGCTGGTGGATGGATCTGGCTTTGTTTTAGATGTTGTGAGATGATGTTGGGGCACAGCTTGTAATCCATGGATGCTGTGGGTTGGCAGAGCAGACAGCTGGACATGCTCCCAGAGCTGTCACCTCCCCTGTCTGCTCTGGAAATGGCTGCAAGTCTCTCAGTGCCACAGCAGCAACTCCCTCTGAAAGCCTGGAGAAGGTGGAGGTTGGTTTTATGGAGCTGGAAAGTCCAGTTGGGAAATGGCTTTGCTTACAATGGCCCCAGTGTTGCTTGTGTCAGTCCAAAGTCCCATGTCCTGGTTTCTTCCTCCTAAAGACATTTTTCTGGGATTTCTGTGCCTCCTAGTGCATGAATGCAACTTGGCCAGGCTTTGAGGGGGGACCCTCCACATGAATCCAGATCTCCTTGTGGAGATCAAACCCTCCCAGCCAGCTCCACGTGCAGGGACACGCAGCAGAGCCGGATCTGAGGGAGAGGCTGTTTGCAGCAGGGCAGCTGCCTCCCCCAGCCCCCTGTGAGCCAAGGGCTCTGTGCAAGGGGCAGGGACAGCGTGGGGCTGCTGTGCCCCCTGTCCCACAGCCCCTGCATCCCTCTGGCAGGAGCGCCCCGTGGAAGTGGGCGACTGGCGCAAGAACGTGGAGGCCATGTCTGGCATGGAGGGGAGGAAGAAGATGTTCGACGCTGCCAAGTCCCCCACGGGGCAGTGAGAGGTAGGGCCCTGCTCCTCCTTCCCCCCTCCTGCTCCCTGCAGCATCCTCGCTCTGGGCTTGTGGCTGGGGAAGTGCAGAAACCAACCCCATTCCTCACAGGAAAAGGCATCCCCATCCTCATCTCCCAGCCCTGTGTGGTCACCCCGTGTGGGTGTCTGTCCCACACGTCCCTGCCATGGGGCCCCTGCCAGCAGCTGTTGGTCCTCTCTGGGGTCTGCTGCCCACACCACACTGGGCTTCGCTGGCACCAACTCCAGGCTGCTGAAAGCAGCCCAAAACTTCTCTCCTGCCCCACTGCTCTGTTTCTTTCCCACAGGAGCATCAGGAAGAAGAGCCTCCCCAGCGCTGCTGCCCCCCTCCCTTTCCCTCCCTGCCCCTCCGTGCTCTTTCCACCCTTACCCTGAGCTCACCACTCTGCTGAAACAGGTGGACAACTGTGTGGGAAGGAGACCTGAGCTTCCTTCTTGCAGCACTGCCACCAGCCCTGCTCCCTGGCACAGCAGCTCCCTGGTGTCACCTGAACGGGCCATGCTGTCTCCAAGGGGCCACTGGCCATCCCTCCCCTCCCACCACTGCAGAGGCTCCAGAGGTGGCTCCTGGTCCTCTCCCTCCCCCGTCCTTTGGTGGATGCAGCCCAAGATGTCCCTTTGTGGCTGCTCATTTATTAAAGGATGGTGTCCCAGGTGGAGCATCGTGTGGGCTTGTCACTGGGGACACTGGCCAGGGGCAGGGGCTGCTCCACAGCCTGGTGGGGAGGACACCCAAATCCTCTGCTGCCACCCTGAAACGTCCCTGTGCTGGCTGTCAGGCCAGAAGCACATACAGGGCTCAGACTGGCTTTGGGCCCATCTCTTCCAGCCCCCAGGCTGCTCCCTCCTGTCCCACCAGCCCTGATGAGCCCTCCTGAGCCCTTGCTGGGCTCCAGCAATGCATCAACCTCTCCACCACCAGGCTTGGGGCTCTGTGGAAGAGCTGCCTGCTGGCTCCCCCAAGCCTCCTTTTCCTCTGGTTTTAGAAAAGCCTTCAGACCTTGCTCCCCCAGACACCAACTCTCTCACTGACTGGCCCAGCTCAGGTCCAGGAGCTGTGGGACCCCATTTCAAGCTTTATTCCGAGAAGTGTTTCAGGAGAGCATGAGATGAATCCATCTTTCAGGCCAAACATCTCATGCTTCCCCCCAGCCCTATCATTTCCTGTATCACAGCCCCCCAGACTGCAGCTGGTGGAGTGGAAGCAGCTGGGAATGTGCCAGCTCATCCCCAGGGCAGGGCTGGGGGGGTGAATTGGTGAGAATTCACACCATATCCCTTCTTCTGGCTGGTTGCAGTGCAGGAGATGCTCAGGCCCCCACAGAGTGCTGCTTTAGTGCCTTGTCCACATTTCCAGGGGATCCAGAGGAGCTGCAGCACTCAGGGTTTCAAACCCACACCACCCCGTGGGTGTGTTGCAGCACAACCCATCCCTTTGTAGTGAGCTTGTAAAGAGCAGAAAACGCAGTAAAACTGGGAGCAAAGTACAGGTCTCCAGACAGGGCTGGAAGGAAACAGCATCAAAAAAGTGTGTGGTTTCCAACGGGGCTCAGCCTTCCCAGGAAAACATTACATCTCTTTAGGGTGGCCCCATTCAGATGGCTCCTGCAGGACTTCCCACAGCAGGCTCATGGCTGGCAAGGTGGGTTTGGGTTTGGGAGCTGGATTGCCCTGGCCATCACATCCCTTTCTTTGGCCAACTCAGGGATACTGGGGTGAACCACTTGCTTTTGTCCCTGGGCAAAGAGGGTGAGGGCAGGTGGTGACTGACTGGGAACCCTTCTTTCTAGCACGGTCATTAGCACTTGGGCTGCCACAACATCCAGCAGATCATTTAAAACTCATAGGAAAATTCATCCCAAAATCCAGGCTAGCTCAGGAGTGGCTGCCAACTGGAAAATGCCCATTTGCTCCATTAGCAAACACTGATGCTCGATCTTTGTCGTTCCACCTGACCCTCCATGCCATGACTGGAGCAGCTGCATGGCACACAGAGCCTTTCCTGCTCATTTTTTGCCTTTTCAAGCTTAATTTGGCCAAGCAGCCACAGCCTAGCACAGCTCCAGGACCCACAGCCCCCTTGTCCTCACCCCCCACACACCAGGACAGGCTCTGGGCAGGGACAGCTCTGGGACTTGAGTCTCTGTCTTGGCCAACCGAAGTGACTCCACTCTCAGAGGTGATCAGAGACCATTCGTGGTGAGATCCCAGGACCTGCCACAGCCCAACCTGCCCCACCACTGGAGACAGAAGGTTCTGGCTCCCATCTCCCCCCTCCAAGCTCGGTGCCCAGGCGGGAGCTGTGCCCAGGCAGCGCCCTGGGAGCCCGCCGTGTGCACTCTCCCCAGAGGGAACTCACACAGTCGGCAGCCATCCTGGCACGGGAAGAAAGATGTGCAGGGAGAGGGGTAATGACTGTTACCTGACCAACTGGTATAGCTGGAAAAGGCAAGAGAGGATTCATGGCAACAAAGCCTTCTTCAGACCCGGAATAGAAGCAGAAAACGGCACACCAAGGGTTGAGAACAGTTGCTCTGAGCTCAGTGCAATTATGCTAATTTGGTAATTAAAAAAAGAAAACCTGGGGTGTTGTTTATGGGGCGGGGAGGGATGGAAATGAGATGAAAGGCGTTACAGGTGCTGTGGGACCAGGCCCTGGTCGATGCTGGGCAGCCAAACTGTGCCTGTGCCCCTGCCCAGCTCATCCTCAGATGCTGCACACCAAGACACCCAAAACTGCTGCAGAGATCCCTGGTGTGACTCTGCAGACACTGCCAGGGCCAGGCTGGGTGTGCTCAGCCCACATGCACTCAAGTGTAGGCTAAAGGTGGATTTATGTGGCTGCCTCGTGTTTTAGATTGAGGGAGGAGAGAAAAACTCAATCCCCAAACTCTTCACTCTCCAAGTTCCCCTGCTTTTCCAACATATGATGCTCCCGAGACACCATGTCCCATTTTCATCCCTCTCTGGGGGAAAACCACACTGGCTGTCATGGGAAAACAAAAGTTTATGGGTTCCACTTTTATTAGGTACATGGTAAAAACGTGGGGGCGGGGGGGAAACCTTTTTAGTGGGATTGAATCTCAAGGGGAAGATGCCACTGTCTGCTCTGAGCATGAGACTCTCCTGGTTGGATCAGGGGACTTTGAGCCAAGTCTTGTCCTCCACCTCTGCTCTGGAGCTGCTTCTGTGGCTCTGGGCCAGCTGGGAGCTCAGCTCTCCCCTTGGCAAAGGGGACATCCCTGGATGCTCCTGGCTTCCCTCACTCTGGGCCAGCTCTGTAGTTCTACGGTCATTTCCCTACCAGGTGACAATAATCTCATTTTCTTCTCACTGAATTAGAAGGGAACCCCACAATAGTCCCTTTCTGATGAAAATTCAGCCCAAATGGGGGACTTACAAGGCTTTTCTTAGGGAGAGAGGTTGATGCTGGAGTCACTAATGAAAGGGTGTTTCATTACAGAAGCACTGGAAGTCATTCATGTCTCCTTGAGCTGAGCAGAGCCCTGTCCCTCTTGTCCTACAGTTTGCTCCACTGCAGCCAAAAGCTCCCAAAGCAAAGCAAAGCACTGGGAGCTTAAAATCATACAAATTTCAAATTAAGTTGGACAGTAGAAAAACAACCATTGATCCAGTCAATGGTTTTCTGCTGGAAAGGCTTTGCTGGCAGAGATGGGATGAGGAAGTTGCAAAAGGCTTGGTCCAAATGTTGACTTTGAAAAATATCCCTCCTAGCTGGTTGTACAATGGTCCCTTCCTCTCCTAGGATGGGCTGTGAGCCCCTTGCTGACCAGTCCTGCCCAGAGACACTTCAGCTGTGCCCACATATTTCCCTGAGCATTATTTGCAGCTCAGCTGGAGGCTGGACCTGCACAGGGAGCATGGGGGGGGAAGATCAGTGGTGATGGGCAACCTCGGGGTGGGAAGGGGTTGAAGTTTATCCCACAGCCTCCTGAAGATGACTGTGACACCCTGCCCTGCCCAGGGCTGACACCAGGCTGCAGTCCCTCGTGGTGAAGCTTAAACACCACCCCTGTGACTCTCATGGTGCAGTGTCAAACCCCATGGTTGCATCAGCAAGGTCTTGGCACAAGCACTTGTCACCCTGGGCATTCCAGCCCCAAGGACAGGCTGGTCCTGGATATCCTCCATGGGGTAAAACTGGAAGAAATGGGTTTCTTCACCCCCATTTTCACCTGCAGCCCCCCAGGCTGGGGAGAAGCAGGGCTGGGTTGGGGTCCAGTGCTCGCTGTGAGTGGGGTGCATCCATCTTGCCCATCTTCTCCTGCTGTGGCCTGATCCCTCTCACTCACTGGTTTCTCATGAGTTGCAACTAACCCATTGGTGCCCAGCAACAGGATGAGGAGTAATGGTCATAAAATAAAACACAACAAGTTGCACCTCAACATGAGCAAGAGCTTCTTTCCATGGAGGGTGGCAGAGCAGTGGAATAGCTGCCCAGGGAAGTCATGGATTCTCCCTCTCTGGAGACATTCCAAACCCACCTGGACACCTTCCTGTGTCACCTGCTCCAGGTGACCCTGCAGTGGCAGGGGGTGGGACTGGGTGACCTGCAGAGGTGCCTTCCAGCCCCAACCATCCCGTGATTCCATGATTCCCTGAGGGATGCAATGCAGTCTGACATGCAGCTGCTGGCAGAGAGCCAGGCTTGTTCTGCCCATCAACCAGAAAGGTTCACACTGATGTCACTTTTGGGAGGTGTCCATCATTTGTCATCCTTACACCTGGGGTATCACAGGGATGGCATCTGATGAGGGGATCGGTCTGCAGGGAATGGAGTGGGAACCTGAAGGATGACGTAGCACCTGTGAGGCACTGTGGTGGAATTTCTGAACCAAGAGTTGTCTTTTTCTTAAAAAAAATAAAGGTATAGATGAAAAACCCCTCTGCTAGGCAGTGTGAGGCACTTTGGGCAAGGGGTGGGATTTTGTCCAGTTTCTGAGCAAACACACACCAATTCCAGACACCTCCTGACTTTCCTCTCACAGCAGAGTGCCATCAGTTCCTAGTGCATCATGCACATCTCCCCAAAAGCTGAAGGAACTGTAGCAGGGAAAGGACAGCCCTGGACCCTCCCAGTGCTGCAGAGCACAGGGATACAGGGAGATGCTGAGGGAGCAGAGGGTTTTAAAGCTGGTGGAACCTCTGTGAGCTGTGGCAGGGATGGGATGGGGCTGAGCAAGGCTCAAAGACCCCTTTTTGTGGCCTTTGAGCCCATGGCCCAGCCCAGTGGGGAAACCTGGGAGATGCTGCTGCTCCACCACGGCAGCACAGCAAGGATGAGCCTGGGGAGAAGAGGGAGGAGCTGAGCCATGAGTGATGCCAAGGGATCAGCGTGGCACAAAGGGTGGAGGTGGAGGGTTCACTGCTGGGCCCCAGGAGAGGCTGAGGAATGCCCTAATTACAGCACAGTTGTGGAAACTGGAAGCTCTCCACTGCCCTGTAGCCAAAGAAACAGGATCTGCATCGGAATGAGACACAGGACACTGTTCCCAAGGGAAAAAAACCCCCTCTGTTGAATCTGGTCTAGTTCCTAAGTGAGTATACATGAGTGTCTTCTGCTGGTCTGGCCTCCCTGAGCTCCTCAGGCACATGAAGGTCCCCTGGGCAGAGCAGGTATGGGACGGTTTGGCCCTGGAGCTTCTCTGCTCCCAGCAAAGCCCTTCCCTCCGCGGGCTGTGGATCTGGAACAGCAGATATGACAGCCTGGTGTGTGCAGTGAATCTGGATGAACATCAGGCTGGTTCCCCTGAGCATCCCTTCCCCCACAGACTCTCCCCTCTGCCTTCCTTTCATCACCTTCCACTCCAAGGACCTGCAGTTTGGGCTGGGCTTTGGCGATGAGCTCAGGGTGGCCAGAATAGCTCTGTAAAGGGAAATCCGGTTTCCCAAAGTGATCGGTGTTTGCTGAAGGCATCAATGAGCTTGTGGATAAGGGTGACCTGGTAGACAAGCATTTTCCTGGATTTCCAGAAGCAAAGACCTTCAGGTCAGACACGGGCGAAGAGGGAAAGTCCAAGCAGAGCTAAATAATCAACTAGCAGATAGGAAACAGTAGTGAGATAAGCTGCTGCTGATAATTCCTGTCTACTCGGCATAGCAGAGGGGAAGATTGATGACACAGATGTTCCAAAGGATCTGGCAGGACTTGGAGTGTGGGGATAAAATGGCAAAGGGTGTTTGGAAGAGTCTAAAGTGGCACACAGAGGGAAAACCCCAGCGTGGCTTCATATATGAGGTGATGGGCTCTGGGCTGGCTCTTGCCTGCTTGGGAGAGGTGTTTTGGGATTATGGTGGGCATGGAAAGACCTGGGGAACATCAGGGAAAACATGAGCTCCGTGGCAGCAAAGATCCCTAACCATGAGAGATCAATGCTTTGTGCTGTCAAACAGCTCAGCAGGACTCATCCAAGGTGAAGGAGTTTTTCCAGTAGCGGGGAATAGACCTTGGGAACTTCTTGCTGTGGGATATTTTCCTGTACTAACAATTTTCCTGGGTTTGAAGGAAACTGGGAAAATCATCTCCACTGATCCCACTGAAGGGATCTTATATAAAGAGGAAACTCTGTTCAGCTCAGGAGGTTTCTGAGCTGAAAATAAAACCTGGGGGAGGGTGAGGGGCGAGTGTCGTGGAGGCTCATCCTCTGCCTAATCCCCAGACACTAAATGCCCATCTAGAGTTTCTTCATCTTATTAATACAAGGAATCACAAACTGTGAGGTTTTATATTCCTTTATGTGTAGATCCTAGATGGGGGTGTTCTTTCACTGCCACGTTCAGCCTAATCCTTTTGAAAATCCTGCTAAGTCCTGTGCTCCAGTGCTGTCCTTTGGCAATGGGTTTTGCAAGCGCAGTGCTTGCCGTGCATTAATCAGAGAGGTTTATTGCTCTCTTATAGCTCTCTCTGATGCTCAACTGCTATATATAGTCTGTCAGCAATTAGCAGGATGCTTGCAAGGTTATTTAAGTAATTTTATTTTTTTTTTGCCCTTATGCCACAACTCGTGGAATTTTCTGTGTGTAGGAAAACACTTGAAAGACAAACAAGAAGAAAGAAGAAGACAGAAAGGCGGAGAACAAGCCCCACTCGGAGCGGACGGCTCATTTGACAGGGTTATCTTTTAGAAATGGGATTTTAATCAGGAACCTTTGATTAAAATAGTTGCTCAGGTCACGGCACACCCCTGTGGGCTGGAGGTGTGCAGGGCAAGCCCAGCCTTATAACCAGTTCCTCAGGCTGGTGGAGAGATGGATCTCCCTGGGATCAGAGACCAAAGTTGTGCTCGGGGGGTCCCAGATGGCATTTCCTGCCGGCCAAGTGCAGTGGGAACACGGGGTCCTGGCCATGCTGTGTGCCTGGAGGGACCTGCCTGGACCACCCATCACCCCAATAACTCAATCACCCCGTCTCCCCAGTAAGACAATCCCCCTGTTCCCCCAATAAGGCAGTCCCCCTGTTGCCTTCACATCTGCCCTTTGTAGGAGGGTGTTGTCCTGTGTCAGGGCAGGGGGATGAGAGTCTTGGGGGAAGTCCAGAGGGGTCGGTGGGCTTGGTGGGCTGGGCCCAAGCATGGGACGAGCCTGGGCACACAGCTCCTCTCTGGCACAGCGCTTCAGCACCCAAACGTTGGATCCTCCCATGCTTCAGCTACTTCCTCTGAGACTTTTCAGCGTGTTCTCCACTGCAGGGAAGCTCATAACGAAGGGGAGGCCGTGACAGCTCGATCCAGGACACCTAGAAAGGGTCTGCAAGGAGCGGGGGACCCTCCCATGCTCTTTGGAAAGCGCTGGACTGCGCCCAGCCGGAGGTGTTTTAATGACTGTTTTGGATCCCTGGGAGCCAGCCTCCTCCCACTCAGCCCAAGGTAATTCACCTCCTCCACCAGTGCTGGAGGAGTTGTTGACTGGTGGAGAGCGGCTGGTAGAACAGGTTCTCCGCAGGGAGTTGTCTCCGAAACCCTGGGAGACCTGGATGGCTCGAGCCCCGAGCGCGGGTCTCTGCTCGGAGCCTGAGCCTGGCACTGCGGCGAGAGAAGGAGGGAGCTGGTTTTTTTTTCTGCGTGGCACTTCTGGGCAGGGCGTCTTTCGCCCCACGCCGCTCGTAGACAAATTACAGCCTTGCCTCTGTCAAGGTAGATAAGGGACCATGTGATGCAGAGCGGTGCAAACGGGTGGCAGGCAGGGTAAAGGTGCACAGGGAAATAACCTTGCAGGGAGTTCCTCCCTCTCTCCCTCCCTCCCTCCTCGGGGAGCAGAGTCTCCGGGCGGTGCGGATCCAGAGGCGCCTTGGCCTTGATGCTTGCTCAAGTTCTGAGGGCTCTCTGAAACTCACGGGATGTCTTTTAGCAGAAGGAATTGGTCTGATCTCTCCAGGTAGGTTTAATGCTTAAACTCTTGCCACAGGTGGGAGGGAGGGGGTGAGGGTGGGCTGCTGCACGGCCAGCCTGGCCAAGGGGCGTTGGGAAGAGGGGCAGCCAGCCTGGGGGTGTTGTTTTGCAAGAGGTGTTGCCAGTCCCGTGGAGAGCTCAGCACTGCTGGGGTTTCTCGTGAGTGGGCGACATCAGAGGCATTTTTGTTTCTGCAGCCTGGGGAAGCTGAGCACTGCATAGGAAAATTACCCTGAAAACGCATTTTCGTCCCTTGTGGGACGCATTTTGGGTTTAGATTGCCTTTCTTTGGGGCACAGTCTGGCTGGGCTGTGCCTCCAGACTTGCTCTGGAGCTGGCTGGGGGGTTTTCCACTCAGCCCATGCCCACACAGCCCCTGGGTGTGTGTCCTGGCTCTGCCCCTGCCCGTCCGGTGCTGAGCAAGCCCTGATTCAGCAGCAGCTGCTGAGCCATTCCTGCAGCATTTCCTAAAGAGAGATTATTGGGCTCTCGGCCATCGTGGGGTGAGTCAGGGGCTCACACAAAGCTGGGGTGATGTGGGGATCACTCCTGACCCCCTGCAGACCCCAGGGCAGCACTGCCAGCCAGGTGCAGGTGGAGTATTGGAGACTCAAACACTGCCAGGCTCTCCATGAATCAGAGCAGAAATCCCAGTTTAAGTGGATGTGATGGCTCCAAGACTGAATTTCTAACCCTGGTGGTTTGTGTAAGAAAGGGGAATTCAGAGAATCCCAGACTGGGCTGGGTTGGAAGGGACCTTAAAGCTCATCTCGTTCCACCCCCTGCCATGGGCAGGGACACCTTCCACTAAGCCAGGTTTCCTCCAAACCCTGTCCAGCCTGGCCTCGGACACTTCCAGGGATGGGGCAGCCACATCTCTCTCTGTGCCTCACCACCCTCATTGTGACAGACTCTCTTTGAGAGCCCCATGCTCGGAGGCTGCCAGCTCACATCCTGCCTCTGTCAGGGATGGGATGGATCCAGAGGGCATTCCAGCCCCATCCACATCCACCTCCCCTGAGACACAGACCTGCACCCTGTGTGTTTCACAACCCCGAAGGCAGTTCCTGCACTCTCATTAGATGAGGCAGCACTGAAACAGCAGAAATGTCAGAAATCCCTGCACTAATGATTAACAGGAGAGGACAAGGCAGGGACACTTGCCAAACTTTTTTGCTCATCCCTTTGAGGTTAAAAAAGGTAAGACAGTGAAAAATAAATCCCCCTTTGAAAGGAAGAAGCAAATCCATCTCCTAATGGGTGGATTGCTTAATTAGGGATAACGAGAAGCTGCATGTGGAGGTTACGTGCTGCCTCAGAAAAAGCCAAGGAGATTCAAGGCAGGAAAATCCCATTTTTGTTTTGAAGGAGCCTGTGCATGTGAAAACAAAGAAGTAACTGGCTGTCACGTGGATTTAAACCAATGTTACTGCTCTGTGCTGTCACTCCTTGAAGGGCAGGAGTGCTGAGCAGAGGCACTGGCATGTGTATGTCCCCGTGTACCTGCCAGCCTTTCCGTGTCAGCCCAGGGGGATGAGGGTGGCTGCAGGGACAGAGGAGGGGGTGTCCCCACCTGGGGATGCTCATCAGCTCCCCCAGAGCACATCCCAGCCTTCTCCATCCCTGTTGGATGGTGTTGGAGCCCACCCGGAGCCCACCAGCAGTGGGTCTGATTGCTGTCGGGGTGTGCAGGGTGTTTGGGGGTGTGGGGGGTGATGGGGATGGGGGCAGTGGGAGGGAAGGACATTACAGAATCACAGAACGTGCTGAGTTGGGAGGGACCCACAAGGATCAGCGAGTCCAACCCTCAGCCCTGCCCAGGCCCATCCCCAAGAGTCACACCCTGTGCCCCAGAGCATCATCCCAACCCTCCTGGAGCTCTGGCAGCCTTGGGGCTGTGCCCACTGCCCTGGGGAGCCTGGGCAGTGCCCACCACCCTCTGGGGGGAAGAACCTTTCTTGATACCCAACTTCAGGCTGTTCCCACTGCCCTGTTCCCAGCCAGGACCTGTCCCCCCTCGCTCTCCGTTCCGCTCTGCTGGCCCTGCTGAGCTCCCCTGCCTGCCCTGACCAGGAAGAACAGAAGCCACAAATACTTGCGGGGGGTAATGTGGTTTAATTTATGACCCGGCTTTGATTACACAGTAACTCGTAACCACGCTGAGAGGCACCGTGTCCGCAGCAGGGCTCACCATCCCCGGACCCCTCTGACTTTCACGCCCTTAAAAGTCAAATCCACTGTAAACCCTGAGCCTGGATGACACTGGAACGGCAGGGACAGAGCTGGGATGAGGTTCTGGGATGGACCCTGGCGGGTTGTTGGGATTTGAGGCTGATTGAGGTGCTGCTGGTGAATGAAAACTGTCTTGAAAAGCTCAATCCAGCCAATAAAAATATTTTCCAACACAGGTCATGCACTGGCACAGAGGGTGGGCAGGTTTGGCACAGAGAAAGGAGAGGAGAGCTGTTTTCCAGACAACTTTTAATTCAGACTGGTGTTTCATAGCCCTCCCCACCCTCCTCCCACACACACACACTTGGCTTGTGCAAAAGAAAATGTTCAAAGATTACAAACCTTGCCTTTTTGGTACAATCTGTGATCATAAACAATAGCCACTTCATCCACATGCAGGGAGGAGGAGGAGTTCCTGTCAACCCTGGCAGTTGCCTTCAGCCTTTGATGCTTTTGCATCTGAGGCTTTTTGCCCTATAAAAATTAAATTGCCATTGCCACAACTTGCTTTTAGGCTAAAATCTTCCACCACTAAGCGGTTACCCTTCGAGTTCACGTGGTTGAGGTCTGTGTGGTGGCTCTGGGGTCCTGGCCTTGCTGAGTTACAGGTTCAATACCCTTCCTCCAGAAGGGTTGCTTAATGTAGGGATTCCCTTTGAATGAGTGCTCCCTCCAGCAGGAGAAATCAGGAGTTGTAAAGTCAAGTGCTTGTGTTGGGAAACGTGAGCTCTTTGTGACTCTTGGCTCATGTTGGCATCCTCCTCCTCCTCCAGCCCCATGCAGGGCAACTTCCATCAGCCCCTTTGGCCTTGCCCAGCATGTTTCAGCCTTCTTTCTTGCCTGGCACCAGGGCTGCAGGCTCCCAGTGCAGGACACAGCCTTCCCATGTCCTTCTGTTTCCTCCCCAACAGCCTGGCCAGGCAGAGGACCCTCGAGGATGAGGAAGAGCAGCAAAGAGAGCGCCGGCGAAGGCACCGGAACCTGCTGTCCTCCACATCGACGGATGAAGAGCCTCCCAGCCCTGGGAAAGACACCAGCCCAGCTTCCAGCAGGTGTGTGGGTCCTGCTGGCACCGCTCTTGCTCCTCACTCTGATGCCTCGCGTCTTGCTGCCTTGTTTTTCCCAGCCTGCTGCTGCAGTTGGTGGGAGTCTCTCCTGGACGGGGGTGGGCTGAGCTGTGGGAAGAGCCAGGGTCCAGCTGGTGTTTGGGCAGCAGGGTGGGCTCCACAGGAGGAGAAAAGAGGGGGATATCTCTGGTGGGCTTAATCACGGCCTCAACATGTCCTGTGGCACAGGGAGCCGGTGTGCTGGGGTGAGGGCTGGTGCCAGGGCTGAGCTCAAGGCTGGCCATGCCCTGGTGGGACCTGCAGCAGGTAAGAGGGTCCCATCTCTGCAGGGCAGGTGAGCAGAGCATGCAGAGCCTGGGTGTCCTCCTCCTCTAAACCTTGCAGTGATGTTGTGTGACCTTTGCTGTAATGGGGAGGTGACCCAAGGGCTTTCCAGTGGTGCTCCCAAAATCCCTGGCTGCAGGGAGCTGGGATTTGCCCTTACACAACCTGACCCATGTTCTGAAGAGATCCTGGGAATGTCCAGTATGTGGATGGTTTGTGTCCACAGTGGGACTCATGCTCCATAGATGTTTCTCTCCGTTTGAGACAGGATGGTCTTGGGATGCTTGGGGTGGATCTGGGCTGGACAGGGGCTGGACATGACTGACAGGTATGAGGTGGGTAGGACAAGCCCCCCTTCCCTGGTGGTGGCACAGGCTGCCCGTGTGGTGATTGCAATTCAGGAGGAGGGCAAATATTATCCCACCTCCTTCCCAAGTCCTGGAGATTGTGTCAATCCCACCCTGGCCAGTTGTCCTTCTGTCCCTTCCCAGACCTTGTGCTTGTTTGACTGGGAAGGAGGGGAAACAACTGTTTCACAGGCTGTGTTGGGACTGTGGTTGGACTTGATTGACTTCCAACCAACACTTCACACTTACAGAATGTGGGAGTTTTCCCTGGCCCAGGGAAGAGCCACAGACACACTTCTCACCCAGCAGCAGACTAAGCACACTGTCCTGAGCCAGCACCAATTTGGCACAGGACTTGGTGGATGCTGGTGCCCTGGGATGAGGCTGCAGAAATGCTTTATCTCTGCCACAAAAAGAGGGAGGAAAAAAGACTTTTAATCCAATCTTGTTCTTGAAGAGCCGAGCTGGGAGCTGGGAATGAGTGTGGCTGCAAGTGCTGGTCTGATGGGAGGACTCCAGGTTGTTGGTGGGACTTTAATGTCCCTGCTCAGAGGCTTTTGCCTCACTTACAGCATGAAAGCCATCCCTCTGGTGCTGGGGTGCTGAGGTTTGCCTCCCGTTTTGTCGCTGTCCCCAGACCTCAGTCCCTGGTGAAACCGGTGTCTCCGGAGGACGCGGAAGAGCCGAAGCCCCCGGAGGTGCTGAAGGTGCAAGAACCGAGACGGACGAGGTACCTGCAGGCCGTCTCCGAAAGGCTGAGGCACAAGAAGGAGCAGAAGGAGCCAGGGGAGGGGGAAAATCACTCGGAGGCAGCGACACAGCCACGTGTGAGGCAGGAGAGCATCGGGGATCAGGACGCAGCCAAGGGCAGAGGGGACCCACCACGAGACCAGCAGCCGGAGCCCGTCTCGGAGAGGAAGGTGGTGGTGAGGGGACGGCTCCGGGACAAAGAGGAACAAGGTGTGGGGACTCCTCGGGAGGAGCAGAGGAAGGAGCAGAGGGCACCCCCGGAGGTGGGGGGCTGCCGGCTCCGCGAGGTGAAGATCCTCACCAGGCAGGGAAGCCGCAGCTCAGAGGAGAAAACAACCCCGGTGGTGACCTCGCAGCTGGAGCAGCAGGTGAGCAGGAATGGGCAAAGCACCAGGCCTTGGGGGGCAATCCTGGGTGCTGGAAGGACAGCAGAGAGAGGGAGATCCCAAAAGTGCCAGGAGGGAAACGGGACCTGAGGGATTTTGTGAAGGTTTTTCTGAGAGCTGCAAACCACAGGGTCCCACCTCCTCCTTTCCCTCTGCTGCCTGTGCTGTTCTGATCTCCTTCCCCAGCAAGCCTCTACTGACATCAGGGTTTCTCTGAAGAGGTGTTTGGGGCTTTGCATAACCAAGCAAGAGGCAGCCAAGGTTTGGAGGGTTTTGAACTCAAACTCCCTCCTCCAAAGCAGTTCCCACCCTGGCTGCTCTGCTCCCTGCACCTCAGCCCTCTCTGCAGGCTCAGCAGGGATGTATCTGATGTCTGCTTTTCCCTCAGCAGCCGTCCAGGAATCCCTCAAAGCAGGTTGTACAACTGTCTCCCTCAGAAGATGAAGCTGCAGAAAAGCCAGACCTTTCTCCAACTCATGTCACCTACAGCAGCTCCATCAGAAGAACCAGCCCAAGAACTGTCTCCTTTCGGGTAAGAGCTGAAGGAAGTGGGGAAAGACCCCCCCACTGGGGCAGTGGAGGGTGGGGGCAAGGAAGGGTTGCTTTGGCCTCTGGGTTATATTTATGAGCCCAAACCCACGCTTGGTCTGGGCACTGCAGTTCTGCTTCAGCCTTCCCTTTATTTTCCTTCTCCGTGTCTGACCAAAGGCCTGTGATGATGAACATGGCCACGTTCATATGCTTTGTGCTGGCCAGGAAATTTATGGGAAGTGATGAGAAAACAAGGAGCTCATTGTCCTCAGAGTTCTCAGAGTCACAGGAATCCACATTCTGGCCTTTCTACTCTTATCTGAAAGCGCAAGATAAAAACCAAATCCATCCTCCTTCTTGTCCCTTGTTACAACCCTGAAAGTATCTTTAATTTCAGCCACCCAAAAGAGATCTCTGGAACAAAGTGGTTGGAGAGGCTGGGAAAACCAAGGACTGTTGAGATCCTCCCTGCTGTGGATCAGGGCTGACTGGCTGCACTTAATTGACTTTCATGGGGCTTTATTGGGAATAAAACTGTTATCACCACGAAGCATCTGTAGTCTGGGGAGCTTTGAGATATGAGATAAGCTCTGGTGTGGGTGCAAATGGAGCTTGCTTGGAACTGGGGGAGATGGGGGAGATAGTTTCTCCCATGCTTATCTTTGATAACCAGAACTGGTTTCGGTATCTCCTCTCCTTGTGTCTTCCAGATCATCTCAAAAAAGCAGAAAGAAGAAAGCCAAAGCCCTCTCACAAGGAGGTCAGCACCTCTCTCCATGTTACTTTGGTCTTGCTGGGCAGGAATTGTCATCCTTTGTTTTCCAAGGGAGGAGGAGGAGGTGATGGGACCTGGGAGTCAGTGAGTGCCCTGGCACAGCTCTGCTGGACATTGGTCCCTGGGGGGCCTGGCTGACCAGGCAGAGGACAGGACAATGTCCAATGTGCAGCTTGCATCTGTACAAGATCATGGAATTGCAGACTGGTTTAAGTTGGAAGGGACCTTAAAGATCTAGTTCCAGCATCTTCCACCAGCCCAGGTTTCTCCAAGATCCCTCCAGCAAGCCCCTGCAGTCCCTTGGGTTATGTAGTTCCATGTCATTGCTCATGCCTGCACAGCAGTGGTTGTGTCAAGAGGTGCAGCAGCACAACAGGGTCCCATCCATGGGGACATCAAAACACACCACGCAGGTCCATGAGCTGGCTTTGGTGGGCAGACCATGGGATCTTCCATGGGAAGGTTTGGCCAAGTGGCTTAAAAACTCGAGGAATCAAGGGCTCAGGGTGAACTCGGGGAGGTGATGGGATGCCCTCTCCCACCTCTGAATGCAGGGCAGGGGACGGGGATTTATGGACACCTGTGCTGTAGGCACACCCATACTGGTACTGGGAGGGTGCAGTGCAGAGTGGTGAGGACAGGGCAGGCTGAGGAGCTCAGAGATGTACAGTGTGGCCCAAGTAAGATGGTGAGACCCCGAGGTCTTGGCCACCAGCAGGGAATGAGCTGCCTGGGTTCACTTGGCAGATGGATGCAGGAATGCCTGGGTGACACGGGGTCTTCTCCTGCCTTGGGCTGAGTCCAGGAGACCCTGAGGGGGCTGTGCCCAACTCTTCCCTCTTCTTCACCAGTGCAAGTCTGAGGATCCCAGGCAGCAGCAGCACCATTGGGGAGAAGCTGGAAAAGTACAACTCAGCTGTGCAGGTACCAAAATCACTTGGTATGGTCAGGCTGGGGGTGGGAGGGGTGTGTGGGGAGAGGGAGGGGTTGGCCTGGAGCTGAGTGGGGAGGGGAGTCCTGAGCTGCACTGAACACCAGAGCTAATGGGGCTGAAGAGGATGGTCCCAGGCAGAACAAGGAATTGGCCTCAGAGTTTTAGGGGCAGAGAATCATAGAACCATAGAATGATTTGGGTTGGAAGGGACCTTAAAGATCATCTATTTCCAACCCCCTGCCACGGGCAGGGACACCTCCCCCTAGCCAAGGTTATTTCCTGGGGAGGGGATGGTGATGCTGCCCAGTCCTACTGGGGGGAGCAGTGGGGCAGGTCTGTGAGCTGCTGATGGGCGGGGAGGGAGCAGACCCCAAGGGGCTCAGGGTGTGAGCCAGCAGAGGACTTTGCTTTCCACCCCTTGGGGTGCAGCACAGCCCCACTGATGCCCCTCTCTCCTCCCAGCGCTCCGAGGGGGTGAAATGCTCCGTGTCTGTCCAGAGGGGCCGCTTGCTCTCCTCGGAGGGGGTGGCCAGCAAGCGCAGCTTCTTCGAGGCAAGTGCTCCCAGCAAGGCTGAGCCTCTGGCTGTCAGGAAGGTAAGACTCCTGTGCCAGGGCAGGCACCAGCTTTTTGGGCAAATCCCCCTCTGTGGGTACCAACACGCAGCCTGGCAGTTCGGTGGGAGTGCTTGCTGAGTGGTGCCGGGCAGGGCTGGGCTTGGGCACCGAAACTTCTCCGTCAGTGTGTGGGTTCGTGCCGATGTGCTGGTATTTGAGGAGCTGGGCCTGAGCCAGCGTGTGGGCTGGTCTCTGCCTGTTGCAGCTTTGCTCAGACTCCCCATGCCCTGGGGACTGTCCTGGGTTGCGTTCGTGCAGTGGCAGAGCTGCTGCTTTAACCCTGGTGTCCCTCTCTGTGTCACAGGACAACCTGAAGATCCCAGGATCGGTGACATCCCGCATTAATCTGTGGATCAGCCGAGCTCAGGAGCCTCTCAAGGAGGAAAATAGCAAGGTACCAGCTTGTGGCAACACCTCGGGCAAGAGCCCTGAGACCAGGCACCCTGACAGGACAAGGTCCTGCATCTGGGGTGGTGGGGCTTGAAGGGTTGGCAAACCCTTGGCTGATCCTGTTCAAGGGTTTGAGGGGAGTTCAGCCATATTTGGAGGTCTGGGTGCTGCAAGGCCACAACCATGAGATATTGGGGCTCTACTCGTTGCTGTGCCCTGACCCCAAGCCCGAGATGCCTGAGACAGCTGATTCCAGCTGTTGATGGGGCAAGGAGGGAGCAGGTACCAGCTGGGTGCATGTCCCAGGGCACGTAGGGGTACCTGACCCTGTCACCTCTGAAAGAGATCACCTCAGCATGATCCCACCTCTGTCAGTGCCTGGAGCATTAGCTCTGACCTGAAGGCCACTGGGAGTTGAGCTGTATCCTCAGGTCTGGCCTCTGAGGGGCTTGGACACCTCTGTGTGCTCTGAGAGGTCCTGATGCATGCATGGTCTGGGGTCATCTGCCCCCCCATGTGTACCCCAGCCCCCCCAAATAGGGTGTCTTGTAGCTGTGGGGGCTCAATGCCCAGCTAAGGTACCTCAGAGATCATCACTTTGCCCCTGTGGTTGCTCCAGGGACACAGATACAACAGGGAAGGACAGGAGAGCCTTTGGCCTCAGGGTGGTTTTACTATTCTTGGAAAGGCTCAGCAAGTCCTGGGCAGGTATCACTGCTTGCAGCAATGAGGTGTTTGGCCACTGCTTGTAGCAGAGTTTCCTGCAGCCCCTGGGTACAGGACCAGGAGGGGCAGCTCTGGCCCAGCCCCACAGCCAGGGCAGGCAAGCCTGGGCACCCCCAGTGCTGAGCTGAAGAGATCAGCTCTGCCCAAACGTGTCTGCACTGAGTGGCTGTGCTGGCTCAGTGTCTGCCAGGCAAGGCTTTGCTCCTGGGGTCACTCCTGGGCAGAGCTTGCAGCTCCTTTGATCACTTTTCCTCTAATAACCCCTGCTCCCTCTCTGTGGGCTGGAGCTTGGGTCTACCAGTGCAGCATCTCAAAGCTGGCTGGTTTTACCCAAGACAGAGTGTGCTTTTGTTAAAGTGAGACCAAGGCAACACTGCACCTGATGGGTGGAGAAAACCTTCCTGTGCCACTTAGGGCTCTCCTGTTTGCAGGAAATCAGGAGAATCAACAGCCTGCCAAAGCGTGACGTCTGGATAAAGCAGCCTGGAGACACCCCTGGAGACACCAAGGTAGACACACAACTGCTCTGGTGCATCCCCTGAGCCAGGGGCAGAGCCAGGCCCTGCCTGCTGGTGCATCATTCATAGGGCAGGAGAAAACCAGGCTATGGGAAAGAGGGAACATGGGGGTCATCAGGACCCCAGGACTTGGGGGAGGCAGCAGGAGGAGACAACTGGAGGCATCTCTAATGGTCAGAAGGAGTCTGGACTGGGAGAAGAAGGGCATGTGGTGGGATTTAGGGGATGCCTGCCCCATCCCCTCTTGGGTCCTGGTTAAGCAGCTGCCTTTGGGGGGTTTGCAGCCTCAGGCCCGGCCTCACTGGTTCTCACTTTCTTTTCCAGTTGCAATAATACCAGTTGCAATAACAGATGACCTGGGAAAAACTGGCTTACTCTGAAGAACAAAGCCCAGCCCTACCCAACCATCCAACAACCCACTGCCATGAGTCCCCCGTGCCACGTGGACCACCGGGGTCCTCTGCTTGTGGGATGGGAAGGAAGAAGGCTGGAGGAGTCTCCCTGTGCCCCTGGTCCTCACTCACTGCCTGTCTGGGGTTGCCCAGGCCTGGAGGCTCCTTGCAATGCTGAAGGCAGACTCTTGCCTCATTTTCCCACAACACTGTGATGTTCTGCTCCTGATCTCTGCCTGTGCCCCATAACTGCCCTTGCACAGGGGGTCAGCCCACACTTACAGCTGGAAGATGCCAGTGGGGCAAGAAGCTGCCTGGCCAAGGGAGTTTCAGCTGCACATCCATGGACATTGTCCAGCCCTGCTGTCTGGCCCGCGTGGGGTGAGATGGGGCAGGCAGATGTCACTCCACTCCCAGACTGTCACTGCCAGAGGGACCCAACAAAAAGACAAAAGGTGTTTGTAAAGTCTTACAAATGCTGGTGTAGCTCACAAATGCCTCATGGAAAAAGGGTGCACCTGATGGTGCTTCCCTCCAGGGTGCAGCTGAACCAGAGACCCGTCCTTCCTTCTCCCTGCCCCCCTGTCCTTCTCACTGCCTCCCCTGCCCTTCTCCCTGCCTTCCCTGTCCTACTCCCTGCCCCCTGCCCTTTTCCCTGCCTCCTCTGCCCCTACAAGCAGTGACTCTTCTCATTTAGTGATGCAGGGAGGGTGGGCTGGCCCTGGCCATGGCCATGGCCCTATTTTGGGGGTTGCATGGAGCTGAGCACCCCGTGCTGGGCCCCATTTCCCTCTTCCCTTCCTCCTGAGCCCTTTGCCCAGGGTTGTGCACCCCCTGAGCCTGCTCTGAGAGCCCACCCACAGAGATGCAGGATGCTCTCTCAAGGCTGGCTTTAGGGTGCCGTGGGCAAGGGGCTCAAGTCCTTGTGCTGGGGCCGTTCTATGGGCTTGGGCTGTGCCTTGAGCAACCACTGTGGTGACAAATTCGCTGTGGGACTCTCTGCTGCTGCCCCTGGATCTGATCTTGCTTGTTGGGCTTTGGAAAGGACTTGGTTTTCTCTGTGCCTTTTTTTTTTCTTTTTTCTCTTTTTTTTTCTTTTTTTTTTTTTTTCCTAATAAAAGTTGCTCTTTCTATGACACTCCTGGTCACCAACTCCTGGTCACCTGCTCCTGGGCTGGGATCAAGAACTGTTCACTCCCCTTCTCCCAGTGAGGGGTAAATAGGGAAAAACCTGAACCAAAAAATGCCCTGAGAGGGTAAAAGCAGCCTGAGACCCTTTCCCTTCTCCTTACAGCATCTCGAGCTCGGTGCAGGGGCTGAGTGAGCCGGGCCAGGGGTGCCAGGGAGGGTCTGCTCCTCCACCCGTGGCATCGCTGCCTTATCAGCGTCCCCAGCTCCGGGTGACAGCTGGGCTGGCTTGTGTCAGCCCCTCGGGCACTCACGTATCTCGGTCCGGAGGGTTTAAAATAGCAAATCTCTGAGGCCACACAATAGCTTGGGCTTATATGGGCTCCTGGGGGGGAAGGGGGAGCGGCGGAGGGGGCCGGGGCCGCGGCTGCCGAAATAGCAGCTCACAAGTGTTGCATTCCTCGCTGGGCGCCGGGCACATTCCTGCCGGCGCTGCCCGCCCCGGGGTGGGCGCTGGAGCCCCCTTAAAGCCTCCTGCCCCTCAAGAGCATCTCCCAGACCCCCACCGGCTTCCCCTCGGCTNCTGGGACAGCCTGTTCCCGGGGTCGGATGCTCAGTGCCAAGGGCAGCGTTTGCAGCCCCCAGGAGTGACTCGGCTCGGGGTTCACGGTCCTGCCCAGCCCCTTGCTCTGAGATGTGTTTCTGCCACGAAGGCACTCCCACGGATAAAGCACCAGGACCCTCTCCTGCAGGTCGTATTTGCAGTTTGCCCAACGCCTTTTGAACGGCCCTGAATTTTGGCAGCCCCGGTTGGAGGGGAATCTCACAGATCCCTGTTCCCTGTGTCTCTGGAGGGAACAGGAGGGATGTGATGCCCGTGGGAGAGCTGGGCCAGCCTGGCCCTGGCTCGCTGGCAGCCTGTGGGGTGGGATAGGGGTGGGATGCTCCTGGGCATTGTCTGACCCTGCCAAGCAGGATTGGAGCAGTGACATGACCCACATTGGAATAAACGGTGGGAAATGGAAGCTCCGTGTCTGGGAAGCCTGAAGGAAAGGAGGGACTCTGGACCACAGAGGATTAACTCAGCCCCAGAGGTGTGACCAGCCAGCCCTGAGCTAAAGGAGAGAAGGATATTTCAGGAGTGGGAGGAATATCTGGATTGTTTAATACACAGCAAATGATGGGAGAATTTTGCAGTCAATAGTAGGTGCAATGTCTCCTCTTTAGGTGTGTAATGCATCTCCTGGGTTCTCTCAATTCTGTCAAAAGACAGTTTCCAAGCTTTAATGGAAAAGTTTATCTGTTTCTGTGCAGAGGATGCATAAATGTTTCCTAGAGCCGCTTTTTTCTTGTGTACCTTCTTAAAAATCGTGGCTTTGGTGCTGTTTCCTCTGCTCTGTGGAATCTGGTGATGTATGAGAGAGGAGAGGATTGAAAATATGGGAATAAATAAACATGTTTGCACTGTCCTGGCCAGGAGGGGCCCTCTACTCCTGTATCATGAAGTCTTGGGTGTTTAGAGGCCAAACTTGGGATTTCAGAACCATCCTGAGCCTGGGGGGGGAAGCAGGGCCAGGAATTGATGCTTGAGGGGAAATGGAGAAGGAGGAGATGGTGCTGCAGGGGGTGCTTAGGGCCAAGCCCCAGATCCATCAGAGGAAAGGGAACTGTGACAGCAGAAGCAGGAGGTGAGCCTGAGGCAGAAGGGGCTGAGTTCTGACTTAATATGCCTCCAAAAGCCCCTTGTGAGTCATTGCTCACGAGGGAGATCTGACAACCCCTGGAGCTGCGGGTGTGCCCAGACACCCCTCCTGTAATTCCCATGCCTGAGGATTCCAACCCTGGAATTCAGCATCTTGAATAAGCAGTCCTGGAGCCTGTCCTACCCATCCTGGGTAATAAATGCTCAACAGATGTAGCCAGGGCCAGTTGATCCCAGACTCGGGGCAGCAGGAGAAGTGAAGTGGCACAGCTCTGGGAACAGGTGGTTTAGCACATGCAAGTTATTTCTAGAGCTGCCTTGCGTTGTCCTGAGGCATCTCAACTCTGCTGAGGTCTGGCATGAGCAGTGCACAGGCTGGGCAGGGGATGGGACTGATGCTCTGGGTGCTCCAAGATGCCCAGGGATGGGGCTGCTCTATGCAGACCTCACGGTGGAGTGTTGGGTGAAGGTTAGATGGGGTGGGATGATGGGCAAAGTCCTCCTGAGCACAGCTGGGAGGGAGACAGATGTGCTGAGAACATGAGCATGGCTGTTTCTGCAGAGTTTTTAGACTCACCTCAGGGCCAGCACCAGGAGAGAAACGCTCCTGCCGAGCCCAGGTTGGTTCTTTCCAGAGCACTTGCAGGGCTGGGCTGGGAGATGTCCCCGAGGTCTTGTGCTGTGCCTCCTGCAGGGCTGTACGTCTGAGATAACGGGTCATCCCTGAAAGTTTCAGCCGAGCTAAGAATAGTCAGGAAGCAAAACAAGGTGATCATTATAATGGGGTTATTTTGCTGCCCCCTGAGCAAACACAGCCCCCTGAGAGGGCTGAGGAGAGGGGAGCTGTGCCCTGGACGAGGCTCCTGACAGAGTTATCGGTGTTTCGTGAGGCTGTGTCTAATCTCCTGCCTCCTGTTTGAGGCGAGCTGTGATTGTGGGACAGGAGGGGAAGGGGGAGCCTTATCTCTGCACAGATAACGCTGTCACAGCCCAGCTGGGGACAGCTCGAAGCTCCAAGTGCTTTGGAGAGGCGCAGCATCTCTGTGCCCATGTCCTGGCACCGGAGCAGGGGCTGTGCTTGTCCTTATCTCAGCTCCTAACCCTCACTTTTTCCAATCTGCCCCGAACTCTGCTAGGTAACCAGGCATGTCGGACACTGAGGAGGTCACCGAAGAATATGAGCAGTAAGTGGGGTGTTTTTAAAAACCCTTCCTTTCTCCTTATTCCCACTTTCCCACAGAGTTCTCATATTGCTTAGAGGTGCCATTAGGAGGGGACTGGCTCTTGTCATTACCCCAGCACCCAGCACGAACCCCCCCAGCCTGTGCCCACTGCCCTGGCAGTGCCAGACCCCCAGCAGTGGGGAGTTTTGGGTTAGGGGCTGTGTCCACATGCACAAGGGGACAAGGGACAGTTCCTATACTAAAAATGCTGCAGTGTAAATCAGTGAGATGGAGCTGGGGAAACCTGCTGCCACCAGCCTGTTGCTGGTGGGATCCTGCTGGCACAGCCAGACCATCACACCCCACAGCCCAAATTTTGGAGCAAGTTTTGCTGGTGAGGATTCCCGGGCCATGAGGCACATCCTGGAGAGATGGGGCTCAACATCTGCACTACACACCTATAGGGATCGGTGTGAACACAGCTCCTACTTCTCATCTATCACAGAAAAAGCAGATTTGAATCCTTCTCTTGTGTTTCAATGCCACGACAAGCTCACAAGTGTCAGCAACCTGCCCCCTGGGCACTCCTGAGGACAGGCTGTGCTTCTGCCCCAGGGTCAGGGAAGGACACTGGGGCAAAAGCGGGATGTGAGATGCTCAATTCTGGGATTACAGGCCACGGTCTCTGTCTTTTCAAGCTGCAAACTGGTGGTGTGCAGTGACCACAGTCAGAGCGTCAGTCGAGCCCTTCAGCTGCTGCTGTCCACTGCCTGCAGGGTGACCTCAATCCTGTCCCTGTCCCCACTGCCACTTTACAGCCACCCACACAACAGGCCTTGCCCATTGCTGTGAGAAAGGAGACACATCCTTGAGGAAAACCCAAATTCCCCTGCTGGGGGACACACGTGCCCCGTTGCAGCGGATCAGTGTAACTCCAGATATTTGTGTTGTGCTTTTCAGGGAGCAGGAAGGTAAGAGGACATGGAGCATCTGCAGCCACCTTGAGGCCAAAAAATGATCACAGCACCTTCAATAATCTGCGTCTTCTTTCCCTTCTGTCTCTCCCATGGCTCTGTGTGCTCTGTGAAGAGGAGTATGTGGAAGAAGGTAGGTGTTTTTACCTGCAAGTGCTGTAGGTTCAGTGGTTTGCTGGGGGGGGGTGGCGGT
>VXBX01004390.1:44743-55925 GCA_013400415.1 Scytalopus superciliaris
GGTCAACTTTTTGCCTGCAATGGGCAAATCATGCCCAGGAAAGGCAGACTGAACCATGGTCAAGATTTCTCCACCTGAAACATCAATAGGATCAAAACCAGACTGATTTTCCCCAGGATTTCTTTTGCTGGAGTGATCCCTTGACTCAGACCAGGGGTGGAAATGCTGGACAGGGGTGCTGGCAGAGGTGTGAGCCCAATAACCCAACGGGAGCTGGAACTTCAGCTGACTGTGTGTTAGTGATGCTGAAGCACAGACCCCCCCTCTGCCTCAACCCCCTGGTGCACGGGGGGTGCTCTGGGGCTCAGCTGGGCTGGGCTTTGGGGCTGGGCTGGGGAGCTGGGCTTTACTGAGCCTCCTGCTGCTTCAGGCAAGACATCCTGAGTGGTAAAAGCAAAGAGAGGCACAAAGGGGAAACCACTGCAGTGTTTGAGTCCTTGTCTCATGCACACCAAAGCTTCATGGAATCCAACTAACTCTGCGCTTATTCCTTTCCCTCCTCCCTGGCCCAGAAGAGGAAGAATGGATAGAGGAAGAGGACGGTAGTTATTGCACTTTTCTTATTTCATCTCTCCACTGCTGCTGTGAATATGTCGTGGGTCGTGTGTCTTTTGCCTCTCCCTGGACGGGAACTGGTTTTCTCTCATTCTTCCACTCCTCTCTCTTGCTCCTTGCACTCCACCCTGCCCTGCTGTGCTGTGTGTGGATCTGCTCCCGCGTCCGTGGCTTCTCTCTTACATCTACCCGAATGCACTCGTGGTTTGTTATCTTTGCTATCTTCTTTTTTCTTTCCCTCTGTCTTGCTGTGGGACCACAAGTCTTCCCGGCACCTGCCGGCCCCAGCATCGCTCTGACTCCAGTGGAAAGCTCTTGTGGGGACACTGCTCCCTCCAGTGGAAAAATGCTCCAACTGTGTCACAAATAAGATCGCGAAGGTGCTGAAGGCACGTTCTCTTGTGACAGCCAGTCACCCTTCCTGGGGTGTAAGGGAGTGATAGCGTGAGGGGTAATGAGGGGCAAGCCACGAGGTAGCTATAAATCCTTTAATTTCATTAATTTCGTCTCATTTTTTTCCCTTCCTGAGCACAGAGCAGCCCTTGGGTAAAGGTTTAGAGCCAAGTCCTTTGCTTTCCTGGCTGCTGTTTCTCTCTCCTGTGGCTGCATCTCTCTCTCAGTCAGCTCCGTGCCACAATTGTCCAAACACCAGGATCTGTAGGGAGCCAGCAGGAACGGCCCTGTCAGACTCACACTGCCCCTCATCCCACAGGTCAGGAAGAACAGGTAGAGGAGGCTGAGGAGGAGAGCAATGAAACCAAGGCAGAAGGTGAGTGGTGGCTTTGCCCTGTGGTTTGGCTGGAGCCATGCTCTGCTCCACTGGGGTGCCAGGTGGGGGGTCTGGGATGTCCCAGCAGGGTCTGTGCCGGGGGCCACAGCACAAAGGGGCAGCTCTGCCCCAGATCTGTGGTGTCCACTGAGGGGGTGTCACAGCTGAGATGCCCTTTCCTGACCTGCCTTGGCCCCACAAGCATGAAGATGTTTGTGTTTCCTGTTGGTTGCTGGTTGGTTTGTGTCCAGCCCTCTGAAATAATGCCAAAAATGAGTCAAGCCTGTTCCATCAGGGGGTGGGGAGGGTCCCGAATTGGGGTCACGTTCTGATGTGTCTCACCACCTAAAGAGCACTGGAGTTCGTGAGATGCCTTTGGAGCAGACGGGGTGGCCTGATGTGTGACCTCACGCTGTTACAGCACAGATCTCAGCTGTGCCCCCCGAGTTTGGGTGTGGGGACCCCTCTTTGGTTGCCCTAATTCACATTCTCCCCATTGCTTTTGAAACAGAACAAGAAGATGAAACGAAGGCATCAGGAGAAGGTAAAGCAGGAGCAGAAGAGGGATGGTTTGGGCCATTTCAGTCCTAATTCCAGTCCCCCAAGACACTGGGACTCAAATGGGGTGTTTGGTGTTGAATTAATTTGCTCCTGAAGGGAGAGAATCTGCAGTAAATGGGGCAGAGCTGCCCTGGCCCCATCCTGCAGCAGGGCAGGGGCAGCAGGAGGAATGGCTTTGTGCTGCCAAGGGCAGAAATTCGCCCATAATACAGAAGGAAAGGGTGGCACTGCTGCTTCCCCAGCCTGAGCTCTTGCAAAACCTGTCTGGGTTTCTCCTGGAGAGGACCTTGGCCTCTCCTGGTCTGTCTGTGATTGGGGTAGGTCTGTCAGGGACTTACTGTCTCCCAGTTCATCCTGGAGGGATGGAGATGGGTTTTGCAGTGGGGTCAGGCATGGGACAGAGGGGAATGAACCACCCCACGGTGTCCAGGGCAGGGTGCACGGCAGGACTGGCAACTGGGACACAAAGGATCATGTTTGGTTTGCTCAGCGTGGAGGAGACTGAGGTCAGACCTCACTGGGGCAGTGGAGGGGAAGGTACCAACCTCTCCACTCTCATGACCAGTGACAGGACCTGAGGGAGCAGCTGGAGCTGAGCCTGGGGGGTGTTTAGATTGGATCTCAGGGAAAGGCTCTTCCCCCAGAGGGTGGTGGGCACCGAACAGGCTTCCCCAGGGCAGTGGGCACAGCCCCGAGGCTGCCAGAGCTCCAGGAGGGTTTGGACAACACTCTTGGGCACATGGTAGGATTTTTGGAGTGTCTGTGCAGGGCCAGGAGTTGGACTTGATGATCCTTGTGGGTCCCTTCCAACCCAGAATGTTCCAACCCAGCATATTCTTCCACTCAAGGGCTTTGTTTTCCACAGGTGGAGAAGGGGACCGAGAGCAGGAGCCCGGGGAAGGTGAAGTATCACCCTCAGTCCTTTCCCCTGTGTAAGGAGGTACCAAACACTGTTCTGCCCAGCCAGGAGCATCAACGTGTGCCTCGGGTTTTGGCACACAGATGGACACCTCATTGCTGGGGGATGATCCCCAGTGCAGCCTGTGCTGCTGGGAGAGAGGGGGGAGCTCAGCTCAGGGTGGTGGGTTTGGGTCAAGGTGTGAAGGGAAATGCCTCTGTGACACTGACCTTGTCTTTCTGTCCTGCTCCTGGGGACCTGCAGGTGAATCGAAGCCAAAACCCAAGTAAGTGTTGGAGTGTTTTCTCTGGGGCAAGGGCTGAGCTGGGACCTGTGCCAGGGAGGAGGTCCCATGTGATGGGCTTAACACCCTGATCCACAAAGGGCATGGGACAGAAAGGCCTCCAGAGCACGAAAACAGGGTGGGACTGGGACGTGGAGAGAAAAAGGGAGAGAAACAGACAGGTAAACACAGAGCATGAACAGGATCCTGGCAATAAGGTCTTTAGGCAGTTTTGAAGCATTTTGTGTGTTCCCTGGGAGAAGTTCAGCTGCCCTGTGGCCCTGCAGCTGGAAAAAACCTGTACACCCCCCACCCTGGGATACAGTCCATGGCACAGCCAGGGTCTGGCTTCTGCAGGGTGCTCCTGGCCATGGCAGGAGTGCCAGCATTCCAGGGACAGGGCACCTGCCCGAAACAGCAGGGCTGTGAACCACTGCCAGGAACCTGTGGGTCCTCATGGGCCCCGGAATGCTGCGGTGTGGGAGGCAGATCTGCTCTCCGCCAGCATCTCTCCATCCCTCTGTGTCTCTGTGTGCACCTTCTGAGCATCTCCTGCCCTCCCTCAAGCCCACAGAGGATGAGAGGATGGTCTCCAGCTCCCTGTGCCCGGTCACACTGGAGCACACAGTCCCTCTGTGCCCTTTTGGGTGAGCAGTGGGTTGCCTGCCAGCCCCAGGGCTCTGGCAAAGGGTCGTGGCCGAGTTGTCTGCAGCTTGCAGAGTTATTCCAGCCACGCGGGTGCCTTGGAGAGCTTCCCGGGAATGCCGCAGGTCTTCCTCTGTGGCCGTCCAGCTGGCAACCTCCAGCAAGAAATATTATTGCCTGTCCTGCAGCTGCGCTCACTCTGCATCCCTGGGGACTGGAAGGCTCGGGGACGAGGGCTGGGTGGATCAGTGGTGGGTGAAAGGCACCATCCTGCCCAAAGTACCTGCTGCAGGACCTGCATCCTCCTGCTCACCTTCCATTGCAGGGTCTTCATGCCAAACCTGGTGCCTCCCAAAATCCCAGATGGCGAGAGACTGGATTTTGATGTAAGTCGTGCCCTCGGTTCCCTTTCCCACAAGGTGATGCCCTCACGTTGCCCCCTCACAGTTCCCAGCTCTTGGAGGCTCCACTCAGGGCAGTGTTCCTGTTTCCATCCCGTGCAGGACATTCACCGCAAGCGCATGGAGAAGGACCTGAATGAACTGCAGGCCCTCATCGAAGCCCACTTTGAGAGCAGGAAGAAGGAGGAAGAGGAGCTCCTGTCCCTCAAGGACAGGATTGTACGTCTTCAGCCTCCTGCCTCTTGTCACTGTTGCCACCCACTCACCATCCTTTCCTCACAGTCCTGACAGGAGGACCTGAGGCATCCCATGTCTGTGCAGGACAGAGCCTGAAATCTGAGCCAGATTTTGTACAATAGAATCTTCTGAGCTGGAAGGGACCCACCATGACCATCGAAGTCAAATTTCTGGCCCTGCACAGACACCCCAACCATCCCACCCTGTCCCTGAGAGTGCTGCCCAAACCCTCCTGGAGCTCTGGCAGCCTTGGGGCAGTGCCCACTGCCCTGGGGAGCCTGGGCAGTGCCCACCAACCACCCTCTGGGGGAAGAGCCTTTCCCTGAGATCCAACCCAACCCTCCCTGGCACAGCTCCAGCCGTTCCCTCTGGTTCTGTCACTGGGCAGCCCCTGGTCCGGCCACCGCGATGTCACTGTCTGCACCCTCCCCTGGGAGATGTGGGAGCAGCAAACCCACCCTTGGGGCTCTCAGGGCTGTTGGAATCAGGGATCTGTCCCTGGGGACAGAGGGGACGCAGATTCCTTGGGGTGTCCAAGCCAACATTCCCCTCCTCCTGCAGGAGAAGCGGCGAGCTGAGAGGGCGGAGCAGCAGCGGATTCGCAGCGAGAGGGAGAAGGAGCGCCAAGCCCGGATGGCCGTGAGTGTCCCTTGGGAATGGGGTGGGGGTCCTGGGAGCTCGAGGTGCAAGACAGGCTGTGATGTGCCAGTCCATCCACTCCTGACCCACTCCTGACCCTGGCAGGAAGAAAGAGCTCGCAAGGAGGAAGAGGAGGCTCGGAAGAGGGCCGAGGAGGAAGAGCGGAAGAAGAAAGCTCTCTCCAACATGCTGCACTTTGGAGGCTACATGCAGAAGGTGTGATCCTACCCCAGGCCTTTCCAGTGGAGCTGCTGGTGGCTCCTGGGAAGGGCTGGACTGTGGGCTGACCTCACCTGGTGTTGGTAGGCTGTGGTTTCTAAAAGCAGGAGAAGTCAGGTCACCGTTTTTGGGTCACACAGAGGTTATAGGGCCAAAGTGAGCTCAGCTCTGCTGAGCAGGGCAGCTCCAGCCTTTCCCTGGGACAGGGAAAGGGATGGGGTGTCTTGTCTACTATTGCCAAAATTTCCTCGATCTCGTGTATTTCTGGAGTCCCAAAATCTGAGGGTGTTGGGGGCAGAACTTTGGATAGGGTAGAGCAAAGGCTGGGCAGATTTCCTTCCCTCCAGTGAACTGATGGTTTCCTCAGTCAGAGAAAAAGGGTGGGAAGAAGCAAACAGAGCGGGAAAAGAAGAAGAAGATCCTCAGTGAACGGCGGAAGCCCCTGAACATCGACCACCTCAGCGAAGACAAGCTGAGGTGAGCACAGGCTGCAGGAGGGATGCCCAGGGCAGGAGCTCTGGGTTGGATCCCACCTCCTGGGGCAGGATCCTGGGCTGGGAAGGGATATCTGGGTCTTGCAGCCCAGACGAGGGGGTGATGGCACAGCTGGGGACATGGCTCCATGGCTCTGCTGGGCCGCCACATCCAGGCTGTGGCTGATGGCACCAGCCATGAGAGGGAGCCAGCCTCACACACATGGGACACATGTGTGTCCAGAGGGAGCCAGGCTCACATGGGTGGCACATGCGTGTCCCCATACATATGGACCTCCACCATGGTTCTGGTCCATGTGTGGGACCAGCATCACCACCTGGGTAACACGTTCCTGTCTGGAGAAGGAGCTTCCCAAGGTGTTGGCATCACTGCCCCATTCCCTGCATTGAGCTCCCTTGGAGCCACATCCCTTTCCTGCATTGTCACCAGGCGGCTCTTCCCACAGGGAGAAGGCCATGGAGCTCTGGCAAAGCATCCATGATCTGGAGGCTGAGAAATTTGACCTGCAGGAGAAGTTCAAGCGGCAGAAATACGAGGTGAGCCACCAGGTCCTCTGGGATTTGTTCATCCTCCACGTTCCCGGCTGCTCTTTCTGCTCCTTGTCCAGGAGTTGAGGTGGGTTGGGTGACCTCCCAGCTCCTGGGGACGTGTGCTTGTCACTGCAACAGGCTGCTCAAGGCCAGGCTGGACAGGGCTTGGAGCAACCTGGGCTAGTGGAAGGTGTCCCTGGCCATGGAACAGCATGAGCTTTAGAGTCCCTTCCAACCCAAACCAGTGATGCATCTTCACACCAACCCTCATCCCCAGCCAGGCATGGGGCATTTTGCCAGACCTCACCATCCACCTGCATTTTTTCTTGCAGATCAATGTCCTCCGAAACCGTGTCAGTGACCACCAGAAAGTGTAAGTCTCTGGGCAGGCTACACATCCTTCCTCAGCATCTCCTGTCCTTCCAACTCCACCTCCTTGGCCCAAATCCCCTCCCTCTGCACCTCCTGGCTCTCTTGCACCCTTGCTGAGCCACCTCCTCTCTTTCCCACTCCTGCCTCTGCTCCCACTGGTGCCTGGTGTTCACAGACCTGCAGGTCTGGGCCAGAGACTTTGGGTCCCTGCTCTTCTGCTCCCATTGACAGATCTCCATGGCCTCCCACCACCACACCAGCCTCCCCCTGCCCCAGAGACCCTGGCTGGGGATGGACTCCGGGGAGACCCCACCTCTGCACGGGGAGCCTCATGTCCTGTGATGTCCTTCCAGCTTCCAGCCACTCCCATTCCTGCACCATCCTAGAAAAGTGCTGGAGACCCCAGCTTGTCTAGGAGGGAAAATTCCACGGGCTGTGGGAGCTGTGCAGCCCCACAGGGGTGGGGGAGCCCGTCCCCATGTCCCCTGCACATGACTGGGGAGCCCTTCACAGGAGGGTGGAGGAGGGTTTTTGGCCTCCACTCTCAGGAACACCGTGCTGCTCTCACATCCCCACCCCACCCTGCCATCTCACACGGGAGATGCTCAGCCCACCCTGTGCCAGGGGCAGCATCTCCCACCCACTTACACCGACTCTCTCTTCTCTCCTGCCCCAACACGGCCTGTTCCTGCAGCAAAGGGTGAGTGCAGATGTTTCTGAGTGCTGTGTGTCTCCCACTGCGTGTGTGCTGCATGGACACTGGGACAGCAGGGCAGCACCAGGGCTGAGGGATGAGGCAGTGCCAAGGGTTGGCAGCCGAAGCCAGAAATGCCCTTTGCTGTCCACCTGAGCCTTCCCCTTCTGCCAACCCTTGCCCAAAGCAGTGCCCGTTCCCCCATGCTGGTAAAGGAGAGCGATGTGGTGGGTCCTTGAAGATCCTGCAGTGGTTTTTAACTCTCTGCAGCCAGAGATCCAACTTGCTAATTCTTTTTAAAAGGATTCTTGGTGGGGAGAAAAATGGGAAGGGAATTGGGTGTCCTTAGAAATGCCTGGCAAATGCATGAGCTTGTTCACACAGAGTCCCAAAAGACATTGGGTTCCGGGGCTTTACCTGAGGCCATTGAGGACCTTCATCCCCACAGGGCAGTGACCATCAATCAGAGACACCTGCAGGACCTCTGACAGCACCCACCTCACCCCTCCTTTCATGGTCACCTTTTTGCAGAGGCTTTTCTGCTTCCCTTCCAGGTCGAAGGGTGCCCGTGGGAAGACCATGGTGGGTGGCCGGTGGAAGTAGCTGGTCCCGGAGGCACAGGAGGCTGAGCCATGGAGAGGTGCCCTCGGGCTGCCCTGCGTGCCCACCCACCCTCCCTCTGCACGAGGCCCTGGCTGCGGGCACGGGGCAGGCTGGGGAGGGCAGAAGCTTCACAAGGTGCCGTTTTTCATCTCCACACCCCCAGCTGGTGTTGTGTCTGTAAATAAAGAGAGCGATGAGGGGGTGTGGGTGTTGTCTCCATCCTGGAGCTCTGAGCCCAGAGGGAACGGGCACAGGATGGTCTCAGCAGAGCTCGACAGAACCAGCACAGTTACACAGATGCTCCAACCACCCAGGACCTCCTGAATAACATTGTCACAGAACCACAGAGTGTTCTGAGTTGGAAGGGACCCACAGGGGTGATGGAGTTCAACTCTGAAGCGAACGGCCCATACAGGGATTGAATCCTGGTGTCATTAGCCCCACACTCCAACCCACTGAGCTCATCATGTCCTTGTCCCTCACAACATCTCACACCTACAGTCCTTGGGAGGTTTGGTGACAGACCTCAGTGGTCTGACCTGCTTTTCCTGCTGCACTTTGGGGCAATCCTTGCTATGGCCACTTCAGTTCTGCTTTTGCTGTATCAGATTCCTCTCTGATCAGGGCTGGCTCTGTGGGGGCACTGCCTCCACATCTCTTGGTCCACGGAATAGTCACAAAGTCACACTCCAGGCCATTTTTATTCCTATTTCCACTACTTGTGGACTGACTGAGTTTGCTTCCTCTGCCTGTTTCTGACAAGATGCAACGAAGCCTTGAGATAAGTCTGTGTGGAGGGGCCACGTGTCTGTGCCTTAGGGGTGCAGAGCTCTTCCATCTCTCTGTGGGCATCTCTGTAGCACATTCACACATGCAGTGCCCACGGGGGCACATCAGCTGCATAACCCCAACTATTCCTGGTGGACCTGGATGTGGCACTGTCAGCCAGATGGAGACACCAGCCTTGCCTGCCCATTTCCTGGGGCAAGCTTGTTGACAAACAGCATCTGTGAAGCATTTCCTAGAGCAGTGAGGGAGGGATGGATGGTGGATCTTCAAAGGCTTCTCGCCCCTTGGCAAGATATTTTGCCTCCCTCCCTTGCTGGGGCTGCCAGTCCTTCCTGCCCCCTCCCCAGTGATGTGGGGGTATCCTGCAGGTTTCTGCCTGGAGCTCCTGTTGGATGATGATTATTTTGCCTACTTCAGCACACACCATCAGGTTTTGGGGAAAAAGGCTCTGGGAAGCCCCAGGCTCACTGAGGCAGCAAGTGGAGGACAACCAGCTCCCTGTCCCCCACTTCCCCAAAAATGGGATATGGAGGGTGTGGGGCCAAAGGGGACAGCTGGGGAGGGTGGCACTGCTGGGACATGAAATGTCCAGAGGGTGGCTGAGTGACGGCTCAGCAAGTGACATTTCCACCCTGTCTGGGGTGTGTGGCAACAGGAGGGGGGGAGCGCTCGGGACAGTCAGCTATGCCTGGCTTGGAAAAGAAAANNCAAGAAGCTACGCCGGTCATAGAAAAAAAAAAAAAAAAAAAAAAATCCCCTTTTCCCATGTTCGAAAGGTGCATCCTCCAAAGCTTTGTGCCGGGGACAGGCTGGTGCCGGTGCCCGGCGCTGCACAGCGGCACCGCAGCCGCTCTGCCCGTCCCTGCGGGGCTGGCAGCGCCCAGGGCGGGGGTACCCGGGCACTCCCTGCTTCCCACAGCGCTGCCTGTCCCGGCAGCTCCCGGCCCCGCTCCAGCCCGGCTCCCTCCACGCCCGGCCGTGCCAGCGCTGCTGAGTCAGCGCCCAGCCCTGCCACCGACCCTCCCTGCGCCCCCTCCCACCCGGGGCTGGGCATTCCCACTGCGAGCGGGCACGGCACGGCGTGGGCAGGATGCAGCGATGCCCCGGGACACGGCACGGCACTCCGGGGGCTTCCCCGCGGTGCTGGCACCATCCCGGGTGTGTGGCGGGGGCAGTGGCACGGTGCGTTGTGCCAGGGATTGCTGGAGCGTTGGCAGAGGTGCTGTGTGCTGGGGAGCAGCTCTGCTCTGCCACCCCATCGTCGGGTCTGCCCCACTCTGGGACCACTGACAGGACCAGAGGGGACGGCTGGAGCTGTGTCAGGACAGGGTCAGGTTGGATCTCAGGGAAAGGCTCTTCCCCCAGAGGGTGGTGGGCACTGCCCAGGCTCCCCAGGGCAGGGGGCACAGCCCCAAGGCTGCCAGAGCTCCAGGAGAGTTTGGATGATCCTCTGGGGCACATCCACCAGTGCATGTCCCAAGCAACCAGGATCATGCATGTATCCACACTGCCAACATTATGGTCCATGCAGTGGCCCACAAGAACTTGTGGGACAACAGAGAAGCAGCTCTTGAAGCTGAAATGCTTCAAGTGTCTCACCAGATGGGGATGGAGCCTCTCCCTGGGGGCATCAGTGGGGCACAGGGTGAAAAATGCCCTCACCCTCACCTTGGAGACCAGAGATCACAGAATGGTTTAGCTGGAAAGGGACCAACTGTGTCAGGGGAAGTTTCGGCTGCACATTAGGGAAAGGTTCTCCCCCCAGGGGGTGGTTGGGCACTGGAAGAGGCTCCTCAGGGCAGTGGTCACAGCCCCAACCCTGCCAAGGAGCATTGGGGTGTCCTGAACAGGGCCAGGAGGTGGATTCCATGATCTTTGTGAGTCCCATCCAGCTCTGGAGATGCCATGATTTTATGATTCTGTGATCCTGCTCAAGGAGGGCCCCCATGAGGTGTTGGAGAATCTCTTCCCCCATCACACACAACACTTGGTTTGACAACACAGAGGGCGTGGGCTGCTCTGCCCCTTCTGCTTGGGGCCATCCCTCACTGTCCCCCCTGCAGGACCTGAGTACTCTAGGGCTGGAGAGGGGGTGCAGGACAGGATAACACACTCCCCAGCTCCTGAGCCCCTGGTGGACTGTGGCTGGCACACGAGGTGCCCACAGGCCACTGTGGGGTCTGTGTTTTGGGTGACATCCAGGGCAGCACAGCTCTGAGGAGCAGGGACAGGATGGCATTGGATGCCATCCTTGCAGACACTGCCTGTCCTTGGGAGTGTGCTGTGGGATTCACCACTTCCCCCATCCAGCAGGTACAGGGTGGCAGTGCCACACTGATCCACTGCCCCCAGGTAAGGCAGTGCCAGCCCCCAGCTCAAGCCAACACCAGAAGGCAACAAAAAAACTGCAGGAATTTAAGCAGTACAACCTCTGATTTCCTGCAGGTCAGGTCCAATAACAACCTGTAGTTTAAAAGACAAAAAAAAAAAAA
>VXBX01004390.1:71406-95507 GCA_013400415.1 Scytalopus superciliaris
GCAAAAACACTTTGCCCATCCCGCTCAGCTTCTCAAATGCCAAGTTTGTCCAGGTAGAGTCACGAGGTTGAGTTGTTCTGATGCTCCGAGTGGATCAGCACCCAGGAGTATTTCCTGCTCTGTTGTGATTGTCCCCTCACATTCAGCTTCAGAGAAGGGTTTACCGAGACCCAGGAGAGAATTTGCAGACGTCAATTTGCTTCTTGAGAGTTCACATGACAGGAAAGAAAATGCTAACAACTATCAGAGGGGAAAAAAAAAATAATCCTAAGCAGAGTAGAAACCCGTTTTCAAAAACGTTCTGAATAAGCAGCCTTGGAAAGAAGAGCATCAGTGTGTGTATCTGTCAAGAACAGCCTTGTGCAACGGGGGGAACTCACCATAAACTTGCCTTTTTTTATTTTATTTTTTTTTGTGTGTGTATTTGTGGATAAAAAGAGGTTGTGAGAGATTCCTAGCGTGGCATTCGGTGCATGGATTGGGGTGGGATCGGAATAAAACTCTGCCAGGGGGGTTAAACTGCACAATTTTGGGGTGAGGACGGGGGGGGACTAAGCCTGTGGGAAGCTCCTGCCCACGGCGTGTGCCTGTGTGCTGCCTGCACACACATGCACAGCACAGACTTCCACAGACACACTCTTGGCCAAAAACCAAAATAATTATTGACATCAGGAAAGTATATAAAAGTCCCTTCTCCCGCTAAAAAGAAGAAAATGCTTAAAAATATCAGTATCGTCCACATGAAATCCACAGGTTTAGTTTGCTTTACAGTTGAGTTAAACTCAGAAACGCTCTACATCTTTAACTTCCTAAGTAATTGTGGAAGGGTTTTCTTCCTGGACATGAACCAATTCCGAATTCTGAAATGGAAGAAGAAACAAAACAAAGAGAAACCGAAAACCCGGATAATTAAAGCATCCAAGAAATCTTTTCATGGCATTAAATCCCAGCTTTTAACCCTTTTTGCTTAGCCTGTACCCACTTTTTCGGCTGGCCACAGCTTTTCACCCTGGATTAACATGATCCACAGGGGCACAGGATATAAAACGTTGGAAGGGACCCAGAAGGGTCATCGAGTCCAACTCTACATCCCAACAGAGCAAGAAGTGAAACCCCTGCCTGGGCAGAGGGAAGAAAAGGACTTTGGCACCCTTTTCTCTTACACCAGGACTGTGCTTAGTTTGTTTGCAAGGAGCATGTTGGGGAAAGGAGCAAATAATTCATTCTTGGATAACCTTCCTCACCATCACAGAGGCATTTGGGGCTTGCAAAGGGCTTGAATCTTTCCCCTTCAGTGCGAATTATGAGTGAAAAATGCCTTTGGGGTTCAGCCCTCATTTCACACTGAATATGAAGCCATAATGATGCCCCAAAAATCGTGCCCATGATTTCTCTTCCCTGGGATTTTCCAGCTGACAGCACACAGTCCCCAATTCTGGCACGGGGCTGGAATGAATTGCACATTCCTGACATCATCTGGGTAACCCCACTCAGAGTTCAGGAACGAGAGCTCTGACAGGGAGAACCTTGTGAAGAACCTGAGGGGGGGTTGGCAAAATGCAATTAATCAGTTATTGCTCGGCAAAATAAGTGAGAGGCACAGCCAAGTCCAGCAGCTTGGTCTGTGCTGTGACATCTGTGCTGGGCATCTCTGAACTGCCCTGACCCCGGGGACAGCACAGCTCCCGACCTTCCACGGACACAGATGCTTTGCAAACTGGGCTGGGAAGATTCGGGATGAGAATCCCCCAAACACACCTCAGCAAAAAGCTCCCAGGACTCCTACACCCCCAAATCCCTCCCCATGAGGGCTCCATACTCCTACACCCCAAATCCCTCCCCCCATGAGGGCTCCATTCTCACCTGCAGACCGAACGTGCATGGAGAGGCTCCTAAAATCTGGAGGAGAGGGTCCTGAAGGTCGTTCCAGCTAAAGATCCCATCATGTTCTTATCAAAGCCTTGCTGCAAAAGTGGAAGCATGTGGAGTGCAGTGAGTGCATCTCAATTCCCACACTGACAGACATCCATTGGCTCCTGCCCGACTTCAGCACCTGCCCTTCCCTTCCTTCCCAACCGACCTCCTTTGTCAGCCCTCTGTGTCCCCTTTCATGTCACCCTTATTGAGGGATTTCAGAGAATCACTGAATCGTGGAATGGTTCGGGTTGGAAGGGACCTTAAAGACCATCTCACTCCCACCCCCTGCCATGGGCAGGAGCACCTTCCACTAGACCAAGCTGCCCTTCCTTCCATTGCTTTCCCACAACCAAGAGTTGGAATTCTCCAGGTTTTTTCGGAGGAAATCTCTATTTAATCTCCCGCTGAGTATTTTGCTTTGCTCCTCCCCCTGAAAAAGCAGCACTAGCACATGCATGATGCACGTCCCCTTGCAGACTCCCATCCTGCTCTGATGTTTACCTATGCAATGAACATCTGCGTGCACACCAGAGTGACTCAGTCACATCACAGTGAGTTGGCACAGGCTGCTGAGCAGAGCCTGGCACGAGATGTACCAGCTCCTGTGCAGAAAGTCCCTGACTGTTAATGTGAGAATGATGTTTGGGTGCTCTCTGCCTTCCTGCCCTCAGGTACTCCCCTTGGGGACAGTCCTCCCTCTTTAAGTTGGCCCTTTACTCTCTGCAGGTGCTGCTGCTCTTGAGTTGGGAAAATCCAGCTTGTTCAAAGAAAGCCACTGGGAACTGGGAGCTGAGAGCTGGGAGTTGGGAGTGGGGAGCTGGGAGTTGGGAGTGGGGAGCTGGGAGTTGGGAGTGGGGAGCTGGGAGTTGGAAGCTGGGAACTGAGAGCTGGGAGTTGGGAACTGGGAGCTGGAAGCTGGGAGTGGGGAGCTGGAAGCTGGGAACTGGGAGTTCAAATCTGGGAGCTGGGAGTTGGAAACTGAGAGCTGGGAACTGAGAGCTGGGAACTGGGAGCTGGGAACTGGGAGCTGGGACCTTGGAGTTGGGAGCTGGGAGCTGGGAGTTGGGAGCTGGGAACTGGGAGCTGGCTCAGTGCCTGTCTGGCTTGGCACTTTCACAGCTTCTGTTGCAGGGAGCAAAACAAATCCTAAAGCCTCCTCCTCTTGGTTTTAAAAGCTCACCCTGACTGCAGGGGTGGTGTAACCACAGGGAAGGGTCATGGACACACTAGAAAATGGGGGCGAAGGGAAGGAACCTTGCCAGGGATCTGCTGGGATCTGCTGATCCTGCCTGATGGGCTGCAATGAAGGGAATCTCCTAAACTGGTGCAGAATGTCCAGGGCTGTCCCAGCTGGGCACACACAGCACTGACCCTGGGAATGAGGTGGCAGAGCCCACCCAAACCAGCATCAGCCCCAGGGAGGAGGGTGCCCAACACAGACACACCACCACCTGCTTAGCCCCTCAAATCAGCTGGGAATCTCTGCCCCCTCCTCGGGTCTCAGGTGGGTTCCAAAGTGCTGGGAGCATCGTGGTCCTCCCCCAGCCCAGGCTCCTCCCAGCCCTGCGGACCCACAGCCTCTGCAAACTCAGCAAGTGAGTCAAGGCCAGGGCTGTGGTTGCCTCCCAAAAACAGAAGTGTTGTCCTTACCTGCTTGAGCACACTCTGGAGCTCCCTGTTGGCCCACAGATCTGTCAGGAGGAGACGAGCGGCCTCGGCCGCCTTCGGACAGGAGCTGGGGAGGTAAAAGCAACCCCTGTGAATTCAGCACCCCACGGCCCCTGCTGGCAGCCCAACTCCAGCTGGAGCCTGGCTAGAGGACCAGCAATAAACCCCTCTCTCAGCCCTATCACGTCACTACCACCTCTGGGAGCAGAATAGGGCGAATGAAAAAGAGGAGGGGAGGATGTGAGTGGGGAAATGAGCATTAAACTGAGCTGAGGGAGCGTTCCTGGAGTGTGGAATCTGAGAGAGTGCAAGGGAAGGGAGAGGTGCCCAGGCTTCCCCAGAGCCTGCAGGGACAGCGTGGATGCATCTCCAGGGAGGGCAGCACAGGAGAGGTGAGGACGAGGAGATGGGAGCATTTGTAATGACAACATCTGCACCCAGAAGTCCTTACTCAGCACAGGTTAAACAGATACCTGCTCACGTAACAACTCCGAAACCGTGAGTCATAGCAGAGCCTTTTAGAATTTTGGAACCTTTCACAGGGCAGCCCCAATCCCTGCTGGCTCCTGTCGCTGCTCCACAACTCCTGCACCTCGTCCTGCTCTGGGCTGTGGTCAGTGGAGCAGCCCCAGCCTGTCTCAGGTCTCAGGCAGGGGGATGGAGAGGAACAACCCCCAGGCTCAGATCCTGCCAGGATGACGGAGCTCCCCAAAACAGCATCCCAAAAGAGTCCCCAGCAGGCTGCGAGAAACGGGACCGTGGCCATGAGGAACCCCCAGCACCACACTTGGAATGTGAGGGGACAGGGATGTAATTTTGGGGCTTTTCTCTGAGGAATTTGTCATACAGGCAGCAGGGACATGCTGGAGACATCTCCAGAGTTTAGTAACTCCTCAGAGTTTGGTGAGTCACGGCAAACAAAGCTCATCACACCGAGCACTCAGGACAATTAAACGAGCACAAGCCCAGTTGTGCAACGCGGTGCTGAATTAGTAAATTAGCTGACGACTGGTCTGAGGGCTCCAAAGCGGGACTTTAGGCAGGACTAAACACCATTCAAAACAAGGAAGACTTAGAAGAGGGCTGGGTTTGGTGTTAATTGGGCTTGTTGGAGAGTGGAAGCCCATAAAAGCAGCAGAGAGACCGATGCTCGTTGGCCCAGGCCCAAACTAAACAAGGAGGCCACGTCTGATGACTGAGAGTCCCAAACAAGTGGTAGATTGGAAGTGGTTTATCAAGGGATGATGAAGGCATGCAAATGTCTTTTCACAAGAGAAAACAATAGGTCACTTGTAAAAGGTATTTGAGAACAAAGGCAGATGGTAGGAGAGATGAAAGTCCAGGAAGGAGAATACGTGGTCAAAGATAATGCAAGTCTAACACCAGTTTGGCCAGAAATGAGTGTAGAGCTTGGAACGGCTTGACAAGCCTGTGCGTGGGGCTGTAGGGGACATGGAAAACAAACAGCACGGAATCAGCACCACCAAACCCCAAACCAAGCCCTAAAATGTGTTGAGATGGCTCAGTTGTTGTAAAACACACGAGTAGACCAGGGGAGGTTCTTCTAACAGTTCATACAAATGTGCCCTCCCAGGTCCACCTGCAGGAGGATTTCTCAGCAGAAAGACGAACAGATCTGAACACAAATCTTAAGCACAGTCCCTGTAAACCTGTGGTGTGGGATCTCAGATCTGACCTTCATCATAAGGGTTGCAGGAGCCAGGGAATCACTGACACCCCCTGTTTGGAGGGGTGGGGTTTTCACAGATCAGAGAATCATACAATGGTTTGGGCTGGAAGGGACCTTAAAACGCATCGATTTCCATCTCCCTCCCATGGGCAGGAACACCTCCCACCAGCCCAGGTTGCTCCAAGCCCTGTCCAAACTGGCCTTGGACACTTCCAGGGATGGGGCAGCCACAGCTTCTCTGGGCAAGCTGTGCCAGGGCCTGCCCACCCTCCCAGGGAAGGATTTCTTCCCAATATCCAGTATAAAACTCTCCTCTATTAGTTTGAAGCCACTCCCCTTTGCCCTACCACTATCTGCTCACGTAAAAAGTCACTCTCCCTCTTCTTTATAGGTTCCATAAGTACTATTTTTAAAAGATTTTAAGATGCTGCTGCTTCAATTCTTTTTGGAGTTTCCTAAAATTCAACCAGAATATCCCTCCCGGGATGGCTCCTGCCTGATTCCAAGAAACCAGTGCTCAGGATTCCTGTCTACCAACACCCTGGGTAGATATGAGTCTCATTTTACAAACCCAGGTGAAGAATGATGGTGTTGGGAAGGCTCTGGGCTTAACCTGCCTTGGCACGGAGTGTGTGGGCTCCAAAGTGCCTGCCCATGACCCTTTCCATGCCTCCTGCCCCAAACTCACCCGTTTCGGCACAGGCTTACTACATTATTGAGCATGTTGCTTGTCAAGTAAGACTTTCCCAGGTGGGGGTTGGACATGATGAGGTTCCTCAGAGTGTAACAAGCTGATGTCATGATCTCTCCATAGCTGCTGGTGTTTCCAGACTGGAACGACAGGAGACGTGATACATCTGGGAGCACCTGGTGAGCTAAAGAGGTGGAGGAATGTTCCAATCAACAATTAAACCAAACCTCACACAAGCCAATAATACTGTTTGTGCTAAGACTGTTCAGCAGGAGAATGGAGTGTTCTCTCTGGAAGGAGGCACTGATGATGTTGGAAATATTAGCCATAGTTTAATTTTTTCATGCTGAGGGCTGCAGGCCTTGGAAGGGCAACGTTGTTGGCCATGGGCAGTCAAGTCCAACTCAATTCCCAAAACACTCTCATCCCCATGTTCCTGCAGATTTATCCCTGCCTATAAAGCACACCCCAGGCTTGCAGAGACTCCAGGATGGCACATTGTTGGCCATGGGCAGTCAAGTCCAACTCAATTCCCAAAACACTCTCATCCCCATGTTCCTGCAGATTTATCCCTGCCTATAAAGCACATCCTGTGCTTGCAGAGACTCCAGGATGGCACACTGTGCTGGTTTAATCTGCAGATATCACTGGTCACCATCCTTTGGGCCAGCAGAGCTGACGCTGCTTTGCCCAGTTTTGAACCTTGGCCGAGTCTCCTTTACAAAGCGAGCTGGGCAGATATCACAGAGCTGGAAACTGGCCTGGAATGCACCGTGGTGGAAACCACTTACCCATGGTTTTGTGGAGAACTTGATGCCGGGACATGTTGCTCAGCAGGGAAGCCCCAGAGCGGACAACTTCGGAGCTGTTGGACTGGAGGAGCCGCGCAATGCGTGGCAACCCCTTCTCCTTCAAGCCAATCAACTGGCTCATGGCATTGGACATCTGGGGGAGAGAACAGAGATGTCTCAGCACTCCTCATGCCCAGAGGACACAGCTGGGATGATGTGCAGGGCTGGAGAAATATGACTGTGCTATAAAAGAGGCACCTCTGTTAAAGCTTCTCCTGCTGCCACAATCCCATAATCTTTATCTCTCTTTACGGTTATAAGAGCCTGGAGAAAAGGAGGCTCAGGGGGGACCTTCTCGTTCTCTCCAACTCCCTGACAGGAGGGGGGAGCCTAGAGTGGGTCAGGCTCTGCTCCCAGGGAACAGGGACAGAGGAAAACGGCCTCAAGTTGTGCCAGGGGAGGTTTAAATTGGTTATTTCTTCTGTGAAAGGCTGCCAGGCACTGGCACAGACCGCCCAGGGCAGGGGAGGTGTCACCAACCCTGGAAGTGTTTGAAAAACCTGTAGATGCAGCACTTGGGGCACGGTTGGGTGGTGAACGTGGCAGTGCCGGGTTCACAGTTGTTCTCCATGATCTGAGAGGGCTTTTCTAACTCTAATGATTCCGTAACATTTGAAAAACCAGCCTCATCTTCTGTGATACAACTGGTACTCTTTCTGGACCCCAGCTGGGAACAGCTGATCATCCAACTGATATTCCCAAAAGCTGGAGAAGATTCACCTTTGTGTCCCTCACAAGACCCCTGCAGGTCTCTGCCACACCACAAGCAACAGGCTGTGGTGGAGCAGGGACAGCTGATGGATACCCTTAAAAAGCAGCGTGATGACCAAAAATGCTCATCCTAGATCCTGTTCTCGTGCTTGCTTGTGCAGCTCTAGGAGACCTCAGGATGCAGCCAATGCAGATGAGCTCAAGCACACCCCCTGAGTAAATCACCCTCCTGTTGACAGAGTTGAAACAACTTCTCAGCCACTGCCCCACCAGAAAGGCTACTGGAGATTGTTGCACCACCAGAGTGAGACATGTCCATCAACAGTGACATGGGAATGGAGACAATAGGCTGGAAAACAACCCTCTTCCAGTGTGCCAACCCAGTTTCCTTCTCTGTCTTGCTCCAGCCTCACACCAGCAGGACTGGGATGTGTCAAGCAGAGCTGAGGGAGGTTCAGAGCCATCCCCCACAAGCTACAGGATCACAGCAAGCTTTGCAAGCTCATCCCCAGCTTCCCTTTGCATCAAGTGACAGCAAACCCAACACACCCCGACTACAGCTCGGAGCTGCAATCAGACCCTTGAAGGGACGAGACAGTTCTGCACATCCAGATGAATTTCAGCCATTCCATCCCAGGAAGGCTGAATTAAGTTACTTCAGCACTCTCAGAGCTGGGTTTTGTTTGTTTGTTTGTTTTCCCTCCCCTGCCCAAGAGACCTCCTTGTGCAATACTGTTGATTGTTGAAAGGCTTTCCATTTCCACAGAGCAACTCCAGCCCCATTTCTCTGCTCAGCTCCACCCAATCTGTGACAGCCTCTCTCCACCTTCTGGTCAGTGGCACTGCTAAAAATCAAGTTTTCCAAAGTATTTCCCATGGAAATCCTTGTTAAAAAAGAAGCTCCCAGGAGGTTGGAGTTGGCAGGTCAGTGCTGTCCCAGCAGTGAGGGCTCCTCTCGTGAGTCACTCCGTGTTTCTGGGTGGAACACTTCACACACGTGACACGCCTCTCTTACGTATGAAATCACTATCTCTTTATCTCCCCATCCATCTCATTTAAATTGGAATTGATGGAGTTCGACACAAACAGACAAGTCAAGGTCTGTCCATGGGAAGGCAGCCTGCGAGGACACGCCCGTGGCAGCGATATCGGGCACGGCAGAGCTGCTGTCGTGACGTGCCCCTCGCTCCTGCCACCCCCCCCGGCGTCACCCAGCCCGTGTCACCACCACAGTGCCATGCCTACGGGTTAGGACACCTGTCACAGCTCCTTTACAAGCAGCTCTGATGTGAGGACAAGCCACAATCCGCAGCACAACCCGCCCTTTAATTAGAGCCACCTCCCGCTTGGAGAACACGCACGGGCCGTGGCACACGCACAGCCTTCCTCCCTCCTTCAGTGACATCTGGCCACATGTGCACAGCTGGTGTCCTGGGGGAGGGTGCCAACACCAACAGGTGCTGGTAGTATGACCGACAGACTGTGGAAAAACCCAGTGTATGGATCTGGGGATGTTGATTAGAGCCCTCCATGAGACACTACTTTGGGAATGAATAACTATCCCCCTGGAGCATCCACTGGCCAGGATGCCCGGGGGTTTAAGGAGGACGTTTCCCTTTTTGATGGCTGCAAAGTGATGATGCTCAGTGATCTCAGAGCTCTTTCTCAGCCTCCCTGGTTCCACGACTCTGTGAAAGTGCTGCCACATTTGGCTGTACAGGTGGAGAAGAGAGAGACGAGCTCACCAGCCCTCGGCTCGCAGTGAGGTTCTGCAGAGCTCCAGCACAAGCTTCCAGGGTGGCATCCTTCTTGCTCTGATCCATCAGGGACAGGTAGGTACGGATGGCATCAGAGTGGTAGAGCCAGCTGGGTCCTTTGGGTTTGAAATCCTCCTCGGGAAGGGGCACACCATACTCATCATTCTGCAGAGAGAGAAGAAACTGGAAGCTCAGATCCTGCTCTTGGTTTGCAGCCCTTGCCTGGGGCTGAGCATCCCATTCCCCAATCCTTCTGGGGCACGTCTTACCTCCATTTTCCCACTCCTGCTGTTGAAACAGCCCGTGAGAGTTTTGTCCATGTAAACGCTCCGGGCCATGTGGTTGAGCTGGGTGTATTTGTTGGGAACCTCGGCATCCAGGCGGTAGGAGAGGTTGTGCAGGATGCAGATGCAGTTCTCCACAGACTGAAGCGCCCCCAAAATGAAAATGCAAACATCACATTAGGCAGAAAAACAGGGAGCAGCACCTGCTGTAGCTCCAGAGAGGACACGGACCAGGCCATAATCAGCTTTTTTTTGGCTGTTGCACCCCATGTGCTCCTGCTTCAGGATGGATGGATGGGAAGGAATGAGGTGGGATGGACATGAAGGAAGGTCACCCAGCCCAGAGGCTGCACTGTGGATCTCAGTGAACCTTGGTAGGTCTCCTCCCCACAGACAAGTTGGCAAACAGGAAAAGAGAGCGTGAGGGTGGTGAGATCAAACTGTGAAGTGCCAAATCTTGTCCTCCTCTTGCCACAGTCAGCTTTCAATGATTTCATCCAAGTCACAGCTACAGGGACACTTTTTACCAAGAACACACTTTTAATCCTCCTTTACTTGGCTGTCAGAGTGCCCAGTGGAAAGAGCAAGGGAGGATTTCAACTGGATACCCATAACCAACACCAAAAGGGGTGGTTCCATTTCCAAAGGGCTGTGCTCTGCATGTGCTGCTGAAACTGGCCTTGGAAAGGCCATCCCCCAAAGAGGATTTGAGATAATCTGAAATAATTTTGGCATTTTCCTGAACACTGGGGACTTCTGGGTGTTGAACTCCTGAAAATGTGGCTATAAAGACTATTTTAGGCAAGGCAAATGTTGTTTTCACACAGCAGTGAGGGTCATGGTTAGGGGACTGACAGAAAGATGCCAGCTCCTGATTTCATGCTGAATGTGATGCCAATCCAGGGATTATTCACTTGAGTCCTGCTGGGTGAAGAGTTGTGGTGGTGGGAAGAGCAAGAGATGGAAATCAGGATGAGGGAAGGGAAGGGAAGGGAAGGGAAGGGAAGGGAAGGGAAGGGAAGGGAAGGGAAGGGAAGGTGCAGTTATTAACCATGGGGCTGAACTCCAGCAAACAGCTCAGGGTGAGCATCTGGTACCTTGTCATCAGGTCGGCTGGAAGCCACGCAGTTCTGGGCATAAGTCATGACAGAATCAATCAAACCAGGGTAATTCCTCATGGTCTGGCGCCCCATGTCTGCAGAACTCAGGTTTCTGAAGGAAGCATGTCAGGAGAGAAGGAGAGAGGGTTAGTTGGGCTCAGCTCTGGCTGTCACTGAATTCAAGGATTTTTCCATGGATTCTGCAGGGCTGATGTACTGCTCTCGTCCTGGAGGCCTTCTGGGGGACTGTGCTGGTGCACAGCTCTCTTGTTGCTCTTTAGGACTGATTTAACCTGGGAAAATGTCCTCTTAAGGAGTTCTGCATGGAAGGAATGAGAGTAACCAGCAGGATGTTGCCTTGGAGGCTCTGCCTGTGCCATTACAGTGACCCAGTGGCTCCTGCCAAAGGGCAGACTGGCTAAAGACCATCTGGGATTACTGGGATCACCAGGAATGTGGATGTGGTTGTAAACACAGAGCTACCAGGGCCAACAGCAATGTCTCAGTGGGGCATGAGGCCGACACACCGGACAGCAACAACAGCTCTGACCAGAGGGACTGGCCAGTTTGGGAGGTTGTAATGGATTCCTGGGCACTGGTGGCTGCCAGGACAGGGGAGTTTTTCCAGTAACAGGAAATGCTTTTTGGTTGTTTTGTTGTGTTGTTGTTTTTTTTTTCTTCCCTGTTCTATTGCCTTGTAGCTTGCAAATGAAAAACAAAGAGAGGCTGGCAGTCATTGTGAGATATTCACTCCAGGCGTTCCAGAACTGGATTTGATGTTCACTGTGATTTGCAGCCTCCTCATTACCATGAATTCATCTGCAATCCAGAAATGCTTGAGCAGCAATGGCTCAAGCCCAGGGCAAACCCAAGGCTGTTCTCATCTCCGTGCTATGATGTGGCAGGGCAGTGAGTCACAGCAATCCCGCCTCAGCCCCTGGAGCAGGGGCTCCAGACTCAACTTTCCTCACTCTCCTTGCTCCCCAGTCCTGCTCCCTTTGGCCTTCTGAGCTCCCTCTCTGACCTGCATCTGCCAATCTTCATCAGAGGGTTGGACGCTGCTGTGGCAAATCTCAAGAGACAGAGTCTGCCTTGAGTTGAAGTCCATGGAAAGCTCCCTTTGTGAGCTGTCACCACACTCTTTCCCTCATTTTATTGGGGTGTTTTATGGGTTGAGATGGTCTTAAAGTCAGTCGAGCATCTCACACACAACCTACACCACACACCCCAGCGTGCCCGCAACACCAGGGGAAGGGACCAGCACCCACTGCCTGCCAGGGAGCAGCGCCCACTGCCAGGCAGCAGCACCCACTGCCAGGCAGCAGCACCCACTGCCTGCCAGACACGGTTCTCAGCCACAGAAGACGATGGTATCAGGTCTCCAGAGGCCCCTGCTGCGTTGCCCAGGTTGGTTTCACAAGCAGGCGCAGCTCCTGCGAGCCGCATGTCTGGGAAGGGCGCGGCCGGCGCTGCGCTCCCCGCGGGAGAGGGAGCTGCGCTTGATGAAAGTGCCTAATTACACAGGGCAGGCTCTTCTTCCCCACTCGTTCCCATTGGGACAAGGAGCTCCCATCCCAGTGGAGGAGGGCGGTAGGAGAAACAGCAAGTCAGGGCGAGGATCCTCCACAGATTTGCCGTGGAAAAAAATAAACTACTCTGGGCTCAGTCGGTGCTTTCAATTTGTAGCTGAGCTGCCTGGTGGAAAGAGCCAGGAGAAGTCCAGGGTGTTGGGACTGATCTGTGCTAAAACAGTTATTAAAATAAGGGGGGGAAATGCCTGTTTTTCCCACATAGAGGATTCTTTTTGTCACCCAGCACCCAAACCGGTTTGTTTCTCAGCAAGTAAAATTTTCTCTCTGGAAGCCTCAAAAATCTAAAGGCAAAATGTGCCCAGTTTCCTGGTCTGGGCTGAACATTGACAGGTTTCAGTATTGCACAAAGCAACTCACGTTTTTTTTGAGAAGAGATTTAGCAAGAACAAAATTACCAAAAAAGAAAAACCCAAAAAAGCTACTCCAAAAGTATTTTACACGTAATTTTTTCCCGCACCTTCTCTGAGGAAAACTTTCTCGAGGAGAATATCTAATTAACACAATTGCAGTGAGGCTTCAGCTTATTGTTAGAGGATTTAGATGGCTTCAGCCTTTGCCAACAGACACGAACTGCAGCAGGTCCCTGCTTGGTGACTCACCTCAAACACCCCGTGGCATTGAAGAACACCTCTGGGTCAATAATTTCCCTTGTCCTGTTGCAGCTGCCGTCAGACCAGCCAGAGAAAGGGATGATAACACAGTCTGTGAGGACGGGGAGGGCCTCCTGTATCAACTCTTCTTTTAGTTCATCGGTGGAGGAGAGGTTCCAGAGCAATCCTAGGATGGAGGTGGGACACAAGCTCAAGCAGAGGGCCACTGGGCACTAGGCACTTTCTTTAGGGCAGGGTGAATTCCAGCATGAAAGTCCTCCCTCCCCCCCCCCCCTCTTTGAGCTAAGGGTGCTGAGGCTGCCCTAAACCCAGTCTCTGTCCCTCCCTGTGGAGGCCCCATGTGAAGATGGGCATTTAAACCCCGTCCCTCCTCCCAAAGGTGGTGTTTATTGCCATTGGGTTGCAGGGGGAGGGCATCTCTCCACAGGCACCTCATAAAGGCTTGCACGTGAGAGCTCAGACACCGCTGAGGGTGATCTGCACCAAGAAACTCACATCAGTCCCTCAGGAAGAGGTGAGACATGAGTTGGAGAACCTGCCCAACCATGCTGGGGATCCCAGCACCCCCAGCTCGGTGGCCAGGGGTGCAGGAAGACGTGGGAATGGCAGGGTGACCACAACTGTGGGGGAAACCCGGGGCAGGCACTTCCTCAAGGGCTACTTTTACCGTGAGGAACCCTTGTGGGACACTCCTCTGCCTCCTGATTTAGGTCACCTTTTGGTGCAACAGGAACCTAAACCACCCTCTTTGTGGTGCAGCAGCCCCTTGGCTTTGGGGCTGGCACAACGTGGCACACCGGGAGGTGGGCGCTGCTGGGGTGGGGGTGGGCACTGGTGTGTACCTGTGAGCTGTTTCTGGATTTCGGTGTTCCCTGTCCTCCGGAGGAGGCTCACACACTCCCGTATCCCGTTCTGCCGCCGGGTTTCGATCTTGTTGGTTGGATTCTTGAAGACCAGGTTGCGGAGGGCGCCGGCCGCTGCCCGCTGCACGTTCTGGTTGGTGCTGCGCAGCAGCTCCACGAGCTTGGCGATGCCCCCCAGCCGATAGACCTGCACCGGGGGGGACAGGCTGGCATCAGCACGGGGGGCTGGGGCAGGGACAGCGGGCACTGCCACAGCAGCACAGGGAGTCACGGGCACCTGCTCAGGGGGGCTGGAGGGGAAGGGTGGCCAGAGGTGGCATGTCAGACCCTCACAGAATCACAGAATGTGCTGAGTTGGGAGGGACCCACAAGGATCAGCCAGTCCAACCCTCAGCCCTGCACGGGACTATCCCCAAGAGTCAGCCCCTGTGCCCCAGAGCATCATCCAAACCCTCCTGGAGCTCTGGCAGCCTCGGGGCTGTGCCCACTGCCCTGGGGAGCCTGGGCAGTGCCCACCACCCCTTTCCCTGAGATCCAACCTGAGCCTGCCCTGACACAGCTCCAGCCATTCCCTGGCTCTGTCCCTGCTCCCCCCAGAGCAGAGATCAGTGCCTGCCCCTCCTCTGCCCCTCCCCAGGGAGCTGGACCTGCAATGAGGTGTCCCCTCAGTCTCCTCTTCTCCAGCTGAACCCCCCAAGTGCCCTCAGTGCCCTCACACGCTGCCCCTCCAGGGCTTTCCCCATCTTCACTGCCCTCCTTTGGACACTCTCTAATGGCTTCATATCTTATATTGTGATGCCCAAACTGCCCCAATATTGCAGGTGGGGCCACCCCAGTGCAGAGCAGGTTGGGGCAACCCCCTCCCTCCCCCAGCTGGTGCTGCTTTGCCTGATGCCCCCCAGGGCACGTGGTTCAGGCCACAGGTCATGAGCACAAAGGTTCTGGCCTAGAGGTCAGAGCTTAAAGCTTAAATCCTAGAAATGGATGTTTCTGAGCAATGGCCATGGACATCCTTTGGTGATGGAAATGCACTCCCATAAACTTTCACCAACCTCCAGAGTTTGCATCAGGTGAAAATGTTGCTCTGCCCACCTGCAGAGGCCATTTATAGCTGTATAATGACATGCTGTGGTAATTTATCTGCGTTCTGGGATCAGGGGCTGAGCTCAGAGGGATGGTCACAGCACAGGGTCAGCCACCCTCGAGCTCAGCCTCTCCAGCCGCTCCAGCACCCAGGAGGGGTGTGAGCCCAGACCTGCAGGACACCACACACGTGACAGGGAGCTTTGAAGGCAAATTCCCCCAGCTGAGCTCTCCAAACTGATGAGTATTCCTGCTGGGGGAAGTCCTCTGCAGCAGGACATGATCCCGCCTGGAGCCCCTCCTGGCACAAACCAACCCCATTGACAAGAGATAATGCAAACAAGTGTGTGTGTGCCTGGGTGACTCACAGACCTGCTCTGACACATCTTTCTGGGAAGCCTTGGGACAAGCCGGTGCTCAGAGGGTGTTCTCAGTGGGAACGAAGGGTGTGGCCACCCCACAAACAGCCACCTTAATGTGGGCTGGGGTACCTGCACTCCATTCAGGCACAGCCCCACACAGGCCAGCACATCCAGCTCTGCTGTTGTGCCAGGAAATGGACAGCCACTTCTGTGGGGCTGGCACCTTGATAAACCCATGGTTGCATGACCACAGACACAGCAGGGTGGGGATAAACTGCAGCAGATCCATCCTGCAGGCTGCCTCCTTTGCTGCAGGTTGGCAAAGTAATTGAAGAATAAAAGCATAAAGAAAATAACCTGTGCTGTGAGAAGGTTGTCTGTTTGATCAAATGATGGAATGGTTTGGGTTGGAAGGGACCTTAAAGCTCATTTTGTGTCACCCTCTGCCATGGGCAGGGACACCTTCCACTAGCCCAGGTTGCTCCAAGCCCATCCAACCTGGCCTTGGACACTTCCAAGGATGGAGCAGCCACCACTATGGATGTGCAAAATATCCTGTACACAATCACTAATTATTCCGTTAGTTCAGGTGATTGAAAATGACTGGGGATGGCTGCAGAGTCACTGAGAATGCCCAGGGAAAACCACAGTGGGATTTCGGGCAACTTCATCTGGTTCTGCCACTGCAGCTGAGACAGCAAAAGATTCACGTGAAACTGGGAGCAACTGCACCCAGAGGAGGACACTGGGTGGCTGTTTCCATATTGCCAGATCCCATCAACCTCGTGGTGGTAACAGGAACACAATCCCTCTGCTAAAATCCTATCGTGGGAAAGTGGCCACTAAGAGTTGAAAAAATCTCCTTAATTAATTCCTGGGCGTGACTAATGAGGTATAAGGCTCCCTGTGGGTCCCTTCCAACTCAGGACACTCTGTGAGATTCGTGAAAGTCAAGGGAACACGTGAATTGTTGGTACTGAGGCAAACCAGTCCCACCCATCTCCGGTGTGGGCACGTCCAGCTCCGGAGGAGTTTGCTCACCTCTTGCTTGGCAGACTCATCCTGGAAGCAGGTGTGCTGGAGGTAGTAAGCACCCATGGCCTGGTACTTGTCATCAGAGGAGCACAGGAGCTGTATGGCTTTCTGGATGGTCATTGTCCCGGCGTCTATCTCATCACCACAGATCCTGCGTGGAAGAGGAACAGGGCGTTGGTTGAGTGCTCAGCCAAGAGAGTGAATTATTAGGAAGGAATCAACGGTCACGCGCCAAATATTATCCCACTGCCACATAACGCACGCAGGGAAATTCTCTGCCTCGAAGAAAGACATGGTGAAAGGTGGGAAACACAGCAGAGGGCACCGAGGCTGATAAATTACAGATCCGGTCTGTCCAGAAGCAAAGGAGACAGAAAATGAAAGCTCAGTTGTGGTGCTGGATGTGGCAGGTTTAATGAACAGAGCCAGAATTCACTGCTCCTCCAGTAAAAGGGGACAAGAGCAAAACCATCAACCACCTTATTGGGCCAATGCAACACAGGCAGCTGATTTTCCCACAGCGTGTGACCCTTTGATGTGAGATGTGGCGGCAGCAAAAATGTGAGAGCAGCTGATGGTCTCGGGAGGCCTGAGCAGGTCCCTGAGGAAAAGGCAGCAGGCACATCTGGAGTGAGGGGATGGACAAATACTGAGTTTATGAAATAATAACAGCACTGAGACATCCTTCTCCCAGGCTGTGTCCACACTGCAGTCTCCAACTCTCCATGAAATGGACCCCTGTCACCATCCCCTGTCAGAGGTAAGGAATGTGCCTACAGACTGCAGGGGAAGGACATGATGCCTCTGGCTTGGGGCAGGACTGGAACCTTGGAAGAAACACAAACACTGAAAGGTTTGTCCACTTTGCCTGGAAATCCGAAGGTTCTGCTTTTTTTGGCTTGTACTTATTTAGCATCGTCTGTGATTTTTTTAACCACATAAAACTGGAAAAGGGTCCAGACTTTCAGACTGATGAAAGGGGTCTCAACTGCAAAGCTTGTCTTGCATTTCTAGCTAGAGAAATTAATCTAATGAAGGGTTGCCCTCTCAGCTGCAGCAGGATCTCCACTCATGGGCAGGGATGTCTGCATTAATTTGCCCCACAGCAAACGGCCCCCCAAAGCTCAGGGCTGAGAAGAGTCAAACCTCAGCCTCCTGCTGGGTGCTGACCGTCAGCAGTGACGGGACACCAGTGGGAAATGCTTCATTTCCAGGGCAGGAACTCCAAGTGTGAGGGCTTTGTTGGGCCAGCGAGGTTATGGCTGGGCCTGACTGATGTTACTCCTTGTGCAGGACCCAGCTGGGAGTGACTGGGAGTCGGTTTTACCTGGAGATTGGGAAACCAGTTCCTGTTTGAGCCACGTTTATTTATACACAATCTTTGCTCCATGTGAGACACGATGTAGAGGGACTGATCATCTCCAGATAACCCAACAGACTAACAAAGCAGAGTGATCTTGAGTGAGTTCTTTGAATGAACCTTTTACATTTGAAGTATTAAATATCACTAGGAGGGAGCAGCACTTCTTGGCACAGGATGTAGAGTCACTGTGCCAAAGAAATGGTAAGAATAAAGGCCTAGAAAGGACACCCAGGAGTGGTCACCACCACCCCCAGCAGGTTACAATAAAATATTGTACCCTGAAGAATCCAAAGGTTCCCTCCCACACAGCCCAGCCCAGGGAACATTATCCACAATTCCACAGCAAATTTCATACAGAACACCAAAAACCAACCAAAAGCTGTGGCAAGAGGCAAAGCAGATTGAAAGGACTCATCTCCACGACCCTCATGGCATAAAACTGCACCCAGTTTTCGTTCCTCATTTCAAAACCTGCAGAGCCAGTGGAGAGAAACTGGTGCTTCCGAAAACCAGCTGGCCTTTGTGTCTTAGACATTTTTTCCTAAGACAAAAGCCCCCCCCCTGGAGATGTCTGTGCCTCTCTTGGGATGCTGGAAGTGACAGACACCAGCCTTGGATTTGCACCTTGAGCATTCAATGTCCAAGGCTGGATGAAGCTCATTCTGCTTTGATTGCCACACTGACAGTAAGTCCTCAGTTCATCCCAGGGCTCTGCATCGGTTTGAACCTCTGTCAAAACCTGGCACCAAGAAACGTCCACTAAACTGGCAAGAGGGAAACACGAAACTGGAGAGGCAAAGTTTAAATTGGGAAGCCTCAGAAATCTTCGGTTTGGATCCAGGAGGCTGGGATTTTCCCTGAGGGTTTTGAGACACGATGGAGTTGAGGTACTGATGGATCCTGCAACAGAGGGACTTCTGTGAGAGTTGGGACCTGGGCTGGCAGTGGTGGAGGGAGGAAATTAGTAAAAACACCAGATCAGTGGCCATTTTTTTCACCAGTGGTGATTTTTTTTTCCTGAGAAAGAAGGATCTCTGCTTGGTCTCTAGCTACTCAAGGAAGGCAATTTTCTTCATAAGAGGGCCAAACCCTTTTTCAGCAGGAAAAAGCCAGGGATCCAGGTGTGGGAAAAGATGGAGAAGGTTCTTTTTTCCCTGCTGGTGGATCAGCAGGAGAAGTTCCAGCAGGTGAGCAGCCAAGCTCAGGAGTGCCAGTCAAGAAGCAGTGACTTCTCCCAGCTGAGAATATTATCCCCCTGGCAAAGCCCAGCTAAGGGGATATTGTTCATCAGCCAGTCAGGGATATTCCTGACTATTCCAGATCTATCCTATGGGAACAACATCCTGCCCAAGACAAATTCTTGGGCTTTGGTCATCTCCAGCCTGGTAGGAAGAGCTCCAAAGGCTGTTCTGCCTCCACAAGGAAGAAGCAACCAGAACAGGGAGAGAGCTCGATGAGAAAGGATTCAACAGAGATAAATAAGATGATCAGACTCTGGAATGGAAGATCAACAAATCCTGAAGGGGATCAGTATCACAGAAAGGCAAATTCCCTCCTGTTGCACCGGCAGGTTGGTTTGTGTTCATCAGATCTAACTCTCCATCCTGGCTGTTGAGGCTGCACATCCCAGAAAGGGAGGAAGCCAGAAAACTCATAACAAATTCCATTGTTCATTAATAAAATCAGAGTGAAGACACTCCAAGCAGAGGGTTCAGAACATCCAAGCCTTCCAGAGTCAGGCTGCACCGGAGCAAACACAGCACAGACAAGGTCACATCACAAGGGACCACACTGTGAAATGGTCCTTTTTAGGGGCATTTTGTCCCAGATAAGAACAAGCCAAAATAAAGGTGCCTTTTCTCATACACTGTTCTGCTTTCATCAAGCCCTGCAGAATTAATGTTTCATATTGATCACCTTTATTTATCCCAAAAGACAGGAGACTGATCAGAAAACACCCTCAGCACCTTTTCTGATTATTTCAATAACCTCAGCACGTTTGCACTATTTATTTCCAGGGGGGTTGAGCTCAGTGAGGAGTGGATGGTTGTGGGACACAGTTACTGTCCCTGAACCTCAGCCAAGGAGCACGGGGGCTGCTGCAGCTCAGCTGGGGCCAAACTGGGGTCCCCACAGACAAATACAAATGCAAGAAAACCCAAGGGGTTCCCCCAGCCTTTACTGCCTCCTCCAGAGCTGCCAGTCAAGGTATCCAAGACCTTTAACAGAGCAGCATCAAGATACTACATATTTCCAGGTGCCTTGAGAGGCACTCGCTTTCACATGATCTCTAATAAGGTGTTTTACTCTCTCCCATACACAAAGAACTCCAAAGGGAAACGTATCCCCATCTCAAAAGGAGGCCAAAGGTGCGTGTGGGGTTGGAGGTGCCCATTAATGGCTCCTGATTCTGAAGAGCTCACCTCTTCATCCTCCCAAAGGAGAACACCCTGGGTCCTTCACCAGGGCTGGGATTAGTCCTGTCTCTCGGTAAAGTCTCCATCTCAGAGCCCTGGAGTCCCCCTGGAGTCAACAAAGGCACTGAATTTGTTGGGGGTGACTCGGTGACCGCCACGGAATCTGTGCCTGAACCTCTGCAGGGCCCCCAAGGCCCTCAGCTCAGAGCCAGGGGTGTCCTAAAGGGCTGGAAGCAGCTGATCCCTTCCCAGGCTCTTGCAGGGCCACAACCCCCACAGCCCAGGCTGGCCCAGGGCTCTCAGTCCCATGGGGCACCTCAAAGCACATCAACACACCTACAAACAGAACCAATGCAATGCCAACACGAGTTTTTTGTACCTCAGGTCCCAGCTGGAGCAGGACAAAGACTCCAAAGTTTTTAGGAGGCATTAACCCCCCCCCCTCCCCCCATCCTTTATTACCTTGTCTCGTTATCGGTTACCTGATGACCAAGCAAGATGTAGTCATTTTTTTTTCCCCTGACTGGGCATAAATGACATAAATAACATTGCAACATGTTACTTAGCTCAAAAAGCTGCCGAGCTCGGGGTGACACCCGGTCACCTGGAGGGTGTTGGAAGTACCACCCCTCAGAGGAAGTGGTTAAAAATGAGCAAATACGGGTGATTTTCACCAGCTGCTGAAATCACTGGGGCTGAGAGTTTCCAGATTTGAGGGATGTGACAAGAACCCAGAAAGGAGAAGGGTTCTTGGGGGAATGAGGGAGCCCTGGGTGCCAAGAAGAGTCTCTCCAGCTCCATCAGGTCTCACTCCAGAGGGCTCTGTTTTGGCAACTCGTGACTGCTCCTCATTGGGAGCTGCATTTGGGCACGAGTGACCTGGGTAACCCAGGGATGTGTGAGCCCAGGACAGAGATACTGAGCTTGGAAATGCAGATCCAGATGTGCCACAGTGCTTACAAAGGCTTGAGTTCCTGAGTGGTTATAGAGCACTAAGTCTGGAACCGCAGAATCATTTAGGGTGGAAAAGACCTCTGAGATCATCGAGCCCACCCTGTGCCCGATGCCCACCTTGTCCCCCAGCCCAGAGCACTCAGTGCCACATCCAGTTGTTCCTTGGACACCTCCAGGGATGGGGACTCCAAACCTCCCTGGGAAGCCCCTTCCAACAAACTTTTTCATGAAGAAATTCAAGGAAGGGACACCAGGATCATAACAACAGCGCTGGTGGAAGACAATATATTGCTGGAGGAGTTTTCTCCAAGCAAGTCAATAATGCTCAACCTCCTGATCTGGCAAACAGTGCAGAACTCGGATTTCATCACCAGAGCCAGTGCTATGGGATGAGGAAAACCCTGTGTCATGGTTTAGTTTATCAGAGAATCAGAGAATGGCTTTTCCTGAAAAACATTTAGGTGTTCAACTACTCATCAGCCAGCTGGGGGAAAGGTGCCTTCATCAGGGTTGTTGCTGTAAGAGGAAGGACTCTCTGAGAGATAGCCATCAAAGAAACAGCTCTTCTGTGTCTCACACAGCCAGAGCCTGCTCAATAAACTGCAGCAACCACACGGTCAAGAGCAGTTCCTGGAATGAAATAACTTTGTGACCAAATGAGGAGGGAGTGTGCAGTTTAGTGTTTGACACTCAGGTACTTGGTGTTTTGGTATCTCACCCCCTGAGAACACCCAATCACCCATTTTTCATCTCACACCATCCAAGGAGATGGGCTCCCCAGCAGAGGACACCTGAGAAAGCACCACTCCTGAGCCAGCACCGACACTGCCCCACAGCCACAGCATTACAGAGGGGGGTTTGTATGGCAGCCAGGCCCAGGGGCTCACAGGTGCCACCCTAATCCCTCTCACAGCCGTGGAAATCACCCCTGTGGATCACCTCGGAAAGCATGGAAAGCACCCAGCCCTTCCCTGGCTCCTGCAGGTGGTTTGCAAACCTGCAGACAGGACATCCACCCACACGGGAGGTCTGAAGCACGAAAACTGAACACGGAATTATCCCTGCTGTGAAGGCACAAGCTCCACCTGGAGAATGTCTGGAGGAGAAGGACAGAGCCCCAGACTGGGAACTGCAGCAGCTTCAACCCAGCTGAGCCCTCTCCTGCTTGCACAGGTTGATAACGGGGTACCTACGAGCAAACCTCTCCCTGCTCAGAGATCGGGTGACCCAAACGAGATCTCCAAGTGGAGAACCCTCCAAACACATCATTCCTACACAGCAAAGAGAGCCCAGGCATGGTCCTAACCCACCTCTGAAGGCCCCTCTTCAACCACAGCACACTGCAGAGCAAGGCTGAGTTACCTGCCAGACACTTTCTAAGGGCTCACAGTCTTCCAAATGAGTATTTTTTTTCCAATGAGTGCAACTCCTTCCTGTGTTTCCAAAGCTTTAAGGACAACTGCTGCCAGCCTCACGCCCTCTGAGCAGAAATCCTCGTACCAGCTGCCCTCAGCACTAGTGCAGCCCTGCAGAGTCTCAGGTGGAGCAAGGGGTGTGCCCCAGCCAGGTGAGATTTACTCAGGGGACACAGCCCCAGCTGAGCCTACACGACTTGAAGCCGCCGTTTCCACATCAGAACCAGTTCTGCCAGCTGGGCCATGCCCCAAGCCAGGAGAAGGACAGAAATGGGGCCACTCCCTAACCAGGGGGAATCCAGTGCTGGAGAAGGTTCCTCTCACACCAGCAGTTCTGCTCCTCAGAAAAAATGACCTTTCCAAAGCAGTGACCAAACCCCCAGCCGTGAGCAGAGGGCAGAGCAGGGCTCGACCTGGACAGGGCCTGCCTGTGACTGACTTCTCCAAAGCCCAGGAGCTTTAGTCACCCTGCCATTCCTCCCACTACACATTCATGCTCTTTAGTCATAAATTCCCTAGAACAAGTTATTTCCAGCTTTTGGAATGTCCCTGTTTCCTGTTCCAGGGGATTTGCAAAGCTGTGGCAGCAGCAAGTCAAAGCCACCAGTGCTCTGGGCTGGCCAGGGCTGATTTTGCACGTGTTAAACGAGAAGTAGCTGGGCACATGGGCAGCCAAGGTTTCATGATAACACGCTAATGGGTGGGTGATGTTTCTTGACACACGTGCTGTGGGACACATTTCAGCTCAGTACACAGCCAGGGAGACTTAGACAGAGAAATCTGGAACACTCAGATGTGGAAAAGGGGCTGATTTTGCTGACAAACTGTGGACTCTGAGGGGATTTTCTCCATATCTGCATCATCCCTTGGGGCAACAGCTCAGCAGCTTCTGGCCTTTGGTGGGATTCAGGACAAAGTCTGAGAGCCCTGCTGAATAGGGTGAATTCTGCTGCGGGGTGCAAATTCTCTTTGGGGCCAGGGACCACCAGGAATGAGCTTGAGAGCATCTAGGGTTTGAGTGACAAGCTGCCACATCTGTCTGGGAGCTGTGGCGACATCTGGGTTGGTGCATCACCCTGTGTGATGGTGCTGCAGCAGCCCCTGGAAAGGCTTGTTGGAAGCTGCAGACCTTCTTTCTCCAGCCCAACAGAACAACCTTGCACTGCAGTGTTTTGCAGCTCAAAACATGCAAACCACAATCTTCCAAGACTTCCAAGAATCCCAAGACTATGGTTTGTGCAGACCAAGTCTCTTCTGAGGCTTCAGCAGGACAGGGTTGGTGCTCCGGAGCTGGAGGCAGCTCAGCTGTCAGTGTTGGGGCAGCTTTAAACCAACACTCTTTTAACAGCACCCAGAAATGGTTGATTTTTAATGGTTAAATCCTTGGGAGGGTCTGAGCTCACTGGAGTCTTTTACCTGCTGAGACATGATGGACCACCCTCCACCTTTACATACTTCCTAACCCAAATGGGACTGGATGCTCTGGACAGGAAAGAATTAACTGCTTCCACTGACTTCCCTTTCCTGACTAGGCAAATTACTCCAATTAGGATAATTATTTCAATTTTTGACTCTTTTTTTTTTTTCCCTGGAACCCAAATCAGACCTTTTGGGCAGACGGAGCACAGGCTGGGTGGAAAGAAGAGAGGGAAATGCCACCACTCAGGAGGTTCCCAGCTCTGCTGAGTCCGATCCTCAGCAACCAACTCCTTCAAAAACAGCTGATTTTTTTTTTTT
>VXBX01004390.1:95533-120835 GCA_013400415.1 Scytalopus superciliaris
TTTTAGATATGTTTTCTGCCAAACTGAAGCATCCTGAGAGCCAGGAGAGGCACCCAGCCTGCACACCAGGCTTGCTGCTCTTCACCCCTCCACCCTCGGCCGATGCCAACCACTGAGACTCAGAGATCATCACAGAGGCACAGCAGAGCCAGTCATGTTGCTTTCCCAAGTCATGTTGGTCTCCCAGTCAAATTGGCTTCCCATTATTGGCTCCCCCATGATTTTGGTTCCCCTCCATAACCCAAGAAGAGAAATAAACCCAGCAAGACGTGACTCATCTGACCCACTTTGCTGCCAGACGCCACCGAGCGCGGGGGGTCCCCCCAGTGCCTGCGAAGCAGCTCAAGCTCTGACTGCCCGACCTCCCCACCACGTCTCCATCCACTCAGATCCCAGCAAACTTACTTGGAGCCGGACTGAGCCTGCCCGTAAACGGCGTCCTGCTTGCAGCTCATCACGGGCTGGGCGTACACCACGTCGGGCTTGTTGCCCGAGGGGCAGGAGAGGGCCCGCGCTGGCATTTTTTTACTTGTCCTGGTAGTGCCCTGCTGGGTGCTGCAGCTGCTGTAGATGCTCTGGCGGTTCAGGGTTGCCTTGTGCTCTGCCCGGCCCCCGCCCTGGCTCCTCCTGAGCGTGCCCCGGGGGGGTTCGCAGTAGAGGTCGGGCTCGCTGCGGCTGCTCTTGATGTTCTGCACGAAGCAGTAGTCGCTGCCGGCCCTGGGGCTGCACACGGCCTTGCCGTAGTGTTTGCTGCCCCAGCCCTCCATCTGGCTGTAGGAGCTGTAGCGCCTGTTCTCCACGTCCCGCTTCAGGGTCCCGTTGTAGAGCTGGGCAAGGAGAAAGCGGGACACGGGGCCGTTAGGATGGACTGGGGGGGTTGTGTGTCGCCAAACAGCTGCGGGGCTCTTTTTGCGGCTCGGGATTTATGGGAGATTATCCCACCCGTAGCACAAGCAAAGGTGTTAAACCCCCACCTTGGTATTTCACAGAATAACAGGATATGCTGAGCTGGAAGGGACAGTCCAAGCCTCATCCAGGGTTGCAAAAAACCATCCCCAAGAGTCACTCCCTGTGCCCCAGAGCATCATCCACACCCTCCCTGAGTGCTGTGCCCGCTGCCCTGGGGAGCCTGGGCAGTGCCCACCTCCCTCTGGGGGAAGAGCCTCTCTCTAATATCCCACCTAACCCTGCCCTGGCACAACTCCAGCCATCACAGAACCCCAGAATATTCTGAGTTGGGAGGGAACCCCAAGGATCATCCAGCCCAACCCTCAGCCCTGCCCAGCCCCATCCCCAAAAGTCACCCCCTGTGCCCCAGAGCATCATCCAAACCCTCCTGGAGCTCTGGCAGCCTCGGGGCTGTGCCCACTGCCCTGGGGAGCCTGGGCAGTGCCCACCACCCTCTGGGGGAACAACCTTTTCCTAACACCTGACCTAACTGTGGGACACTTAGTGATCAGGATGTGACATCCCAGAGCTTCAAAGCACAACAGAAAGCTCAAACATGACCCTGACAATGGATAAAATGCCTTTTTCCCAACACACACAGGGCCTAAGGAGCTCACAGCACATCTCCTGCCCTCACAACTGATGCCCCATCCTCACCTCTCAGCAGTGCCTGCAGTTATTTTTAATTTCCCTATGCTATTTTCTTCCCCTCCCATCCATTAATTCCTTGGGAAGGGAGTAAAGGGAGTGAAAAATGAGTAAGAAGGGACTCTTGAATCCAACTGTAACAAGAAACAAGTGGAGACAATGAATATCTGCTTATGAGTTACAAGGTGTGTACTATCAGCTCACATAATGGGATGCTCCGGGAACAATGAGGGATGTGCAATAAAAACTGAGGTGACTAAGCCAGGAAATTTAAAAAAAAAGAGAAGATAAAAGATGGTAAAACAAATCATCTGCAATTAACAAAACAAAAAACGGCTTTAGCTGTTCTGCTGTCAGTTCAAAATGCCTTCACCAGAAGTCCTCCAGATTTGCATCAAGTTTGCCACGCCAAGGTGGAATTCAATGTTCTTTTGCAATATGAAACCTTCTGGATGTCAGTGTTGGCACCTGAAACCCGTGGGGTTGTACCCAAACGAGAGACAAGTCACTAAGGTGTGGACTCCACAAAAGGACAATAAATACAGCTATTTTAGTGCTGTTTGCACCCCCTCTGCACTCTGAGAAAGCAGAACTTCAAGACATGCAGCAAACAGGGATAAAAAGAACTAAAGAATAAAACTTTCTGCCCTGTCCTCTTTTGGTTTATTTCAGGAAAGTTCAACTGTGGTTCTTTGGTGGGTCAAAGTGGTTTATTCTCATCCAACTCTACGCAGCCTCTTTCTGCAAAGGCCACCCAAGGGTCCCTTTGGCTGGGAGAGAAAAGCCAACCCTGGCACTTCATTATTTCCATGGAGATGTGAAAAGCCCGTGCCTGGCTCATGTCACTGGGGAAAAAAATCCCTATTTCCTAACGCAGAAACACCACACCAGAGAAAGAGGAATTCTCTGCAGGCTCCCCCCGAGTCCCTCTGCTCTGCCCTGACTACACCCCAACCCTGAGCACACTCAGCATCGTTCCTGTCCCCAACGCTCTGCAGAATTGTCATTATGTGAATTAATTAAGCCGAATATTTCCATTAACGAGCTGATTCTTCAGGAATGCAGGGAATCCTCTCGGCCGTGTCCCTGTAACAGCTGGGAACCTCCCACAGGGGCTCCCCTCGCAGGGACAACATCTGGGCAAGGGGAAGCCCAGCTGTGCTGGCACCCACAGCCCCCTGTCGTTTGGAGTAGTTTTCAGGTTTGCAACTAAACTGGTGGGTTGCTGGAAGGGAAGGAAAGGGGAGGACACAGAACCAAACCTGCTGGAGCTGCAGTGCCTGCTGTGGAGCTCCCAGGGCGTTGGGAGGACAGTTTGGATGTGGTGAGAAGGGCAAGGATGAGGCACAGCAGAGGGTAAGTGTGATGAGCCTCAGGAACTCCCCTGGCAGTGGGGCAGGGCCACTGAAATGTGTGAGGAGCAGCTGAGGGGACTTGGTGAGCCCCAGGACAACTGTGGTGATTCCCAGGACCCCGTGAGGTGCCAGGCAGAGGCACAGGGGGACATGCACATACATAAGGCAGATATGGAGCCCTCAGAGAGTGTCCAAAGGAGGTGACAAAGATGGGTCAGGGCCTGGAGAGGCAGCGTGTGAGGGCACTGAGGGCACTTGGGGGGCTCAGCTGGAGAAGAGGACACTGAGGGGACACCTCACTGCAGGTTCAGCTCCCTCGGGAGGGGCAGAGGAGGGGCAGGCACTGATCTCTGCTCTGGGGGGAGCAGGGACAGAGCCAGGGAATGGCTGGAGTTGTGTCAGGGCAGGCTCAGGTTGGATCTCAGGGAAAGGTTCTTCCCCCCAGAGGGTGGTGGGCACTGCCCAGGCTCCCCAGGGCAGTGGGCACAGCACTCAGGGAGGGTTTGGATGATGCTCTGGGGCACAGGGAGTGACTCTTGGGGATGGGGCTGGGCAGGGCTGAGGGTTGGGCTGGATGATCCTTGGGGTTCCCTTCCAACTCAGCACATTCTGTGATTCTGTGAGACTCTGAAGTGCCCAGCATGGCCACCCACAAGGTTCTCTCCATCCCAGTTTCGCTTGGGATGCAGCACCCACAGCAACAGCAAAGTGACCTTTCACAAAGTCACGGTCTACCAGGTATGTGCCTCTAAGGTGGCACCATCCTCGGTTTTGATCCATTTTCCTGTGTTTGGAAACCCCTGCACAGTGAGGGGTGGGGCAGGGAGGCTGCAGGGTGGACTCTGCTGCTCGGAGGAGCAGGGAACCCACTCGCAGGGCTCCCCACTGGCAGCAGCCTCGGGACAGACACCAGCCTGTTAGACGTGAGCCCTGTCGGCTTTCTTTATGAGTCAGTTTAAGCTGGGATTATTTTGTAGGGCTGTCAGAAGCTTGGCAGAGCCGTGGAGCCCCTGGGCATCTGCTGAAACCGATTCAGTCAGCCCTGGAAGAGTAACTTGTTGTTTATCTAAGGCTTTTGTGTGCTCTGCAGTGCTCTCACACACTGTGGCACAGCGGGCAAGGGAAGGTGTGAGTGTGTCTCTGTTTATTGAGATACAGTTATCAATTCCAGACTTCCTGCTGGGTTTTACAGCGGCCTGTAGCACTGTCCTCTTCCTTGCCAGCACTGGGATGGGTGAAGCAAAGCCACTGCCTGTTTGGAAAGACACCTTTCCGCAACACAGGGAGCCCTGAGTGGCAAGTCAGTGCAGGTCCCAGCAGGGCGGGGAAGCCTTTTGCAAACTCATGGGAAAATAGTTCCCGTGTGATGTGAAGCTCATTACCAAAGTCACTGCATGACTTTTATTGCTGATTCTACCAGATGCTTGACTGAGCCCATTTTAATCTCTTTCAAGTGGCACGGACCTAATTGGTATCTTAGAATTCCTCTTTGCAGCAGATCCAAAGGCTCCAGATCGATGAGGAGTGTCCTGCCAGCTCCGGTGCATTTCAGAAACACTTGCCAAACAGTCCTTGCACAGGCTGATCCCCTCTTGGCCTCAGCCGAGTCTGTGCCTTAAGAGCAGCTTTCTCAGACTAAAACTTATATCCCCATCTTGGATGCTGAGCCAGCTAAGTCAGGGATTGTCACTTCTACCACCAAGGCAGTGGAATTCCCTGTGATCTCTTCCCTGGCTCCAGTGATCCCTGAGACAGGAAGCACAGCGAGGAAGGGGCAAGGCACTCTGTCTGGAGAGGAGATGGCATCTCTGAAGGTGAAGGTGATGCCATCACACAGCCTGTGGTTTAAAGAGCCACCTGACAAAGCATCTCACATCTCACAGTGTGGAGGGGGAGCTCCCCCTGTGCGGAGCACCAGGACTGAAGGGAAATCATCCATCTCTGGCCTTCAAGCCTCGTAAGCCGCCCAGGTTTCCTAAGAACCTCAATTGCATCTGCCCACTGCCTGTGGGTGTTTGCACAGCGTGCCAGCTCCACACCTCCACCCTCCAGGACTGCAGAGAAAAGCTGGGAAAAACGAGGAAGTCCCTCAAAGTGGGGTGGGTGGGGATGGAAAGCAACGATTCCCTCGGCTCTGCAAGATCTGCAAACCATCCTGAAGGGCACAGGCTGTCACCAAAACTTCTCCCCGTGGGAACTGAGAAGTCAGGGCAGCTTGGTGGGTCTCCTGTGGTAAAGGGAGTTTGCAGCCCAGAATGCTGACCATGTCCTGGGCTCATCCCCACAGCGTGGGCAGGAGGAGAGTGAGGTGATGCTCCCCCTCTTCTCTGCTCAGGTGAGACCCCACCTGGGGTACTGCCTACAGTTCTGGTCTCCCCAACATAAGGAGGAGATGGAACTGCTGGAGCAAGTCCAGGGGATGCCACGAAGATGATAAGGAGGCTGTGGGGGCAGGCTGGGAGAGCTGGGGGTGTTCAGCCTAGGGAGGAGAAGGTTGTGAGGAGCTCTCACAGCACCTCCCAGCATCTGAAGGGGTCTACAGGAAAGCTGGAGAGGGTCTGTTCATCAGGAACTGTAGGGATAGGACAAGGGAAAATGGATTCACGCTGGCATAGAGGAGGTTTAGATTAGATATTGGGAAGAAATTGTTCCCTGTGAGGGTGGGGAGGCCCTGGCAAAGGTTGGGCAGAGAAGCTGTGGCTGCCCCATCCCTGGAAGTGTCCAGGGCCAGGTTGGACAGGGCTTGGAGCAACCTGGGCTAGTGGGAGGTGTCCCTGCCCATGGCAGGGGGTGGGAATGGGATGAGCTTTGAGGTCCCTCCAACCCAAACCATTCCATGTTTCTGTGATTCCAACCATTCCATCTGGCACTGTCAGTCCCCTGTGCTTGCAGGATTCAGGAGGATGCTCAAGGGCAGCCAGGCAACCCCACATGCTGAAATTTGGCCTGAACTTCCCCTCCCTACTGTGGAACGAGTTTGTATGTGTGAGGCCAGGCCTTGGGAGCCATTCATTCATATTGCAACACGAAGGGAGGGAGGGAGAGAGGGAGGGGAGCAAAGGCAGCACGGGGAGCTCAGGCACCAAGTGCATCCCTGCCTGTAAATTAATAAGCATTTCTGCCTCATCAGCTCTCAACCTGCAATATATTTTAGGAACAACAATTGGAATATCCACCAGGTCTCACAAAACAGGTAAATAAACACCTTTAACCTCTTCTTTCAGCTGGAATAAAACCGGTTCTGGAGAGAAGGTCAAAATGGCACTCTCCCAGCCATCAGTCACGAGTCCTTTTGCTTCCATAAACTCTTCAGCTAAACAGGAAAAGTCCCTCCCTCCTCCTGCTTTCCAGAGGAGCAGAAGCACAGAGCAGGGTGTTCCAGCCCCGGGAATGGTGCTCTGCTCCCAGCTCTGCCTCTCCACGTCCGAGTCCAGCCCGGATCCCTGGCTGTTTCTGCTCCTGCATCTGAGGACGCCACCAGTTCATTACCCGGCTCTCCTTTCCCCCCCTCCCCTTGCAATTTGTTTGTTTCTAGAGCAGCAGACAGAGAGAAGCGAAGGGCTCCGTATAAACACGTCAGGAGCAGGTTGCTCCCAGGCTGGAGGGCAAAGCACAGCCGATGCAACATGACAGCTCCCCACCCTGAGCGATGGGTGGGGAAAACTCCTGCTCGCTGCTTGCGAAACGCTCCCGCTGCTGCCTCCTGCACCTCTCCACTGCAAGGGGGAAAAATTGCAAAACCAGCAAATATATTGTTTATCTATTTCTGAAATAGCTCTTTCCCACCTCGCTTGGGTGCTCCCTTTCACCCCTGATTTTTTCCTCTGGGTTTTGGTTTTTTTTTGTTTGTTTGTTTTCATTCAGCTGAGATTTAGGTCTCGATGGTTTCCTTTGTTCTGGCCAGAGAAGGCAATGCCCAACTTGCTCTTCCAAACTATGAAGCCTCTTGCAAAATCTCACAAGGGACACCAGCAAAGATGTGCAATGACTATAAATCTTTGTGTTCTTTGATAAGCTCGCCCAAACCGCTCTGTTTTGGGGTTCTTTTAAACCTGAATGCATCATCACAGGTAATGCCAAAGTCAGACCTGAAATCCTTACGGAACAAAGTTCCCTCTGACAGTGAGAGATGTTTGTCCATGGACACAAAGCCAGGCAGGGGGAGCAGAGAGGGTTCCCCTCCCGTGGTGACACCTCTAAAGCAGATAAAGCCCTTGGGACAGAAGGCTCTGCAACCTTCTCCTACAAAGGACATTTGGTTAGGAACTTTCATGCTCTCCAGAGCAGAGGGATCACCAAAGTGCCTGTTTTTTCATCAGTGCCACGGTGGAAATCATTGCTACAGAAACCCAGGGGGTGGGCAGGGCAGGGCAGGGCAGAGCCTGAGGCTCCACCAGTGGGGCCTGAGGAAAGCAGTGGTGGGCACTGCTGCACCAGGAGCCACTGGAGGGCTGTGCCAGGGTCCAGTTCAGTTCACTGCTTTAATGGGAGCACCATCAGCCCTGCCAGATACTCCAGGGCTGCTCTCAGAGATGTTACTCACTAAAGTAATGTCTGGGCCCCCGTTGTAAGAAAGACAGTGAGGGGCTGGAGAGTGTCCAGGGAAGGGGAGGGAGCTGGAGGAGGGGCTGAGGGAGCTGGGGGGGCTCAGCCTGGAGAAAAGGAGGCTCAGGGGGGACCTTCTCCCTCTCCAGGATTCCCTGCCAAGAGTTTGGGATTGGTGGGATCGGGCTCTGCTCGCAGGGAACAGGGACAGGAGGGGAGGGAACTCCTCGACTTATGCCAGGGGAGGTTCAAATTGAACATCAGGAGGAATTTCTTCCTTGAAAGGGTGGTCAGGCATTGGAAGGGGCTGCCCAGGGAGGTTTGGACATGGCACTCAGTGCCCTGGGCTGGGTGACAAGGTGGGGATCAGGCAAAGGTTGTACTCGATGGACTTGCAGGTCTTTTCCAACCTTAAAAATTCTGTGGTCCTGTGAGAGCCCCAGGCTGAGGTCAGCTCTGTGGGGATGAGGGTCTGCTCATCCCACTGGAAGTGGGACACCCCAACATCCCAGATTCCCTCCCCAGCACCCCAGGGCCTCGTTTGCCCCTCGTTTGGGTGGGTGCTCTCTGGGGCCACGTTGTGACTTACACCCCCATCCTGCTGGGCTGTGTTTCCTTCCTGTAGAAGCAGCAGCAGCACAGGGAGCCCAGGGTGGGATTCTGACCCTTGTCCTGCCACTGTCTCATCCTCGTTGTGCCAGGACAGACGTGGGACTGGCAATGCCCCTGACCCTCTTGTAGGGGTGGACTTGCCAACCCAGCAAACCCAGGCAAGAGCAGGGTGGGAATTGAACCCAGAAGGTCTTTGATGGCACTCCATGTACTGCTTTCTGTGGTGTCTGGGACTTGTTTGGGCATCTCCAAAGCTGTGCCTGCAGTTGGGGGGAGCACCACAACTCATGGGCCACCAGGCTGTGACCGTGGCTTTGAGCCCACTGCTGAACAGACCCTGTTTAAGGGGTGGTGTTGAGGTGTCAGAGTCAAAGGTGCAGCTCATGCTGGGGCTTCTTCTGCTCTGGCTGCCCTGATCAGCTTCCTTGAACCTCCCTCAGGCTGGTCTGTGTAAATTGTGGTCACCACTGAACCTCCTGTGGACCTGAGGCATCACTCTGGTGATCACATCAGGGCATGGCACAGACAGATCCTGTCAGGTGGCTCTGGGGACTGGTGGCCACTCACAACTCATTGTCAGTGGGGTGGGCAATGTCTCTGGGGGTCTTCAGGGCTTGACAGCACCTGGATTGAAACATTCACCTGACACAGAGAGGTTTGCAGTAATTAATGCACCCATTAGTGCAACCCAGCACATACTACTGCTACTGCTGCTACTTGAGTGGGTACACACTGCAGTGCCAGGTAAAATGGTGCTGCAAGTTTATTCCTCACAAGAGGAACAAACAGAACATCATCTTTAATAAAGAGCAAATCAAAGATTTTAGCCAGTAGACTCACAGAGTCACAGAATTATTGAGGCTGGAAAAGCCCTCTAAGACCACCGAGTCCAACCATTCCCCCAGCACTGCCACGTTCACCACTAAACCACGTCCCAAAAGTGCCACATCCACACATTTTCTGAGCCATTCCAGAGGTGGTGAGTCCACCACTGCCCTGGGCAGCCTGTGCCAAGCTGAGTGACCCACAGGGAGCTCCCCCTCTGGATCTGTAATTTCTTTTGCTCCGATATTCGAACATCGGAGTATCAAAAGGTTGGCAAGAAAATGCACAAGCGAAAAGGACGACACATTTCCAGGGAGACACAAAGCAAGGCAGAAGGGGGAGGCCAGGGATGGCAGTCTTTATGAGCTGTGGGTGAGACAGGAAACCTCCTGTCCTTTAAGGTCACCATCTAAGGCAATTTAAGGGCAGTGTCTCAGCTGCAGGTGCTGTGGAGCAACAACACGGACATGGATTCCCTGCTGCACCTTTTTAGCTCCAGGGGTATGAAGAGGAAGCTCCATAATAATATTTTCTTGAATGCTGAACCAGGTTGTTTCCCTGAAATACCTGAATTTACCTCCTCACCTCACTTTTGAGGCACGTTCACAGCTCTGGGTCCAGCTGGAAAGAAATCCAGCAGTTCTGCCTTCAAAAAATAGACTCGCTTTGTCTTTGTTTTCACCTCTTACAATCCCAGAGTTACAAACAGAAACCATTTTTTCAGAAAGAACCTGCACAGACTTCAAAGAGCCCAAAGCTGAAGTTAAGCCAAGCTGGAGGCTGGTCATGGATGTGTGTAAAGCTCTAACACTTTCTGGAAGAAGCAAAACAGAGGAGGTTCCTCGGTGTGGTCGGGGACTGTGGTGTCTGTTAAGCTTGTTAAGCAGATTTAGGCTTGAGGTTATGTGTTCCAATGTGCCTGTTATGTGACTGCTCCCATCCAGCTCCCAGTGGCAGCAGATGGGAATCCAGAGGGGCTGATTCATCCTGACCTGACAGATCTCCAAGATAGAGGAGATGAATCACCTCCTCCTCGTCCCTCTCTCTTTGTTGGCCAGGGGAGGAGCCCAGACGACTTGTTAGGACTAAATGGCTGATTTTCAGATAGACACAGTTAGGTAAGATGAATTTTCCTGTGAATCCTTCACAATTCCCAGTCCTTCACAGGCAGTTCAGGTCCTGAACACCTTTACCAAAGATGTCTGCACTGAAAGGCTTGTAAGACCCTGACATTTGGAGAAAGACCTTCCCTCACCAGTAAGTGTAGAAGAGCCCTTTGGAGAACTGCCTAAGCCCACGGTGATCCACACGTGACTGACCTGCCTCGTCCATGGGCCTCTGGTGTACAATGACCTTCCTCATCATCTTCCAAGCTGCTCACCAGCACACCAGCACAGCTGGCTGAAACCCCCACCTACCCAACATCTGTCCAGCTGTCAGTGATTGGGAAGAAGACCAGGATTGAACCATAATCCTCACAGGAGCAACACTGGCTGCAGTACCACGTTCCCACATTGAGCATGAGCTGAAGGGGCTCCTGCAGAGCTGGGGCTCAGTTTCCTCTCTCTTTATCAAAAAACCCATCCAGGAACTCCTGGAATGGCTGGGACAGGGCAATTGTGTTTGCACAAAGCATAACAAACTCCACTTGGGAATCACAAGGGACAAGAGCAATATGTCCCTGAAACAAAACATCACAATCATTTCCCTTAGGAAGCTCAGAGACTCCACCTCTGCCCCAGGAGGTGCCTCAGCTGTGCATTTCTGGTGGCCACAGAAAGGCTGTCTGTTCACCATGGCCAGGCCCTTCTGCAGGGCCCCATCTCTGCCTTAGGGATGGAGAGGGGACTGTGAAATGGGTGGACCTTTGCTCTGACCCATCACAGAATCCCAGAAAGGTTTAGGTTGGAAGGGACCTTAAAGACCCTCTCATCCCACCCCCTGCCGTGGGCACAGACACCTTCCACTAGCCCAGGTTGCTCCAAGCCCTGTCCAACCTGGCCTTGGACACTTCCAGGGGTGGGGCAGCCACAGGGCAACCTGTGCCAGGGCCTGCCCACCCTCACAGGGAACAATTCCTTCCCAGTATCCCACCTGACCCTGCCCTCTGGCAGTGGGAAGCCATTCCCTGTGTCCTGTCCCTCCATCCCTTGTAAACAGTCTCTCTCCACCTTCCCTATCAGCTCCTTCAGGTACCAAAGGTGACCCTAGAACCTTCCCTTCTCCAGGCTGGACAGTCCCAATTCCCTCAGCCTTTCCTCACAGCAGAGCTGCTCCATCCCCTTAAACCAACTCAGTGGCCTCCTTTGAACTTGCTTTTCCAGTCACCACAGTCACCCTTTGGGAGCAGAAGCCCCACAGTGTGGGGTTTAACCAGCACAGCAAAGGGCATTGAAACAGGTCAACAGAGAGGCTGGAAATGAAAATTTCAGTGCCACTCCACTGAACCTGCAGCAAACACGGTGGTGCAAACCCAGCAAGAGACAGCAAATGTGCCACACCACTGGGAAGGGCACAGATAAATCCTCCTGCAGCTCAGGAATGCTGATGTTGTGAGCAGGGAGAGGACCCAGCAGCTCCCAGGGACAGCTGCAACCCTCTGTGTGTGCTTGAAGCCAACCAAAACCCCCTTCCCTGGTTCAAGCCTTTGATGGTTGACTCGGAGCTGCTTTGCAGTCCCAGAGTTGTTGAAAGGAGCCCTTTCCATTTCTCGTGTTCGAATCCCAGAGCTCGATTGCTCCTTTCTGCTTTAGGGCTGATGAAAAGCAAGGGGGAAACAGAGCACAGGTCTGAGGTGGAACACGAGCATGAGGTGGGCCGGTGGATTTTGGAGTGATTTGGGGTGAAATTGTCACCAAGGACACGACCAGGAGCTCTGTGGGTTGTGCAAACTCAGACTGCCCAAAGGCAAGGACCATCCCAACTGGGCTTTTCCTGGAGATGTGTGATAATAATTCCTTTGGAAATCACCAGGGAGGAACTGAACATGGCTTTCCAAGCACAGAGAATATCTGGGAAGGGTCTACACTGGCCTGAGATTGGGAATAGCAAGGCAGTTACAAGGCAGATCCTCCTCAGCCACATTAATGTTCTTCAAAGGGACATTTTGGGGCACAGGAGCAGAAATGGGAACTGTTGCAGGGGAGCAGTGGATCAAACCTGAAATGAGCCCAACACTGATCCTTCAGGCGGCTTCAAAAACCCTTCCATGTGGATACCAACCCACAAAACCAAACTAAACCTTGTCCACACTAAAACCCCCGAGCAACAAAACACGGGTGGGGGTTCCTCGACCACCCACCCCCATTGCACTGAATCCCTTTCTGAGACAACACAGCGAGGCATAATCCCCCTTGGGGCAGTTTCTGGAGCCCTGTGACCTTCCTACATGGCTCTTCTCAGAGAGTTCTTTCTGTCCAGGCACCTCAGAGCGAGCCAGAGTTGCCAAATAAAAGGGACTCTTACCGGGTATCCCCAGTTGCTGTTTGCTGTTTGGGTTTTGGTGTAGTAGCTGCCCCGGGATGTCCCGTAGCCATAACCATCAGCTAACCCATCATACATGGAACCTGCAAAGGGGAAGAAAAAAAACGTGTTCAGCAGGAGAAAATATTCCCATCAGGCATCAGTATTCCCATCCCAATCAATATTCCCTTTCAGAGCATAGAGATGGGGTTTTTTCCAGCAAGTTTGGTTATGGAATAGGGTTATAAATCCCAACAGGAGCACAGGAAATACAGGCAGCAAGTCGAGCCCTTGCCATTGCAGGCAGCTCGTAGAAGGTGTTTATTCCAGAAGAGCTCTTGGAAGCTCCAGCCCTCAGATCACAGGTGGCACCCCAAAGGAGCAGGTGCCATAAAATCTACAGCAGAGGAGGAGAAAGGCTCAGAGAGCTTGTGCAGGGATTGGGTCATGGAATTGTAGAGCCATGGAATGGGTTGGGTTGGAAGGCACCTTGAAAACCATCTCATCCCACCCACCCCTGCCATGGGCAGGGACACCTCCCACTGCCCCAGGTTGCTCCAGCCTGGCCTTGGACACTCCCAGGGATGGGGCAGCCACAGCTTCTCTGCCCAACCTGTGCCAGGGCCTGCCCACCCTCTTGGCAAGGAGTTCTTTTCTAATCCTTAATATAAACCTTCTCCCTGTCAGTGGGAAGCCATTCCCCCCTTGTCCCGTCACTCCAGGTGCCGTGGGGCCTCTTCAGGTACTGGAAGGCCACCCTGAAGCTTCTCTCCTTCTCTCCTCCAGGCTGAACAATCCCAATTCCCTCCCTCAGCCTCCCCTCCCTGCTCCATCCCCAGCAGCTCAGTGGCCTCTTTGCTGGATGAGAAGAACCTGATGATGTTTTGTGCTGCACAGCCTGGAAGGTCTGACCCTGGGGGACACAATTCTGTCCTTCTGACTTGGATATCAATATAATTTCCCTCTCTGGAAGCAAAACCCACCCCTGACCCTTTCACTATCCTGCCTTTCTGTGTCTGAATCCTGAAAATCCCATCAGCACAAACAGCCTGAGGAAGGCTCACCAAAATCAGTAAATAATCAGTGACAAACACGACGGGTAAAGGATCATCAAGTCTATTAAACACGTGGGGATCTACAACAGCAAAGCACTAAAAAGCCTCATTTCACTGCCTTAAATTTCAATCCCACCTCTAAAAGATCACTCTGTGTGTCTGTCCTTTCTTTTCCTGGAAATGAATTAAGCTCCATCACTATTTTTGGGAGAAATGTGAGAGTGGATCTCAGATGCTTTTTTAAATATCTTGGGTCTTGGAACCCATCAGCCATTCCTGTGATTTCTCAGTGCTTTAATATATCCCAGAGTGCTGGGATTTACCTATCCCAGCCCTTCCAGTGCCTCTCTCCAGTAGCCTTTGGCAGTGCAAACCTTGGATCCCTCCCAGAAATCCTTTACTCAATGCTACATTCATCACTACAAGGAAATAAAAAACGAAGCCAGTCATTATCTTTCCACAGTGGAATTTCCTTAATCCCCTTTCAGATGGTCCTAAAGAGTTCATGGTCATTTTAAGTTCCCCTTTTCAAAAGGGCTTGACAATCGTGGCATCCCCAGGTCCCGTTATGAGGAAGTGCAAACCCTGCTCCCCAATTAACTTGCAGAGGAAGCTCTGAATGTCTAACAAAGTACAAAATCAGGACCTACCTGTCTTGGCTCATGCTCCTAAACTGGTGGGTAATGTCAGAAATATCCTAATCTCTGTGATTGTTTGATAAGGTTCATCTCTGAGATAAACTGGATAAGCTCGACCACAAAGGCCCCGAAGCCACTCAGGTCTTCTCCAGCCACTGATCCTCGGAATAAACCTGATTTATTGCCTTGCCTGAGGCTCCCAGAACCTGTTATGGTGGTTTGGTTTGTGGCTAAAAATCCTTGCATTTTCTCAGGAAGATGGTTCCCCTGGATGTGGCATTAAATTATGGGATTTGCTTTCTGCTGTCAACAAGACAAGGAGTCTGGAGGGATGGGAGGACCTGGACAACGTCACCCAGTGCAGAACAGGCAACAGTGAGGGGGTTCCACCCGTGCAGGAAACCACAGGACCTCGTTTGCCACAGTCCAGAGCCCTGGTGGGCATTGACAACTTCTTGCCAGCTCTGCAGCGCTGATTGCTTCAGATCAATCAAGGAAATGGCCACGGGCACGGCACGGGACGCTGAGACAAGTCCTTCACCTTGGGACTCGTGTTGGGCCTCAGCTGCACAAAGGCAGGGCTGGGAATGGGAGGTTTGGGCCACAATTCTGAGCACAAACACCATCCCACGAGAACTCCCTGGGGATTCCTCCTTGGAATCCACCTCTTGTCCCCTGTGAGCATCATCTGACAGCCTTTTCCTGACCCCACGTGTGTGAGCAGGTGCAGGAAAGGGGTTTCTGGGTGTGACTCACAGGTCCATCTGCCCACACCTCCCTGGGGGCCACACTTTTCCTTTCAGGATCCCTTCTTGCCATGCACTGCACTGAAGACTTCGGGGCTGAGCAAGGAGACACCAGAAAATAAGCCAGTTTAGGCACATCTCTGATTTTCTTGTATAAATTCATGGCCACACAGCTGAATTCAGGAGATCAGGCAGTCCATGCGAGTTTGTGTCCTTCAGTTGTGGAGGAGTTGCCTTCACCTCCAAGAACTTGTGTATAAGAGCTTATAAATGCATAATTACATAGAACCTCAAAATGTCCAAGGCATTTTGAAGTCACCTTGCTGGCTGGAGAAGGTGCTTCTCCTGCCACCACAAAACTCCGATTTATTGCTTGAAGGGCTCGGTCCGAAGGCCAGAAAGAACCTGGGGATTTTTGGATGGAGGTGGCCAAAGAAAACATCATCTCTGTTTGCCTCTCAGAGTTTGTGCACTGGCTCATCTTGAGAACCATCTTGGACGTGTCACCAGCCCTCGGGGAGAGGAAGGACATTCCTCTTTCCAGCCACCTCAAGGGCAAAGACAAGACAAGCTGGTCAAAGGTCCTCACAAACTGGGATTAAACCGGACAACCTCAGAAACCCCATTTTTTGGGGTGGAAATGCTCTCTGGGGGAGATGCCTCCTGGCTCACCTCCCTGACTATGTCCATATGTCTGTGTCCCATCTGGCATTGTCCAAGCAGCTCTTTGGTTCTCTGAGGTGCCCACGTGCACTTGGACAAACACAGAGCCAATTAAACCCAGTGTATTCGTAGCAGATAACAGAGAATCATGGAATTGTTAATGGAAAAGCCCTCTAAGATCAAAGAGTCCAACAATTAACCCAGGACTGCCGTTTGCCCCTAACCCACGTCCCCAAGTGCCACATCCATGTGTGTTTTCAACATTCCCAAGGATGGTGACCCCTCCACTGCCTTGGGCAGCCCCTTCCAATTCCTGACCACCCTTCCAGGGAAGAAATTGTCCCTTCATCTCTTCTGGCACAACCTGAGGCTGTTCCCTCTCCTCCTGTCCCTGTTCCCTGGGAGCAGAGCCCGACCCCCACATGACTCCTGGAATGGAAGGTCCCCCCTGAGCCTCCTTTTCCCCCAGGCTGAGCCCCCCCAGCTCCCTCAGCTGCTCCTCATACCAAAGGACTCCTCAACTGGTGGGACAGAGGAAGAAAAAATGTGGTTCAAGTCTGGGTGAAGCTCAGACTCCCACTGACCACACTGTGGCCAGAAAATCTCCCCAAGGGCTGCTCGGGCTCTCCCCCTCCCCACATTCTCACTCCCCCAAGGCATTGCCTTCAAAACCTGCTCAGTTTAAAATCTCATTTACCTTCAGTGGGACAATCCATGAGGGCAAAAATCTAATTACAACAGGTAAGAATTGTATGGTCTTGCACTTGCACCCCTGTGAGCCCCCTCTACCTTCTCCCCCTTCCCTCCTCCTCCTCTTTATCCCCATTATGGAGCAAACTGAGACTTCCATAACCAAATATGCCTGTTCTTGACGAGTTATTTGCTTTCTTCAAAGGCAGCTTTTCCCCCCCTTGAGGCTGAGGGGCCGATGGCAAGGAAAAAACTTGGCTTTAAAGTGCCCCTTTTGCAGCAGGACACACAAAGCCAACACGGAGCGCTGTGGCAAAGGATGCACGTTAATAAATATTAATCTGTGGCAGGGAAAGGCAAGACAAGGAGCAGGCACTGGTAGTGCAGGCTAGACAAGTTAAATCATAAACTATGCACGGCTTTCAAACAATAAGGATGATTAAACATAGGAAAAACACAGTAAGGGAAGAGGGCCTGTGGGAGGCACAAAGCAAAGCCTGGGTGCCTTCGAGGAGAGAAGTGGCAGTGAAATCCTATTCTTGTAGGAATGACCAAACCTCAGTTCTGCCTTCTGGCCTGTGAGCTGAAGGGTTTGGGTGTTTGTTTCTATCCCAGCAATCTGAGGTTTGTGGGAGAGTGGGGGAGTTACTGAATCATCTCATGGTGGGGGAAAGGTGTGCAGAGCTCTTCAAAAGGCTTGCTATCCCCAAAGTCTCCTCCTCCCTTCACATCAGAGCCCATCAAAACGAGGTGGGATCCCATCAGAGCTCGGTGGGATTTCTCCCCTCTCACCCACAGCCAGCACAGGAATCCTCCCAATCCCAGCTCAGCCATGAGACAGTTGGATGTGACACTCCTTGGTTGGGTTTCCTCAGTGGCAAATCACGGGCAAGAACTTTTCCTTAGCCAGAGGACTTTGCAGACCAGCCCTGTTGGCCACGAGGAGCTGGTTCGGCCTGGCCTGGCCTGGCCTGGCCTTTCCTCCTGCTGTGCCACTGAAATTCATTTTCCCTGGAAATTTGCATTGCTCAAAAAATCCAGTGGGAGCCATCCAGTCAGCTGTTCCCATGGGGAGAAGGACAGGTATGCCTTAGGGCAGACCCCACAGACCCAAAACCCAAGGAGGGCAGACCCCGAAGACCTAAACCCCAAGGAGGGCAGACCCCACAGATCTATAATCCAAGGCAGGCAGACCTCACAGACCCAAAACCCAAGGAGGGCAGACCCCACAGACCTAAAATTCAAAGAGAGAGGACCCCACAGACCTAAAACCCAAGGCAAGAAGGCTCCACAGACCCCAAGGAGGGCAGAGCCCCCAGACCCAAAACCCAAGGAGGGCAGACACCACAGACCTAAAACCCAAGGCAGGAAGACCCCACAGACCTAAAACCCAAGGCAGGAAGACCCCACAGACCCCAAGGAGGGCAGACCCCACAGACCCAAAACTCAAAGATGACAGACCCCTAAGACCTAAAATTCAAAGGGGACAGACCTCACAAACCCAAAACTCAAGGAAGGAAGACCCCACAGACCTAAACCCCAAGGCAGACAGACTCCACAGACCCAAACCCCAAGGACAGACCCCACAGACCTAAAATCCAAGGAAGACAGACCACATAGACCTCAAAGAGGGCAGACCCCACAGAGCCAAAACCCAAGGAGGACAGACTCCAAAAACCTAAACCCCAAGGAGGGCAGACCCCACAGACCCAAAACCCAAGGAGGAGAGACCCCACAGAGCCAAAACCCAAGGAGGGCAGGCCCCACAGACCCCACAGACCCCACAGACCCCACAGAGCCCCAGACTCTGCACTGATCCTTAGGAACACCCGTAGCTGCTGTGCTGAGACAAGGCCCCACTGTGGGTGCAGGTAACTGGTTCCTTCTCACTGTCCTGCCCCAGCACACACCAGTTGGAGCCCAGAGTGATCCCCTTGCCCTGCCGTGGCTTCTCCCCACACCAGACGTTCAGAGAGTGGCCCCAACACCAAGAGCTGCTGGACTCCAAATAACCAACCATTTTATGCATCCATCAATCACCAGGATGTTGAGGGAGCCTTTATGGACCCTCCTAAGGAGATCCAGTTACGGGATACAACAACACCCAAGCAAGAGGCTTCCATGTCCCTTCTTCCCGTCCTACACATCCCACACAATTCCCGGAGCTGGGGGAAAATCTGGGCTCAAAAGCAGCAACAGCCACCTGGAGCTGGACCAGCATCTGCCCAGACACACCCAGGGAACTGTCTGGGTGCAGAAGGAGCAAAGCACTCGGGTTTTTATCAAGGGGCTTTGGGAATATCTCAGCTTGCGCTGCCTTTGAGGAGCATCTTTGAGAGACCCCCAGGTAGCTGGAGGAGCATTTGGACAGGCAGGATCCGTGTAGCCTGTTTTTTAGGAAGCATTCATTTTTCTCCTCAGGTCTGCCCAGCTGATCTTTGGCCAACAGCAGTAAAAACCCCCTATTTGACACTTCAGTTTGACCCACTCGGGCACCAACCAGGAGAAAAAGCCTGACAATAAATGGGAACCTCTCGCCCTTCTGGGATTCCATCCAGAAATTCACTGAGAGAGCAGCTGCTGGGGTGAATCAGCCACCAGGACCTCCTTGCTGGCCACTCTCCCCGTGGTGGGACTGGGATGGCCTGGGCCCCGTGTTTGGAGGCAGCTCCTGGGAGTGGGATGTGACTCAGCTTCCCTGGGACACAGAAACCGGAGCTGCACATCTCCATGCAATTCCCATTCCCAGGCATTCCCAAAAGTGTCTGGAGGAGGGGTTTGGCTTGTTGGGCAGAGACAGGCAGCTTGGGAATGTGCTGGGAATTTTTTTCCCTGTCCCAGAGGTTTCACCTGGGCTCCTCTCCAAGGGGAATAATCCCCCTCTGCCTCCCTCCCTTCCTGCCAGTGGGCAGCAGTGGGAGATATCCCTCTGCCTGTTTCCCCTTGGAATGCCCCTCCACTGGAAAGGGAGGCTGGCAGTGCCCAGAACCCCACCCAGAGCCCCTCACCTCATCCTGGTGTGTGTTTTATTTTGCCAAGCCTGGCACTGTAACACCTTAAGCAACAAACCCTCTGGAGGTGGGAGGGGATTTGCATCTCCCACTTCGGTGGCAGAAGAAAGTGCTCCCTTCCCCCTTGGAGTCTGTGTCCACAAAGAAGGAGAAGGCAGAGATTTGTTCCTGGTGGACATGGCACAGTGTCCTCCACTACAGGATGTGGGGGACATGCCCCTTCACCTCGAACCTGCCCTGTTCCCCTCACCACAGCCATTCCAGTGCCTGGAGCAGGGTTGGCACCCATGGCAGCACCACCTCCACGCCTCACCCAGCAGCCCTGTGCCACGCAGCTTCCCATGGCAAACCATCCCAGGATGTGTGTGTGGACCATGACACCTCCCCAGTGCTGGATTTGGCCTCCCAGTCCAGCTTGGGAAATGTCTGGCTCCCGGACGAGGTGTCAGAGCCTGGCCCAGCTCTCCCAGTTTCCCAGCAAACTCCCTCTACGCTCTGCTCGCTCCAGACACAGCTGAATGTTCAGTCCCAGCTGTTCCCCACCAAAGCATTGGGTTTTCCTCTCCCTGGAGGACTCACCCAGAGCTCTCTTTGCTGCCAAAGCACCTCCAAGTGCAGGGGGTTTTGCACTGAGCCTGTCACAACCCTCTGGGTTTGCAGCTTCCAGCTGGAAAGCTGGGCTTTACCTCCAGATCAGTTTTCTCCAGACACAAGGGTGGCAAAGAGAACCATTTGCCAAGCCTTGATCTGAAGAGGAAGATATTCCAGCAAGGAAACCTGCTCCAGGGCTCAGCTGGTTGCTTGTTTTCCGTGGCACAGGCTCAGTGCCCTGACTCCAACACCCCTTTCTACCCACCTACCCAGCGGAGGGGGCTGTGAAATATCCCCACCAAACCAACACCAGGGACACTTCTCCCAGCTCAGCTCCTTCCTGCCACTCACTCCGGGGTGTCCTGGAGGCTCCCACACTCCTCAGTCTGCAAAAGGGAGACGTGTTGGGAGCTCCAGAGGCGAATCCCGAGCTGAGGTTTGTGCCTTGTGAGTGGGCACAGCTGCCCAACGCTCAGGGGGCAGCAAGCCCTGCAGCACGGCTGGTTCCGGCCCCGTGGCACGGTGGAAGGGCAGCTCTGTCAGCTTTGCCCATCCACAGGAGGGGATGGGGGAGAATTCCAACCACGGGGGCACTCGCAGAGGAAGGATTTGCAAAATTAGGCAGCTGCTCCAGCTTTAGAGGCAGGAAAAAATTGATTAACAGCCCCACAAAAATATCCAGGGCTGTGGAGCAGTGCGGCACTCCCCGGGGATCAGCTCCACCGGGAAGGGAGTCCACACATCCAGCTACGAGCCTTGTCCTAAACTCTTCCATCCAGCGCAAGAGACCTCGGCACCCCCTGCCTGGGGTGACCCACGAGAGACACAAACCGGTGTGTCCCCCACAAACAAACCCCCCCCCAGAGCACCCCGGAGCATCGGCCGTGGGATTTTACCTCGGTTGGAGTGGCCCACGCTCGACGACACGGACGACTTTTGCTTCTGCCGCTTCACCGTCATCATCACCTGCTCCTGGACCCGCTGCTTGCCCGTGCCTTTGGTTTTCAGCTTGTGGTCCGAGGGCAGAGCCAGAGTGGAGCTGGCCTGGTCTTGGAAGCACTCGTAGGCCAGGGCGGTTTTCAGCGGGGAGTGGAGCATGGCTGCGATGGCACCGTGGGGCTGGGGGGGCACGGGGGGGCTGCACTGCACCTGACCGCGCTCAACGCAGGGCGACCGCACACCGGCTCGGGCTGGGCTTAGTCTGCCAAGCCCCTCCTTGCCATACGGCCCCTGGCTCAGGGTGTCTCAGGGCTCCTGCTCCCAGCTCGGCTCCCCGGCGTGTGAGCAGGCACACCCTCCGCCAGACTGGATATACAGCCCTGCCTGCACACACCCACGCGCTCCCGCTGCGGGGCACGCGGCTCCCCGCGGCCCTCGCCCCCAAAACTGCCTCCCCCAGACCTTGCCGGGGCACACGGGGCAAGGGGGACGTGGGGGTGCCAATGGGGAGTGGGCAAGGCTGGTTGGCACGAGGGTTGGGGATGGATGTGGCCGTCCCCATCGCTCGTGGGTGAGGCTTTGTGGGTCTGGGGAGGAAACGGTGCTCTCTGGCAGCATCTCCCACACAGCCTGCTCGTCTTGGGCTCTGCTGTTCCCCTTAGTCTAAACTGGACCTAAAACTGTGTCTCAGTGCCACGAACCTGGGGACACCCCTGGTACTGGGAGGCGGCCTTGCACAGGTCTTGGGTCAGAGGGGCAGCGCTGCCCACAGTGCCCAGTCCAACTTCCAGCCTGCCAAGGTGCTCCTGGCTCAGTATGTACAGAAACCTTCCTCTGCCTGCAAATCCACCTCACTGAGCCCAGGAATGCAGAATCCCTGCAGAACACCCCGGGCAGGGGGCAGTGAGAGTCCTGAGGAGCTCCTCATGAGAGGGTGAGACCTCTCCCCAAAGGGTGTCCCACTTGTTGCAGGGACAGACCTATGGAGAAATCTGCCAGGCAGAGGTTGGGGCAATCTCGGAGCAGCAGGGAGAAAAAAAATAGGACATTTAGCAAGCAGAATACAAGATAAAATGGCTGTGCAAGAAATGACATGCCAGGTTATGAATGAGAGCAGAGAGTTTTCCCTCTGCCAAGCCACACTGCAGCAACTCGTTTGCAGAGAACTGAACACCTTGGTGCTGGTGTGACCAGTTTCAGGTCACAGCAAGCGCTGACAAAGCTCCTGCCAAGCCACAAGAGGCTGATACAGGAGGGAAGGCAAAAGCCCAATCAGGAGGGAGGCTGAGGGGAGGGTGCCCAGAGGAGGGGATTCCTGGGTCCCCCAGGACCAACTCCTGGGTGTTTGTGCCACCACACATCCTAGAGAAGGGCCAGGAGGAGCAGAGCCCTCGTGCTGTCATGTGGAGAGTGCTAGAAAGGTGGGAAGTTGAAAGGTAGAATAGACTTGTGTGTTTTCTCTGTGGTGGGAATCGTCAGCACCCAGGGCCTGGCTGTCTGCTGTCAGCTCCCTGATGCTTTATTTCATTCCCAGCCATCAGATTTCCTGTTTCCCTGCTGGTTTGTGTCCATGTAGGTGCCATATTTCATATTTTGTAGGAACTAGAGCAGTCTCAGAAAGCACAGGGCAGGCTCCTGAGGAAGATGAGTGCTGTGCACTGTCCTTTGATGCTCCAGGATGTTCCTCCCATGAAAGCCAAGAGCAGAAAGCCAGTTTTTATCAATGAGACACAGGACTAGAGCGACTGGGGGGTATTTGCCTTTGGTCCCCTCTCTCCTCGTTTCCCCACCCGAGGGATGCCGAGGTTTCACTCTGCTCCATCACCCAACCTGCCTGGACTTTTAAACCATGCCCAAGCAAGTCCAGCCAGGAGGAGGGCTCAGTGCTGCCCAGCTCCGGGTGGTGCTGCCCGGTGGGTGGAGTGGGTGCCCTCCTTTCCCACTGCTCCCGAGCGTTTCACAGACCGGGGCTAAGTCTGTGCCCTTCCAGTGCAAGGTAAGGAGCAGCCAAAAAGCAATGCCTGCGTGTTGTTTTCCTCTGCCCTACTTGCTCCTCCCGAACGCCTGTTATCGATGCCAAGCGATGTTTTCGCAAATCAATGACAGGCTGTCAGCGTCAGATGGCTCCTGCTCAACAAAGTGCCCCGGCTCTTGCAAACCTGTAATGTCATTTCCCCCGCGGCGGGGAACAGCCCTCACCCTGTCCCGAGTGTTTATCGCAGCCCGTCATTTGGCTCTGGCATCTGCCCTGTTTCATAACTCGCCCAAAATGCTGAGCTGGACTGCGGAGCTGCGGACGGGGGAGCTTTAGAGAGGCTTTCCAGAAACGATGGTTTCTCGGGGCGAGTTTGTGCCGTCTAGCCCAAAGGGAGGGAATCTCCCGGCTTTCTGTGGCTCTGGAGGAGCAAAAGGTGCCGAAACAAAGGATGTTCAGCGCAGCTTTATGCAAAGCGTTGTTCTGCTCGGTGTCGGGGCTGGGGATGGTCCCCGAGCGGGGCACGGGGAGTGGCATCCCCAGCCAGCGCAGCAGCAGCAGCAGCAGCAGCGCCCGGATCCACCAGCGCCCGGAGCAAATTCCCTGTCTGCCTGTCTGTCTGGAGCTCACGGGCAACGCGGGCAAGGCTGGAGGGGCAACCAAACCCCGTGCCCAGTCCGGGGAGGGAGGGGGGTGACGGGCGAAAGATCGGAGGGTCACCCAAAGAAACCTCGCCGGGCGGTGATTTGAGGGCGAGGGGGATTCGCTGCGGAGCCGGGGCCGCGTGTGCACACCCCGAGCATCGCATGGCGATGCCGTGACTCACGGCTCCGCACCCCACACACGGACACGCCTTGCGCATCTGGCCTCTTCAAAGCATTTTTGAGCGAGTTCCTGGGATTCCTGCCAGCTGGCTGATCCCAATCAAAGGGCTCGCTTGGCCCAACGCTGCTCCCCGAGCGCTGCAGGCTCGCTGTTCAAACTTGTCGGGCGCTCCTGAGCTGGAAGTGTCTGTGGAGAGCTGGGGGAAAGAGCTGGCCCCACCATCACAGCCCAGAATTTCTTCCCAATATCCCATCAATCCCTGCCCTCTGGCAGTAGGAAGCCATTCCCCCTTGTCCTGTCATTCCAGGTCCTTGTCCAAAGTCTCCCTCCAGCCCTCCTGGAGCCCCTTTAGTCACTGGAAGTCACTCCCTAGAACCTTCTCTTCTCCAGGTGAGCCCCCCCAGCTCTCCCAGCCTGGCTCCAGAGCAGAGGGGGCTCCAGCCCTGGGAGCATCTCCATGGTCTCTTCTGGGCTGGCTCCATCCTCTCTGCCTACTCCTGTTCATTAACCACAGAAAGCTGTAAGATCCCTCCAAGCCTTCCTTTCTTCAATCCAAACAAACCCAGCTCTCTCTTGTGTGTCCTGTGCTCCACTCCTGACCATCTGAAGGGGAGGCCAAGCCCTTGTCCTTGTCAGCTGGACCTCCATGGGCTCACACTCCTGATTCCCTGCCTTTGGTGGCAGATGGCACATGTCACACACTCCAGGGGACACAACGCAGGGCAGGGTGGGATGTGGGGTGGAGACCAACCTTGGAGCCTGCAGGTGCCTGACAGCAGCTCCAGACTCAGCATTACCAGGGCTGAGGATGCAGGATGTCCCTGCTGCCCCTCCCTACGCCTGGACAGACCCTGCCAAACATCTCAGGTCCCACCTCTGATGAGCAACAGCATCACAGGTCTGAACTGCTGACAGCTCTGAGGGCTCAGCAGGCTTGTCAGCAGAGAAAAAGGGACGTGGTCAGCAGGTCACTCTGGAAACCAACCCCAGGGGTGGCCGTGCCAGGGAAGGGCAGACACCAGGGAGGTGCCCTGGGAGGGGAGGATGGTGATGGAGAAGGAAGCATCTCTGCCTCCCCTCCAGGAGAAGGCCATCCAGTTGGCCAACCCACCCAGTTTTCATATTTTTGTGTCCCCATCTCACTTGAGGATCCTGAATGGATCAAGTTGCTGCTTCTCTCCTCCCATCTCTACCCGGTCCTTCCTGCCAGGGCAATGCCCAGGACAGGGTGAGCTCAGCCTGCAGTTGTGTCTTCACAAGCTCTGTGAGGGGGTTGCACTGAGGGGGAGATGCTGCAGGGCCGGTCTCACCACAGGGACCCTCCTGGCCAAGCCCCCCTTGGTGCAGACCTGGCCCAGCAGCCCAAGGGCAAAGCCTGTGATGGTGTTCGAGTATGGGAACAAACCCCTCCGTAGTCCCAGAGGCTGCAGAGGATCCAGCTCAGGATCTCTGGGGCTGGCCCTGTCCCAAGGACATCCCTGGCACTGGTGCAGCTCAGTGGCGGGTTGTGACACCCTCAGGAGGGGACACGTGGGAGGGGATGGGTGCGAGGAGGAACTCTTTGTGCTCGTGGCACTTACCTCTGGTGGTGCAGCCTGTTCTCGGGGACCGATTAGCTGGGGTTGCTGCAAGAGGCTTCCCTTGAAAGTGGGCAGTGCTGGTGAGGTCAGCACGGGCTCTGGGCTGTGTGTCCGTGCCATGGCACTGCCCACCACATCCAGCCCTGTGCTGGACCCCCCTCGGGGCTGGGCTCTCCACCAGCCCCTCAGCAAGG
>VXBX01004390.1:120870-151169 GCA_013400415.1 Scytalopus superciliaris
GGTGTTCCCACCACTCCAAGTGACAGGGAATCAATCCTGCTTGACTGTGCCCAGAAAACCCGAGAGACCTCTGTGATAGACACTTTCTCCCTAATTTCACGCCCCTGCTCCATTCCTCTAGGCCTTGAGGACCATCTGAGGACCTGTCTGGTTCCTTCCTTGCTTCTGGGTGTGCAAAGGGTTGAAGAGTTCCCCCTCTCCGTGCCATCCCATGTCTGCCAAGTCCATAGGGAGCTGGCTGTCCGTGGAGGCAGAGCTTGAGGATGGCTGTGGGTGGAATAACCACACTCAGGCAGGGCAGAAGAGCCCACACTGCCACAAAAAACCCTTAGAGAACCTAAGGGTGTTCTGGAGGCCCTGTGGGGTGCATGAGCATCACCTGGGTGGTGCCCTATAAATGCAGTCAAGTCAGGTCCTGTCAGGTGCATCTGCTGCTTCCAGGAGGGGTTGGAGGGAGGGCAGGGCTGTGGGGCACCATCCCCAGAGCTGATGCTGCCAGTGTTGTCAGTGCATGGCACAAGAAGGCAAGGCAAGGAATTGTGCCCATGCCCACTGCAGGTCAAGACAGAATCCAGAGGGGTGTTTGGGTGGGGACTCAGGTGAAGTGTGGGCAGGCAGACACCTCAGCCAGGGGGGGTACCCGGACTCTCGGCCTCCCTGAGCCCGTCACAATCTGGAGCAGCTCAGAAACACTTCATGGCAAGGGAGAAATCATTCCCACTGTGCAAGGGGCAGAAGTGACAGGATCAAATTCAGGAAGGGAGCAAAGTGTGCAAATGGTGTGAGGATGCCCTCGATTCCACAGCATTGTGAAACCCCTGCCCGGCTGCTGGGGGAGGAAAACTCACAGACCAACTTATGTAATGATTTAGCAACACATCCCAGTGTGACCTGACTTGTCACAGCAGCCCCTGGCAAGGGGGGTGGGCACAGGGAGGGGGTCACACCGGGCACAGGGAGGGCATCACACCGGGCACAGGGAGGGGATCACACCGGGCACAGGGAGGGCATCACACCAGGCACAGGGAGGGGGTCACACCGGGCACAGGGAGGGCATCACACCGGGCACAGGGAGGGCATCACACCGGGCACAGGGAGGGCATCACACCAGGCACAGGGAGGGGGTCACACCACAGCCCCCTGGGACAGATGGGGAACACACCCTGTGCCAGTGACCCCCGTGATGGCAAAGCCCGGGTTAGGTGTGGCCACGTGCCCACACCATGTCTGGCAGCACCATCACTCTGTCACCACGTGCTCTGCAGGGAGGTGCAGAGGCTTCTGGTGTCAGTGGAGCCTCTTCCCATCCCTCCAGAGCACCATTCCAGGGCAGGGGTCTGGGAGAGGGATAACTGTGTGCTGGGGGGCATCGGGTGGCCGAGGGAGGGGATTGTCCCACTCTGCTCTGTCTGGGGCAGCCTCACCTGCAATACTGGGGCAGTTTAGGGCACCAAAATAAAGATATGAAGCCCTTAGAAAGTGTCCNTGAAACACCAGGTAAATGTTTGTCCTTCTCTTCTCTGTGTGTGGGGAGAGGTTGGGCTGCTCTGGGAAGCCCAGCATTGCCAGTCCAACCCCCATCCCTTTACTGGAGAGTGAGCAGGGATGCCCCACTGCTGGAACAGCCTGACCCAGCTCCAGCAGCAGTTCCAAGAGCTCCAAGCAGAGGAGGTTCACACCTCCCCTCAGCCTCAGTTTTAAGGATGCAATTTATTCCAGCTCTCAGCCAGTTGGCTGAGCTCCTGCTCCACATCCCAGTGGCCCCAGGCACTGCAGAGGGACTTGGTGACACTCACTGGCAAGTCCAAAGCGGAGTTGGGCTCTGATGTCTTGACCATGGCACAAGAACAAGGAGGACAAGAGGAGGCTCATCCTCCAGAGTGTGTCCCTGCCCTCCTGCCAGATCAAGGAGGACAAGGGGAGGCTCATCCTCCAGAGTGTGTCCCTGCCCTCCTGCCAGATCAAGGAGGACAAGGGGAGGCTCATCCTCCAGAGTGTGTCCCTGCCCTCCTGCCAGATCAAGGAGGACAAGGGGAGGCTCATCCTCCAGAGTGTGTCCCTGCCCTCCTGCCACGCTGCTGGAGGACACACACCCGGCCCTGGTTTATGATGGAAACGACTAACCAAGTGATGTGGGCAGGAATGTCCCACACACTGTGCCCTGGTGGCAGAGAAAGGCTGTCCCTCGGGGCAGCTCCTCCTGCCAGTCCCTTTCTAGGCTGCCAAAACCCAAGCAAGGTGTGACATTGTCAAGGGGCAAGGTCATAAGGAGGTACTGGAGAGGGTCCAGTGAAGGCCACAAAGGTGGTGAGGGGTCTGGAGCATCTCTCTGATGGGGACAGGATGCAGGAGTTGGGCTTGGTTAGTCTGGAGAAGAACAGACTGAGAGGGGATCCCATCAGTCCACACAAATATCTCCAAGGGGTGTCAGAGAATGGTCCAGACTCTTTCCCATGACAGAGCAAGGAGTGATGAACATCATCTGAAACACAAGGTGTTCCACCTCAACATGAGGAAGAACTTCTTTCCATGGAGTGGCAGAGCCCTGGAGCAGCTGCCCAGGGAGGGTGTGGAGTCTCCCCCTCTGGAGACATTCCCAACCCACCTGGCCACATTCCCTGTGTCCCCTGCTCGGGGTGACCCTGAAATGGCAGGGGGTGGGACTGGGTGACCTCCAGGGAGGGAGATCCTCTAAAAAGTCTGTGATTCTGGGACATCTCGTGTGTTCTGCAGGATGCAATGAGCTCCGTGTGTGGGTTCCTGTCACTGCAGGCAAATCAGGAGAGATTCAGCCCTGGGGGGGGGGGGACCTTTGGGCGGACCCACNNNNTGCGGGGGACAAAAGAGGGAGAGTCGCCCCCGGGGGGGGGGGGGGGACTTTGGGAGGTCCCAACACCACATTCAAAGCAGGGCTCACAGCAAGGCCAGCCCAGCTCACTGCAGTCCTTGCCCAGCTGAGCTCTGAATGCCCTCAGGGAAGAAGGTCCCATCCCAGGGCTGCTTTTTTCCTTACATACAGCTGGAATTGTCCCTGTTACAGCTCCTCACTTGTCTGTTCTCAGGGCACCTTGGGAGGTTCTGGCCCTTCCCTTTGGTCCAGGAAAACCACTGAGGAACCTCGGCCTCTCCTGGCTGAAGGCACCCCCTCCCTGAGCCCATGTGTGGTCTCCTCTGGCCCCAAACCTCTTCCCTGAGAAGGCAAAGATGGGTTTTTAAGCTGACCAACAACTTCACGGACTCACAGAGAGTTTCAGTGCCCAGACCGTGGGTGAACATCGTGCAACCAAACTCCAGAGTCATTCCCAATGCCCAGGGGAGTGCAGAGACCCCTGGGATTGGGTGGCACTGGGTGGCCTGGCAGCTAAAACAGCTGTCACCACGTTTGTTGGCCTTTTCTGCCAAACTCAAGGCTCCTGATGGGCAGGGGAAGCTGCTGAAGTCGCAGGGTGGATTCACCACCCCTGTGACACCAAAGAACAATTTCACCTTTCTTTAAAGGCACAGCAACTGAGGGTTGGAACACATACAACAAGTTCATTAAAATTACATCGTTAAGGACTGTTCTGCTGCTCAGGAGTGACTGAAAAAAAGTCTCACCTTGCTTCTGTAGATCAAAGTGCTTCGTGTTCCTCTTGTAATCAAACCAGGCTGACATTTGTACCAGTGTTTGATGTCGAGAAGCAGAGAGGATGTTTTAGTAGTTACAAAGCACCAGCTGTCCTGAATGGGTTTTAATCTCTGATTGAAGTTGATTTGACTCAATGCAATAAAATTTAGGGCTTTCTGTGCAGAAATTGGTTTTGGCACAAGTTTTCTATTCCACCAGAGGCCTCGTGTCGTGGAAATTTCTTGCCAGCTGAACAGGAGAGGGAAGAGCCCCTTGCAGGAGTTTTGGGAGGAGGGAACCTCCTTGGGAAGGGCAACTGCTTGTCCTTGGCACAGCAGATGGCATCCAAGGCATCTACCCTGACTGTGGGAAGGCAAAGAGCACAAATGTGCAACTCGGACACCTTTCCAACATCGGCCAGTACAAAAAGTTCCTGGAAAAAAAAAAAAGGCAAAGAAACATTGGCCAAGGGGAGTCCCACACAGCCCGTGGGTATCCCGAGGCTCTTCCCTGCTCAGCAACAGTGGGAGTGTCACCACAGGCAATGCAGGAGGGGCAGAGGCTGATCCCTGGGCCCTGGGCAGGTGGGCTCCTGGCCACCCTGCTTTGGGACACCCCTCCCCAGAGCAGGTTGTGCCCTCAGATCCCGCCCCCCAGATCCCCACTGTGGCCTGTGACATAATTGTTGTTCTCTGGAGGGATTTTTCCTGTGTGACTCAAAGTGTCGGAAATAATTGGAGGGCAGTGGTGGGGTGGGGTTTTTACAGCAAGAAATCCAGGCTTTTCCCTGGAGAAAGATGGGTGGGAAAAGCTCAGAACAAAGCTGGAAAAGGAGGTGATGGTGGGGGAGCCTGGCTTGGGACTGGACCTGCTCCCTGGAACCCCCTCCTTGGCAGCACCAAGGCAGGCAGGTCACACACAGGAGACACCAGCAGAGCCTCCTGGTGTGGTCCAGCTTTTCTCCAAGGCCTCCAGGAACTCAAAAAGCTCAATATCCCACAGGCAGCTTCTGGGATGGCCTTGGCAGCCCCACAGCATCTTCCCTCAGTGCCTGGCTGTTCCCACACCAGTGTCCTGAAGGCTCCACGTTGTCCCAGGGTGTCAGAGCTGCTTTTGCTGCAGGGGCAGGAGGCTGTGCCCAAACTCTCACCTGCCCTGGCTCCTGGGGATGGTTTATTGACAAGAACAGTTCCTGGACTCTCCCTACCCCTGAAAAAGGGGTTTTGAGATAGGGGGAAAAGCAGCTGTTGATGATTTGAGGTAAGAGGCTTTACTCCATGGAGTGGAAGGCTTCAAGGAGAAGACAGACACCCCTTTTGAGGCAAGGCCAGTCACACTGTCCTGTCTGCAGCGAGGGAATGACCAGGAGACTTTTTGTGCTTCCTTCAGGACACTGAGGGGACCCCTCATTGCAGGTCCAGCTCCCTGGGGAGGGGCAGAGGAGGGGCAGGCACTGATCTCTGCTCTGGGGGCACCAGGGACAGAGCCAGGGAATGGCTGGAGTTGTGCCAGGGCAGGCTCAGGTTGGATCTCAGGGAAAGGCTCTTCCCCCAGAGGGTGGTGGGCACTGCCCAGGCTCCCCAGGACAGTGGGCACAGCCCCAAGGCTGCCAGAGCTCCAGGAGGGTTTGGGTGATGCTCTGGGGCACAGGGGGTGACTCTTGGGGATGGGGCTGGGCAGGGCTGAGGGTTGGGCTGGATGATCCTTGGGGGTCCCTTCCAACTCAGCACATTCTGTGATCCTCTGGTTCTGTGGCTCTGTGACTGTGTGAGCAGAGGGGGAGGCACAGTGCCAGGTCACTCTTCTCTGCCTCAGCCACACACCTGACCATGCCCAGGCTCTCCTGGCAGCACAGCAATGCCCCTGCATGTGTGTGGCCGTGAGTTCCTGCTGCCCAGAGGTCTCCAGGTCATCAGTGTGGGGGGCTGACTCTCATTTCTGATTGTGTGAAAGGTGAGGAGCACCTTCCTGGGCCAGTTTTCTAGAAGGTGTCCGGGGAGGTGGTGCAGCCCTGCTGAGACAACCCTGCTGCCCTTTGGATCGAGTCTCCCAGAGCTGGGTTGCCTTGCAGGACGAGTTTTAAAAGGCAGCTCTCAGCTCCTCGCTGTCAAACACGTGTCCCCGGAGCAGAGGCGCTTCACCCCCTGCGAGGGTGAAGCAACTCAACCCTCCTCTTGCATGACCGAGCCTTTCAAGCATCGTTTGATAAGCACCGTGAGCAGCAGCTCCCTGGGCATTGCCACATCTCTCGGCGTGCTTTGCCCTGCCAAAACTGAGTTTCAAGGCAGCTATAAATTAGCCCTCCCGGCCGGCTTTCATCTGCTCGCCGTGCAACGGGCGGCAACAAAGGGCAGGGGGTGCCACGCCAAGGCAGAGGAGCCGGGTGTGGGCAGGGCAAGGCGGGCACGGGCTGCTGGGGGAAGCAAAAACAACGTGCCAGCCCTTCAGCGGGGATGGGGAAAGGCGGGGTGGCTGCTGCAGCCACAGAGAAGGAGCTGGGGCTGGTGGGTGAGGGGCAGGAGGGCAAGGAGAGCACAGGAAAAATGGGTTTTCCTGCAGTTGCAGCAGCGTCGGGCAAAGGGGAGGTGAAGGTGGTGAAGGGTCTGGAGGGGGAACTGAGGAGTGACTGAGGGCACTTGGTTTGTTCAGCCTGGAGGAGGCTGAGGTTGGACCTCAGTGGGGTCTGCAGCTTCCTCAGGAGGGGCAGCAGAGGGACAGCTCTGGTATCTGCTCTGTGTGGGCAGGGACAGAGCCAGGGAATGGCTGGAGTTGTGCCAGGGCAGGCNCCTCCAGCTCAGGATGTTCTGTGGTCCTACAAGGCAGCACCAGAGGGATCACAGGTGGCTGGACATGGACCAAAGAGAGGACAAAGGCACAACTGTGGGCACAGAAAACAAAGAGCTGCACAATCCAGCACCTCTAGAACCTCCAGCTACTCCAAGGCCACCCCAGAGGGAACAGCATTGCCCAGCCCAGAGCTTCGGGCAGGTCAGAGAGCGGCTCCATTGCTCGGGAGGGAGCAGATGAGAGGAAATGTCATTTGCAGGGTAACAGAACTTCACAGGCCAGTGCCTCTGGGTCTGTCATGCAAATCTGCATCTGCTGGAGAGGCTGAGCCTGCTGAGGGTGAGGAGGAGCCCGTGGCACCCGGCAGGCTCGGGGAAAGCGGTGTCAGCCAGTGCGGGCACAGCGCTTTGGTGCTCCCGGTGGTTTTACTCGAGTGGCATTTCACAGAATCACCAAATCACACAAAGCACAGAATGGTTTGGTTGGGCTGGAAGGATCTCACAGGCCAGTTCCACCCCCTGCCGTGAGCAGGGACATCTTCAGCTATCACAGGTTGCTCCAAGCCCCATCCAACCTGGCCTTGGACACTTCCAGGGCTGGGGCAGCCACAGCTTCTCTGCCCAACCTGTGCCAGGGCCTGCCCACCCTCCCAGGGAAGGATTTCTTCCCAATATCCCATCTGACCCTGCCCCCTGGCAGTGGGAAGCCACTCCCTGTGTCTTGTCCCTCCATCCCTTCTCCCAAGTCCTTCTCCAGCTCTCCTGGAGTCCCTTTAGTCACTGCAAGGGGCTCTCAGGTCTCCCTGGAGCTTCTCTGCTCCAGGCTGAACAGCCCCAGCTTCAGCATGATCCTTTCTGGCTGAGCTCTTGGATAACTCTGGCCCTTGGAAGGCCCTGGGCAGACCCCCAGTGCTCTGGCAGTGCCAGGGCTGGGCATAGACCCAGCACTGAAGCTGGAGGCTTATACAAGAAGAGCTGCAGATGGGGAGATTATTCCCTTATCAAACAAACACCCCAACACCTTGTGGTGTAACAGGATCTTTTCCCTGGATCAGGGTGCCTCCCCAGGCTGCTGTCAGAGGGACTGAGCACACACAGCATCACCTTTGACTGAACTGGTGCTGCATTCTGGCTTCAAAGAAAGCTCCTTGAACACCAGGGAGCTCCCCAGTGTTTGCTTCAATCCCACAGACCGTGGTCAGTGGTGACACAGGAGGAGATCAGTCCACGCTGCATTCACCTGACCTGCCTCCAGCAGGGAAGGACCAGCAGCATCCTCCTGCAGTACTTTGGGTTTGTCTTTCACGTTTCCAGGCCCAGAAGCAAACCTAGGCAGGAAATCAGGCTCTGGGGGACACCTCCATCCAGCTTTGCCCATTGCTAGCAGGTCCCTTTGGGTGACACAGAGCTGGAGAAGCTCGTGCATCCGGCCGTGCTGCCCCGCAGGAAACCTGCCCTGGGTGGGGAAGAGCCCTGGGAGAAGCACCAGCTGCCCAAATCACCAGAGGTTCAGCTGAGCTGGGCAGCTGCTGAGCTCCCATGGGTGCTGAATCACTGCTGAGACGCTGCAGAGGGTGTAGAAACACCCCAGCCTTGCCCAGTTTGACTTCTTTGCAGTGCCAATCGCAGCAGTTTCAGCCAGACCTCCCAGAGCTTTTGGGGGTGACTCAGCCAGGCACGATGAGCTCTCGGTGCCTGCACCCCTCTAACTCACCCACAGACACCCTGTGCTGGTGCAGGAAAGGGGTTCCTGTTCAGAGGGCACTGGAAAAGCACACCAGGGACCCCCCAGGATCAGGAAGGCACCCCCATGGCACCCCAAACCTGCAGGGACAGAGGACAAGGACTTGCAACGTGGTAGCAGTGGAGTTTCCCCCTTGGGAGCATCATCAGGGAAGTTACAACCAGTGTAGATCCAGGACTAAGCGAGTCAGAAGTGTCTCCATCATGTCCTGTGCCCATCCTGTCCCAGACAGATGTGGTGGAGGAAAAGATCCAGATCCTTTCACATCCCACGAGCAACCCAAGCCAAGCTGACCCTGCGGAGTGGATGCTCCACACTGTGCCCCCAGCAAGTCACGGAGCATCCCAACATCCCACTGGGATCTCACTCAGGAGGGCCACGTCCCAGAACAGCTTCCTCCAGCATGAGACATCCCTCCCTGGCCAGACTGTCCCAGTGCAGGTGTTGCAGGACACTCTGGAGATGGGATTAGCTCCTGTGAAAACGGACAGTGCTGTACAATCAGTGCCAAATTGCTGCCCCCCGGGTGGGCTGAGCAGCTGCCCCAGGGCTGCTGTGGCCTCAGGGGACTGTATGGCAAGCAGTGTTATTTAATATCTTCATTAATGACACGACAAAGGGGTCGAGGGCACCCTCAGCAGGTCTGCCGGTGACACCTTTTCATTGGGACTTGTGCCTTTCAGACCCCTCTGTGTGAGGAGCTGTGCCTTTCAGACCCCTCTGCATGGGTGTTTGTGCCTTTCAGACCCCTCTGTGTGAGGACCTGTGCCTTTCAAACCTCTCTTCATTGGGAGTTGTGCCTTTCAGACCTCTGCATGGCGAGCTGTGCCTTTCAAACCCCTCTGCATGGGGATTTGTGCCTTTCAAACCTCTCTGCATGGGGATTTGTGCCTTTCAAACCTCTCTGCATGGGGATTTGTGCCTTTCAAACCTCTCTGCATGGGGATTTGTGCCTTTCAAACCTCTCTGCATGGGGATTTGTCCCTTTCAAACCCCTCTTTGTTGGGAGCTGTGCCTTTCAGACCCCTCTGCATGAGGGTTTGTGCCTTTCAGACCCCTCTGTGTGAGGAGTTGTGCCTTTCAACCTCTCTGCATGGGGATTTGTGCCTTTCAAATCCCTCTGCATGGGAAGATCTGCCTTTCAGACCCTTCTGTGTGAGGAACTGTGCCTTTCAGACCCCTCTGCATGGAGAGTTGTGCCTTTCAAACCCCTTTTCACTGGGAGTTGTGCCTTTCAAACCCCTCTGTGTGAGGAGTTGTGCCTTTCAACCTCTCTGCATGGGGATTTGTGCCTTTCAAACCTCTCTGCATGGGGATTTGTGCCTTTCAAACCCCTCTGTGTGAGGAGCTGTGCCCTTCAAACCCCTCTTCGTTGGGAGTTGTGCCTTTCAAACCTCTGCATGGGGAGCTGTGACTTTCAAATCCCTCTGCATGGGAAGATCTGCCTTTCAGACCCCTCTGTGGGAGGAGCTGTGCCTTTCAAACCCCTCTGCATAGGGAGCTGTGCCTTTCAAACCCCTCTGCATAGGGAGCTGTGCCTTTCAAACCCCTCTGCATAGGGAGCTGTGCCTTTCAAACCCCTCTGCATAGGGAGCTGTGCCTTTCAAACCCCTCTGCATAGGGAGCTGTGCCTTTCAAACCCCTCTGCATAGGGAGCTGTGCCTTTCAAACCCCTCTGCATGGATGTTTGTGCCTTTCAAACCCCTCTGTGTGAGGAGCTGTGCCTTTCAGACCCCTCTGCCCTGGGATCTGTGCCTTTCTCCCCTCCCTCTGGTTGCTCCAGCAGCCGTCTCCTGGCCTGCAACTCCAGACCATCTGCACTGGCTCCCCTCAGGAGCCAAGGCAGGGACAGGCTTTGGAAGCAGAGATGATGTTTGGAGTCTACAGGAGGGCACCATCCTCAAAGATTTGGGGCTGGCACTGCCAGGGCACCCTTGATTTTACAGCTACTCCTGCCCTCATCTCATCACCCGGGGAAGGAGAGCTCATTCCCTGTACTGGGGGAGCTCTTAAACAAGGATCGCGAAGGTTCCAAAGCCTCTCCAGCCCCCGAAGGAGCTGGAATTGCGGAGCCTCCTGCGCTGCCAAACCCTCCCTGCGCCGTCCCTGGGATGCTCCGCGGTCCTGCAGCACCACTCCCTGGAGATGCAGGGATGGGACCGGCTGCGGGGCCAGGGAGGAGTCAGGGCAGAGGCTGCTCCAAAGGCTGCCTCTCCCTGCGGAGCTCTGCCAGCTCCGGAGGGAACGGACTCTCCTCCCGTAGCGCCTGGATCGAGGAGGTGGGTGCGAAATTTGGTTGCCCGGGGTGAATCCATCACCATCCTGCCCTGCCAGGAGAACGGGCTGTGAATTCCCGCAGCCAGAGGGGAGTTATCCTTCCCAAAGGGAAAAGGATCCTGAATTCCACCTCGGGGGCTGCTCATGGTCTTGCACCAACACAGCCCTGGCAGGGACACGTTTCAGGTGCATCAGAGCTCCCCGTGCTGAGAGACCCCCAAGGGCACCAGCAACGAACCCCACACCCCCTCCTGTCCCAGCAGAGCATCCCAACCCCTTTAACCTTCCAGGAGCACTCCGAGGCAGGGCTGAGCAGCATCTCCTTCTCGAGGGGTCCTACCAAAAGCTGGGGCTCCCAGCCCTGAGCAGCCCTGTCCTGCAGGGAAAGGACTGGGAAACATCCAGGGCAAACACATGGCCATGGACAGCCCCGGCACAGGAGCCTGCAGAGGGAGGGGAAGCAGGAGCAGGGGATTGTGCTGGGTGGAGAAAAACCCTCACTAAGCAGGGCCTAAGAAGGGAAAAATCAACAAAGTCCAGCAAGTCCCTGGGGCTGAGATCAGTTCTCAGAAAACAGCCTGGGAAACCACTGCTCATTTATGAACAGAGCTGATCTCGCTCCCCATATCACCAAAGATCACAGACATTGGAGTTCAAATGAAAGAATGAGAGTTTGGGAGGGTTTTTTTGCTGCAAATCAGATAAATACACCAACCAGCCTCCTGCCAGTGGCTCTGTGTGGGCTCTGCAGGTCCATCCAAGCCCTGCTCTGTCCCTCTGGGCTCTCCTGCAGCCACCCAGAGCCACAGGAGGGTTTGGCTTGGAGGGACCTTCAATCCCACCCCGTTCCATCCCCGGGGACACCTTCCATAGACCAGGTTGCTCCAGCCTGGCCTTGGGCACTTCCAGGGGTGGAAGAGCCACAAACATCTGCTCTTCCCCTCTGGGAGGTGGTTCCTGGGAGAGGAATCACCACTTTGCTGCGATCAGGAGCTCACAGGACAAACCAGCGAACTCCCTCCCTGCTCTTCATGCTGCCTTGGCCATTCCTGGTGTTCTCTTCCCGCTGCTCCCCCATCCCTGTGGAATTCCCGAGCCCTGCCCGAGCTCCCACTGCCAGGTTTCAGCACCAACATTGGGGCTGGAATATAAAACATTCCAGGAGGTCAGAGCAGAGGGTGTGCAGGAGATGGCGCTGCCACCCCTGCACGGGGATGAGTCTGCAGCTCTCAGCGAGGCTGGCAGGAGCCTCCTGGGCTTCCAGGGCCATCCCAAAGTCCCTCAGGCTCCAAACCCCAACGCTGAGCTCCTTCCATCAATCCTGGTCCTGGTGCTTATGGGCAGAGGAGAAAACCTGCCCCGCTCAGGTGAGGCCCCACCTGCAGCTCTGGGTGCCCACAGGAGGAGGATTTGGAGCTGCTGGAGAGAGTCCCCAGTGAGGGGTGACCTTGGGCAGCCTTCAGCAGGCAGGGATGGGCACTCAGGACCTGCCTGGCCTTCCCTCTCCAAAGGGAACACAAACTCGTGGTAGATTTTACAGAATTACGGTTTAATTTCCTAATCTCCACTTTGTCTGTGCAACATTTTACAGAATGCAATCCAAAGGAACTTCTCAGCCCCACGGCAGGGTTTGGCTGTCCGAGGATCCAGGGAATTCGAGCCTTTGAGTTACCCTTTCCTGTCTCCTGGATGCTGCCACCTTTGGTGCTCAGGCTGTGCCACCTCCCTGCACCCTGCAGAACATTTTGCTCCTCCTCTCAGTGATGGAATCCCCCCTGCCACGGCAGAAAGTCTCTGCTGGCACCTCTTATTTCGGGTCAGACACGAAAGATTTGTACCCTCAATGCCACGAGAGAGGGGCAGGGAGGGTGCAAAGGTGGCAGTTCGGGACTGGCACAGCCTCTCTGCCAGCACGTGCTGTAGGTTTGCTCTGCTCACACTAACACAGCTGCTGGTGCATTCCCAGTCCTTCCCATCAGGGCATTTTCACTGGGGATTTCTCTCTTGCCCAGATGAAAATCAGCAGGCAGGTATTTTGAACTTACAGGTTAAGGAAAACAACACACTTAGCTGCTACTGGCAGTGCAACACATGCAGAACTGCTTCTCCCAGGAGGAGGAAACCTGCTGAGAATGCCATGTTTGGGCTTGGAAAACCACATGGAAAGGCCAATTTCAGAGACCTCTGGTGTCCAGAAATGTCCCTGTTGCAGCCCAACAGCAGGTCAGGTGTGGTGGGATGGTCTCTCCTGCCCGTGCTCCCCATGGAAAGCTTTTCCTCTCACCTTCTGTGTTCCCAAAGCTTCTAATCCGGGTTTTAAAGGTCTAGTGGAAAGCCACGATCAGGACAAAAATACAATTCCCTTAAAGCTTTTCCCCCCCTCCCCTGGTTTTTGACTACAATGCAGCATCGTGTTCAAAATGCAAAATAAACCCCTCAGACTACAGTGAACACCTGAAATTAAATGCACAGGCTCAGCGTGGATCAGCCCTCAGCAAAACCTTCTCCCCCACAGAGTCGTGCAGGGATGTTCTCAGGAGGGTCAAACTACAGGGTGGAGTCTGAAAAGAAGAGAAAAAGAGAAATATTTTAATGAAGGGGGTGATAAATTGCCTGAAAGGCTCCCTGGAAGGGCCAAAAAGATCATTATCTGCAGAAGGATGACAGGGATGGTCCTTGTGGGTCCCTCCCAGCTGTGGATTGAACTGACCCCGTTCTCCACTTGTACAGCCCCACCGAGGTATTTCTGCTTTCAAAGGAGAATATTTGACTCCAAAACTCAAGGCCATTTCACTGAGGACAAACACCAGCAATATTTACCCACAGGTATGTCCACCCTCAGTGAATCCCACTGATCTCCACCCACATCAAGACTCCGACCATGTCCCTCTCTTTGCTCCCTTCCCGACGTGTTTGGCCACCAAACCCCCAGCTGTTCCCTCAGTCCTTCCCCTCCCCCTGCACATCTGCAGGATCTTAATTCCCCACCTCCTGCACTGGGGACAAACCTAACCAAGAGATTGTCTCATCCAATGACCATGGCCTTGTTCTGCCTAAGAGATTTTCTCGAGTTCAACCAAAACCTCTGCAGAAATCACATCTACCCTTTAATTTCTACTTCTGTCCCATATTGATCAGTTCAGTAAAGCAGGGGGACCGTTTTTGAGACCCTTGGCACCCGTGACACCCCTTGGCACCAGTGGCACCCCTTGGCACCAGTGGCACCCCTTGGCATCCCCCAGGGGAGGAGGATCCCTGCAGGTTTTACCTTTGATGGCGAGGAAGGCTCTGCTGAAGACACACCCCACTTCATTGGTGGCTTCCACCATATATTCCCCCTCATCCTGTTTGGTGACCCCCAGGATGATCAGGGAGCAGACTCCGAAGTCGTTCGTGCAGAAATAGTTTGGATCACTGGAGAGGTCTCTGCTGTCCTTGTACCAGGTGATTTTGGGGGGGGGGGGGCCCCCAACTGCACAGCTCATGTGACACTCACTCCCTGTCACCACCACGTGGGGCTTCAGCGGGACGAGGAATCGCGGGTGCTGGTTTTGGTTGACTCCTCTGTATTTCTGGGGTTTGACTCGGAATTCAGCTGAGGAAAAACAAACAGCAACACCCCAACAGCCCCTCAGAAACAGCTCCCAGCAGGGAAGTCGGGGTTGGTGGGACTGGCTGTCAGTCAGACACAGCTGGTTGTGCCCCCTGTGGATTGTAACCTGTGCTGCTTCTCAGGTTACCCACAGTTTGACTTCAAGCTCAGAAATTTTGGGTTTCTACAAAACTCCAGCCTTGGATTTTGCTGGGAATTCGTTTTGGGGCCAATTGCACCACGCAAGGGCTGGGAATGGAGCTCCCTGCAGAAGGGACAGGCCTTCCCTGCCAAACTGGAATTCCTTGGGGCATCTCTAGGCATTCCTGTCCTGGGAAAATAAATAATCCCAGGGGGAAAGACCCACTTCGGGACGGGGTGTCAGAAACAAGGAAAGAAACAAAGCACGACCACACTTAAAATACTTCTCGAAGCTCTTTTACCCTTTGTTTTTTGGATCCTCCAAGGCTGCACAGTCTCTGAGGGAGCACTGGCTCCCAGGCTGTTCTTTGCCACCACCCTGAAGAAGTAATCCTGCCCTGGGACCACAGTGGTGAAGGTGAACTTGTTGTTGTAGATCAGGTCCCCCAGCACGCGCCACGGGCCCCGCTGCGACTCCCTTTTCAGGACGGTGTAGTGGAGCTTCTTCTCCCACTTCTCGGAGGCTGATGGTTCCCAGGTCACTGTCACCGTGTTGGGCACGTTCTCCTCCAGCTGGAGGGGCCCAGGAGGCTCTGGGATGTCTGTGAGGTGAGGGCAAACAATGTCACAGGTGTAGGGACAGCGGCACTGCCCAGAACCCTCAAAACCTGCAGGTTGTTCCAGGGGGGCTCAGGAAACACCCTGGGCCTTGGGAGGGGCAAAATGTGATTCTTTCTCCAGGATCACCAAACTCGTTTGCTGTGAGCTGAGCTGCTGCTGCAGAACATCTGCACTGCTGCTGCAAAACATCTGCATTGCTGCTGCAGAACATCTGCATTGCTGCTGCACAACATCTGCACTGCTGCTGCAGAACATCTGCACTGCTGCTGCACAACATCTGCACTGCTGCTGCACATCTGCACTGCTGCTGCAGAACATCTGCACTGCTGCTGCAAAACATCTGCATGGCTGCTGCTGAACATCTGCACTGCTGCTGAACATCTGCACTGCTGCTGCAGAACATCTGCACTGCTGCTGCACAACATCTGCACTGCTGCTGCACAACATCTGCAGTGCTGCTGCCCTGCCCTTCTTGCAGGAAGGAGAGGGGGGTGGTGCAGCTGCAGTGCTGTCCCTCTTGGGGACACAGCTCAGGGAGCAGCTCAGTGCCCCACAGGCCCCTCAGTGACCCCCTCAGGCTCTTCCAGAGAGCAGGAGCCCCTCCTGCGCTTTGCCTGTCCCTCTGTGGGATCTGGCCTGGCCCCTTTCACTCTGGAAGCACAGTTTTTAATCAGTATATTGCCCTGTCCTGCAGACACGGCCACGGGATGACACAAAGTGCCCAGACTGAATCCCACCGTAAATTGTACCCTGGTTCTCCCTGTGCCTGAATGGCCAAGCAGCTCACCCTGCTCTGATGTTCCCTGCTGCCTGGCCATAGAAAATCACAGAAAATCACAGAATCCAAGGCTGGTTTGGGTTGGAGGGACCTCAAAGCTCATCTCATCCCCCCCCCTGCCATGGGCAGGGACACCTCCCACCAGCCCAGGTTGCTCCAAGCCCTGTCCAACCTGGCTTTGGGCACTCCCAGGGATGGGCCAGCCACAGCTTCTCTGCCCAACCTGTGCCAGGGCCTCACCATCCTCCCAGGGAAGGAATCCCTTCCCAGTATCCCTCCTAACCCTGCCCTCTGGCAATGGGAAGCCATTCCCTGTATCCTGTCCCTCCATCCCTTGTCCCCAGTCCCTCTCCAGCTCTCCTGGAGCCCCTTCAAGCTCTGCAAGGGGCTCTCTGCTCTCCCTGGAGCCTTCCCTTCTCCAGGTGAGCCCCCCAGCTCTCCCAGCCTGTCCCATCCCAGAGGGGCTCCAGCCTTTGGAGCATCTCTGTGGCCTCCTCTGGATTTGCTCCAGCAGCTCTTTGTCCTTATTCTGTTGTTCCCCAGGGCTGGGGCAGCCCTTCAGGTGGGGTCTCACCTGAGTGGGGCAGAGGGGCAGAACCCCCCCCTTGTCCTGCTGCCCACACTGTGGGGTCAGCCCAGCAAACACAGCCAGGGCATGTCCAGCCTCTCACCCAACAACACCCCCAAATCCTTCCCCTCGGGGCTGCTCCCAATCCCTTCCATCCCCCAGCCCCGACTGGCACTGGGAGTCGCTGGCACGCAGGATCCAAGGCTGGCACACACAGCTGGCAGTGAGTGAGTGTGATGGGTTGTTTTTTGTAGGCCTTCCTTGGTAAGTAGGGTCAAAATCTAGGCAGGATTCCATCCCATCAGGTGTATATAAGCCCAAGGGGGAGCTGTTCTTGGGCTCTCTTTTGCTTCTTTTCCTTCAGGGTTAGCTCGCTGACAGGCTCTCGGTGTTTAGGCCTGGCTTATCTGTGTTAGGCCAGGCCTGCTCTGAGGGCTGTTTGCNGGTGAGTTACCTGTGATTTGCACCTGGAAGCTGAAGGTCTCCCTCTTGCCCAGCCCGTTGTGCAGCTCCACGCTGTAGGTGCCACCGTGGGCGAGCTCGGCTGCCCCGACCAGCAGCTGGGTGGCTCCAGCCTCGGTTTTTGTGGCAGCTCCGTCAGGAAGGGGCAGCCCATCCTTTAACCAGATCACCACCGGGGCTGGAGATCCCTGTGAAGGACAACACGAGTCACAGCCCGCTTGTTTCACCCCCCAGACCGTGTCTTTACAGCTGCGGTTTCGTTGTCTCGCCCCAAATCTGGATCTACACAACACGAAGATGGATCTGGGATGGATCCAAGAGCCCTGAGGTGCCCTGGAGATTCTTTGTGCCTGTTTCCTTTCTCAGTGTCTTTTAAGGATGTTTTTGCAGCAAAGTGTTCAGAGCAATGTCAGCCAAAGTATTCTGTGTCAAGAACAGGTGACATCAGGAATTAATATTTTCTGCTTTGGTTTGGAAAGAAAAAACATCTTCAAAGCCTTTATTTCCCTTGGGCCACATTTGGGCTCAATTCTCCCAGAGATCAGGAGGAAAGGTCAGCAAATATCACACTTTGCCTTCATCAACCTCCCCCTGACACCACAGGCTTTACAGAATCCCAGGATCTTTGAGGCTGGAAAAGACCTCCAAGATCCTCCAATCCAACCTGTGCCCAAAGCCCACCTTGTCCCCCAGCCCAGGCACATCCAGCCATTCCTTGGACACCTCCAGGGATGGGAACTCCAAACCACCCTGGGCAGCCCCTTCCAGTGCTTGGCAACCCTTTCAGTGAAGAAAACCCATTGTCGTTCCCAATTGACTCCAAATCCCCTGGGATTTCTGTCGGTGCCTCACAGAGCTTCCCTCCTGCTGCTCAGTGAGACAAACAGCTCCTAATAACGCTGCCCCGGGGCCTTCTGAGGGAGTCAGAGGGAATTATCTCATTTTTACAGCCTGACAGAGCACTAAGGGGATGATGATCACGTTGCTGGGGTTGGATGGACAGCTCTGTGCCTTGTTGGCAGAGTAAAGCACGACCATAATCCCCATAAAACACCAAAGTGACAGCTGAACTGCTGCTCGTGCTCTCCTCACCCGGGAAATCCACACAGCACACATTTGCCTTGTCAACTGAATTCCCTGACAGGGAAAGAGGAGCTCAGTTTTCACACCTGCTCCTGGCTTAGAGCCCAAAACCAGGCAGGGAGTTCCACACAAACCCACGGGACACTCACCTCGAAGGGGATGGTCACCCGGATGGAGTTTCCTGCTCTCACAACCAGGAGCTTTTTCACCGTGTCATCGATTAACAACCTGGGAGGGACTGGAAAACACAGGGATGGTACTAAAGAACCGTAATTAATTACTAATCGTCATTAGTGACAGTCCAACACGGTGGGTACCCCAGTGCCTTCTCCACAGAAGGGCTGGGAAGGAGCTCCATGGAATAAATTCCCTCCCAGACGTTGCACCTTCCAAATCCCACCGCTATTTATTTAACACCACGACTAAAGGAGGAGAAATGATGTCAAAATACAGTCAGAGCTCTCTCTGTCCTCATCTGGTGTCTCAGCCACAGAGAAATTGGCTCTTTCACACCCTTTACCCAATCCCAGGGATGATATTTTATGTTTAAAAACATCTGGGGGAAAGGAAATTCCGAGGGACACCTACAAAATATACTTGTAATACAGAAAACCCACAGGAAACCAGCCTGAGTTTAATTTCAAATAATATCCTTTCAGTATTCAAAACCCTTTTGGTTTTTAATCAATATAATATGCTGTTGGATTTAGCATTTTTCTAAACATGCCAAATACAGGAGTGCTAAATTTAGGGTATAAAAGTATAAAAGTGAAAAACCTGCTTCCCTGATGGACTTATTTTATCTGTTTATTGATTGATTGTAAATGGAATCCCTCACAAAATCATCTCTTCCTTCTGTAACTCTGCAACATTCCCAACCAGCAGGGGATAAAAAAAAAAAGCAGAGCCACGGATTGTAAACCAAGGTGGAAAAGTGGAAATGGTGAAAACTTCCAAACTAGACAATTAAAAAGCAAAACAAAACATCCAAAAAAAAAAAAAAAAAAAAAACAACCCCAAAAATTGGGTTTNATTCCCAACCAGCAGGGGATAAAAAAAAAAAGCAGAGCCACGGATTGTAAACCAAGGTGGAAAAGTGGAAATGGTGAAAACTTCCAAACTAGACAATTAAAAAGCAAAACAAAGCATCCAAAAAAAAAAAAACCCCAACCAACCTAGAAATTGTGATTTAAAGGGAATGAAAAACAACACTTTGTTTCACAAAACTGTATAAAAATAGACTGATAACTCTATTTTTCCCCCTAAAAGGGGTGGGTGGGGATAAGGGGCGTGGGGTTTCTCTCTGGTGGCCGGGGCAGGGCTCTCCACGAGGGGCAAAACATAAACCCACGGAGAAAATAAGAGTTTTGGGGGGGCTTCCTTTATCCTGCTGGCTCTCCAACAGCATCACAGAAACACGCAGGATTTGTATCAAACATCAGCGAAACAGCCCGAATTTCCTGGGGAGGTGCCCAGCCAAGAGCAGAGTGCAGAGGAACAGGGTGATGCCCGTCTGGGACGTGCCAGGAGCTCATGCCAGCCACCCCCAGAGCCCTCTGCTCCTGCTCCCTCTGCCACTGACTCACTGTGATGGGTTGGTTTTTGTAGGCCTGCCTTGGTAAGCGGGGTCAAAATCTAGGCAGGATTCCATCCCATCTCTTTACGGAATCAGGTGTATATAAGCCCANGAGCCAACCCCAACTTTCCCACTCACCCAGGGGGGCAGCAGCCTCCAAGGAGGCCTCCAGCTCCGTGGCTTCTCCTGGCCCGCTGTCATTGAGGGCTCTCACACGGAGGAGATACTTCTCCTTGGCCTGGAGACCTCTGATGGTGCACGTGGTGGCCTCAGCGGGCAGGGAGAGGCACCTGGTCCAGCTGGGGCTGTGGCACAGCCTCGTCTCCACCTCGTAGCCTTTCACGTCGTTCCCACCCTTGACTTCAGGTCTGTCCCACGTCAGGGTGATGCTGGTGCTGGTGCAGCTGCTCACCTTGAGGTCCTGCACTTGGCCTGGAGATTCTGAAAGGAGAAGTCTCGTTTGAAATGCTCTTCTGATCTTTCTGTCTGCTCGTTTTGTTGCCTGAAATACCTAGGNGTCACGCCCTGAGGCTCCCCAACATTCTTGGGTGTCCAACCTGCTGTCTTGGCCATGCCTTGTCCTGGGTCTTCAAAGCTGGATCCACGTCCCTGCCCCTGCCAGCCCTGCAGTCCAACCCACACCACCTCCAGCACGGTCTGCAGCCCCTCTGGAATCCTCTACACTGCCCATAACCCCACAGAGGGAACCTGCAACCCCACAGGAAACACCTCGAGCTGCTTCTCAGCCACGAGACATCCCCCAGTGATCAGAATCTTCGTGTCCACACACTTTCATGGAGCATTTAGAATCACAGAATCGATCGGGTTGGAAAAGACCTCCGAGATCATCAAGTCCAACCCTTGGTCCAAATTCAGTCCTTTACTAGATCAGGGCACTCAGTGCCACGTCCAATCTCTGTTTAAAAACCTCCAGGGGCGGTGAATCCCCCCCCTCTCTGGGCAGGCCATTCCAATGCCTGAGCACTCTCTCTGGAAGGAATTTTTTTCTAATATCTAACTTAAATTTCCCCTGGCAGAGCTCAAGCCCCCTTGTCCTATTGCCTGGGAGAAGAGACCAACCCTACCTGGCTATACCTTCCCTTCAGGTAGTTATAGAGTGTGATGGGGCCACCTCTAAGCCTCCTCTTCTCCAGGCTAAACAACGCCAGCTCCCTCAGCCTCTCTTCCTAGCACTTGTGCTCCAGAAGTTTAAGATGTTTAAGAACATCTCCTCTCCTCTGACACCCTCAGGTCCCCGAGGGGCAGCGGGACGGGGCACTTACCAGTGGGGTCCCGTGCCGAGACGGGCTGGGAGGGGTCACTGGGGTCCCCGGTGCCGGCGGCGTTGACAGCGGCCACGCGGAACTCGTACGGCACCCCCTTCCTCAGGCTGCTCACCCTCAGCTTCTTGTCTGCAGCAAGGACAGGAGGGTGTGGGCTCGGGTGAGATGTTTCCCCAGCAGGAGAGAGGGGGCGACAACAGCCTTATCCCAGGGGGAATTATGGACTGAGTTAATTCCCAGGAGACGGGAATGCTGCCATTGATTCCCCTGCCCTTCCCCATCCCAGCGCACGTGCACTCCTGGGATGTGTTCCTTGTGTTCCCTTCTGAGTCAAACAGCACTTGAAACACGGAATCATTAAGGTTGGAAAAGACCTCCAAGAACCTGTGACTGATCCCCACCTTGTCCCCCAGCCCAGAGCACTCAGTGCCATGTCCAGTCCTTCCTTGGACACCTCCAGGGGTGGGGACTCCAGACCTCCCTGGGCAGCCCCTCCCAGTCCCTGACCACCCTTTCCAGGGAGAAATTCCTCCTGCTGTCCCACCTGCCCCTCCCCTGGCAGAGCCTGAGGCCGTTCCCTCCCCTCCTGTCCCTGTTCCCTGGGAGCAGAGCCCGATCCCACCCATCCCAAACTCCTGGCAGGGAATCCTGGAGAGGGAGAAGGTCCCCCCTGAGCCTCCTTTTCTCCAGGTTGAGCCCCCCCAGCTCCTTCCCAGCCCTTCCTGCTGCTCCAGCTCCTTCCCTGGACACGCTGCAGCCCCTCCATGTCTTCTGGAATTGGGGTTGCAGAACTGGACACAGCACTCAGGGTGCAGCCTCAGCAGTGCTACTGAGAGCCACTAACTCAGAGAAATTATATATATCTTGCTTTTCCTTGTGGGATAATCCTAAACTCTTCCATACTCCTCTGAGAAGTCCTGACCTGCCGCTGACAGGAGAGGTTCCTGCAGCCAAACCCCCCTCTGGGGCTCCTACACATCAGTTGGGTTTCTTTACATCCCCTGTGTGTAGGACTAAGGACAGCAGGTCTTGCATGTGAAGGCTTTGGTTCCAGGAACTGGAGGCATCAGTAGATCCCCCAGAGGAGCTGCACCCCAGGCTGCAGCAGGAGCTTCTCCGTGCCCTTCTCACAACCCAGAGAACACCCTAATCCTGCGCCCAGGCTCAGCTGTGCCCAGACCAAGAGCTGGCTTTGCTGTGGCACAGCCAGGAAACCTCAGCTGGGACTAAAATGGAGGTGTGAGAAAACACACCCACTGGAGCTGAGGGAAATAAGAGGCAAAACTTCACACAGGTTAAAGGGGTTGTGACGGGGCTCAAGAATTCCAGGGGGGGGAAACGCTGACGTGAAAAGGTGGAAGATCCTAAGCCATTCCCGAGCCCAGATGACCTTTTAGCCTTGTCAAATCTTTCAGGCTGTTCCAGGATTCAGGATTGCTCACCTTTGACAGGCCCACTGGTGACGGGCAGCCAGCTCATGGTGCCCTTCTTGCGTTTCTGAACAACATATCCCACGATTTGGGAAGTGCCGGTTTTCCGAGGTGCTTTCCAGGATATTGTGATGCTGTCCCTGCTGGCACTGATGATCTCAGGGGGGTCTGGGGCACCAGGGGAAGCTGGGAAGAGATTAGGTGCCATTAATTAGCGAGTATATTTTTTATGGCAAAGCAAGATGGTGTTCTGTGTCGTTTCTTCTTCCATCTTCCCCAAGGGATTTGCATGGATGTGCTTTGAAAGCCTGACTGAGATGAGGAGCTGGGGATCCTGTTCCCCACACAAACTGGATCCAGCACGGACCTTGCTCCTCAATTTTGGTTTCACAGACGACCTGCTGTCGTCAGGACTGACAATTCCACTGTCAGCCAGTGGAGTGAGGTGTGTCATTCTCACATGGTAGGAAAAGTCAGCATCATTCTTGCTTTTAATGACAGAAATTGGTACCAGAACGGATTTTCTCTGCCCTCTGCTAAAGCTTTAGTAATCATGGGAATGAGAATGTGGGAAGAACTGGAATAAGGCATTGCTGACTCTCTAGTACTGCATTTGTGCCCATGGAAAAACTGTTTAGTGTTTAAACTCACTGAAGAACAAAGAATATATTCAGCTGTTTGGAAATCAGGCCAATGGAGTGGCTGTGCTGGGAAATGCAGATTCTTCGATGACACTTGGAAAGGCTTCCCGTGTTCCCTTTGCAGCCACACCAGGAAGAATTCCCTTTGATCTGGATGCATCTTGCATTTCCCCTCTGAAATCCGCTTTCCAGTTCAGGATGCAGCATAACCACGAAGGCAACCCCATCCCAGCATCCCCAGAGCCTACAAGCCTCTGCTGCTCACACCGATTTGGGTGAAGACCCCACAGCCACGAGGTTTAGATCCGTGGCAACATCCAAAGAGCCACGAGTTTTCTTCGATGCCAGCTCTGGTAACGAATTGATGGCATTTGATAATGAATTTCCCAGTCAGAGTTATGGATTAGGAAAAGCCCCCCCCCCCCTACCTTTACATAGAGCCTTCACTTCCCCCGACTCCAGCGCGTCGCTCGTTCCCTCCGCGTTCGCGGCTCTCACCCTGAAGTAGTAGCTCGTGTCTCCATCCACTTTGTTAGTTGTGAAGCTGGTGCAGCTCCTGGGGGTTTCTCCCAAAGTTTCCCACTCCTTCTTGCCCGCTTGCTGCCTCTCCACGATGTACCTTTGCACTGGTTTGCCCCCGTCGTCCTTCGGCGGCTGCCACTGGATGGTGACGTCGCTCGCAGAGCCCTGCGTGACCTTGATGGGCCCTGCCGGTGGCTGTGGCTTGTCTGGAAAGATGGACAGGGAGGTGGTGAGTTGGCTCCAGAGCTGGGTGTGGAGCAGACACACCCTGGTGGGATACAGGCACAGCTGCCTCTCCCAAACTTCCCCTCCTCTGATGGAAAGGGGGAGCCAAGCCCTCGCTCTCCCTGGGCCAACCGTTCCCGAAGGAACTGCACCAATTCAGCTGGATAACACAGGAAAAACATCATTTCTGGTGTCCCAAAAGTTGCTGAATTGGGCACTGATGGTGGGTTTCACATGTGCAGGTTGTGCCCAGCCCCACCTCCCACAGCCTCACACCACTCAAAACTCAGCTGCTGAGGCTGTGAGAAACCAAACCAGGGTTGTGTCCCCTCGTGCTAAAGGGCAGGAAGCACATCAACAACCTTTCCTCGTGCCCTGATTTGGTGGCAAAACACACTCTTGGAAGCCCCAGTAGCTCCAAATGAGACTGTCAGAAGTGCCAATGAGTCCCCTCATGCTAAAGGGTGGGAAACACATCAACAACCTTTCCTTGTGTCCTGATTTGGTGGCAAAACACACTCTTGTTCCTCTTGGAAGCCCCAGTAGCTCCCAATGAGTCTGCCAGCAGTGCCAATGGGTCCCCTGCCCAAGCTCTGCACCCAAAGCCACGTCAGATTGGCAGGGCTCTTACCCATCACCACGAGCTTGAAGTTGATCTCCAGGACGCCGCTGTCGTTCTTCAGCCTGACCTTGTAATCCCCACAGTCCTCCCTCTGGCAGCTGGGGATGGACAGGGTGGTGAAGGTGTCTGTTTTATCCACACGGATCCTCGTGTCATCCACCAGCTCCATCTTGTCCTTGAGCCACGTGGCCCTGATGGGCAGTCGGCCCTCGAAGGGGATCTTGAGCTTCACCCCCTGCCCGGCCTTGGCCACCGTGGGGACACGGGTCAGGTTCTTGAGGAGCATCTTGTCAACCTGTGGAGGGTCTAATGAGGTGATAGAAGGTCATTGTGATGGGTTGTTTTTTGTAGGCCTTCCTTGGTAAGCAGGGTCCAAATCTAGGCAGGATTCCATCCCATCTCTTTACGGAATCAGGTGTATATAAGCCCAAGGGGGAGCTGTTCTTGGGCTCTTTTGCTTTCTTTTCCTTCTCGGGCTTGCACGCTGACAAGCTCTCAGTGTTTAGGCCTGGCTTATCTGTGTTAGGCCAGGCCTGCCCTGAGGGCTGTTTGCCTGGGCCGGCAGCGAAGGTTAAGAATCTGCTTTTCTAAGGAAAGTAGTGAGTTTACTATTGCATTTGTTACTTGCTGAGTTAATTTCTGAATTTAGATTGTATATATTTGTTTGTCTTATTTTCCCTATTTTGTCTCCCTCTCCCCTTTCCCTTCCCCTTGTCCCTTACTGGGGTGGTTTGGGGGTCCCTGTCTCGTTGTGCCTAGTATATAAATTTAATATATGTAAATATATATATTCCTTCAATTTTCTCTTGCTGCTTTTTTGCCGTTTCGGGAGAGGGAGGGGGGAATCTTTCCTGTGAGGTTTGGCCGTGGGCAGAGAGAGCCAACCCCAACTTTCACAGTCATTAAAAAGACTGGGAGAGGACAAGGCTCGCCTGGGAGGGAAGGGCTCCCTCAGGGTGACTCTTAGAACCTCCCAGCACTTGGAGCTTTGGTTTCGTGCTCAGGGATTCTCAAATATGTGCTTTGCTACAGGTTAATGATCACGAGGTTTTGCCCAGTGGAGAAAGGCTCTCATCAGCAACACCCTAAGCACAAGGAGGGAGGATCTGCCCTGAGAAAGTGTGGTGTGCACCCCAAAATCCCCGAGTGACTAAGAGAAGCCCCCTGGTTAACTCTCTAAGTGCAAAATGCACCCACCTCTGCAAAACCATCCCCCATTTATCTCCTAATTCTATATATCAAAGTTATCCCAATAACCAACTGTTGGTCTCTGATAAAATAAATCACCATTTGTAAATTAAAAGTCCATCAGGGTGGTTTGAAGAGACTCACCTTCAACAAAAATCGAAGCTTCAGTTTTAACCTCCCCACCTTCAAACCTGTATTTCCCAGCATGGATATCTCCAGCTTTGTTAATAATTAGTTTGTGGACTAGACCTTTCTTCTCAAACACGACTCCTTCCATGCTTGTCAACTACAAGGGAAAGGACAGAGACTCATTCTTTAAATGAAAATAAGGGGGGAAAAGCAATCCAAACTGAAACTAATACAAGCATTACCAATATATTCCTCCCAAAATCCATGAAAATAAATGTTAATTCAATCTCCAAGCTCTCTCTTTCTGTTCCTAATGGCAAAACCTTCATCAGTGGGTGACTATGACATCTCAGAAGTCCTACAGGATCCCACAACTGGAATACTCTCCAGTGTTCCTTTGGAATATCTTCCAAAGGATACAGAATAGAGAATAACCAGATGGGGGGAGGTCTCTTCTCCCAGAAAACAAGTGACAGGACAAGAGGAAACGGCCTCAGGTTGTGCCAGGAGAGGTTTGGGTTGGATATCAGGGAAAACTTCCTCAAGGAAAGGGTTCTCAGCTTTGGCACAGCTGCCCAGGGCACTGATGGAGTCACCGGCCCGGGACATGTTCAAAAGGCCCGTGGATGTGGCACTTCAGGACACGGTTTGGTGGTGAATGTGGTGGTGGTGATGGGTTTGGGGCTGGGCTTGATGACCTGGGAGGTCTTTTGCAACCTAAACAACCCTCTGATTCCATCTCATGTCTGTGCTTGACCTTAAGCACTGGTTTGAACAAACACTCCCCACGCTATGCCAGCCTGAAGGGTCCTTTGGAGATTTCCCTCTTCCTTTTGGCATTTTCCTGTCATTCACCAAGGAAAAGAAAAAGGGTTGTGTTGGGAAGAAGTGGCCACATCATCTCCATCCATGAGAAAGAATGGAAAATGCCTGTTGTCAGCAGGAATGGGAATGTCTTCTAGCAGGAAAGGGGAGATATCTTGCTGGGTTTCTGTCAAGAAATAGATGCCCCATCCCTGGGAGTGTCCAAGGACAGGGCTTGGAGCGACCTGATCTAATGGAAGGTGCTCCTGCCCATGGCAGTGGGGGTGAAATGAGATGGTTTTTAAGGCCCCTTCCAACCCAATCCATTCTGGGATTCCATAAATCCTTGCAGGGCCACACTCAGACCGCAGAGCGCCGGCAGAGGGGGAGGGACACCTTGACATGACCCTTGGAGCCAGAGAGCAGAGCATTTCTCACCCAAGGAGGCAGGAGGTGAAAGGACACCCACCTTGAGCCCATCCTTGAACCAGGTTCCTGCCACGTGGTCCTTGCTGACGGTGCAGGACAGCTCGGCCGGCTCGCCCTTCACCACCCGCACCGTGGCCAGCTGTTTGTTGAGGTAACAGCGAGGTACTGAAGGCCAGAGGGAAAGGGAGAGGACATGGACATGGATGTGCATGTGAAGAGGAAAGAGAGCTCTTTCAGATGTTTTAGTGCCAGCTGGGCACACTCACTGCTCTGGAGGGACGTGCCAACCCGACCTGTACGTGGCACATCAACCTGACGGGCAACGGGTTCCTCACAACCCACATTGTCCAGCTACCGATCTGCTGCTTGGGGTCTGTGCTATTTGGCTTGGCTCCCCCCACAGCCAGTGGGGAAAAACAGGCTGTGCTGCTTCCTCATCCTCTTCCTCAGCACTGAGCCCCACCACAGCCCCCTGCACAGCCCCAGGAATGCTGTTCTCCACCCCTGTATTCCCCTTTCCCTCCCCAAGATCTTCCCCATTAACAGCCTCATCCCCTCTCTAATAAACACCCCACTCCTTCCCCAGGAACTCCAGTCTTGATGATTTCCCTTCCTTTATCTGTATCTGTGTTCTCTTGCCCTGATAATCCCTACCTTGACTTCAGTCCCATCAGGAGAATATTCCCCTTTGGGTTATACCTTCAAAATTTCTCATTTCTGCAGTTTTTACACAGTGGGGCCACAGCTGCCAACACATTAGTCCCCTCTTACCATGTGAACACCTTATTATTTCTGATGTTCCAAGAGAACAAAAAGCCCTTTACATTACAATCCAATATAAACAGGCACTTTACATTAGGCCCAATGTACACATTAATCCAACAACAGCAAAGATTTGTCCCCAGAACTTGGAAAAACACAGGTTTTTTGCACTGGATGTCAGGAAAAATAAAGTGAGGTGACAAGTTTTAAGTTGCAGCAATGTCAAAGAAATATGATGATGTTCCTTGAGACTTTACAGGAACTGGTCTGTTCCACCTGGATGTGAAAGGTGTTTGAACCAAGAGATGAGACCCGGTTTAGAAGATTTAAGCAGGGATTGTTTAGACTTTGAAGGCAGTTTGATCAGAGCAAATTGTGCAGGACAAACAGCAAACCAGGGGAAGGATTAGGAACGGGTCACAGGGTACCGAATTCCTCCATAGAACTCTATTTCTCTGAGCCCTAAAACCCCATTTCTTTGCAGGATCGGGAGTGGGACTATCACAGTGCAGAGAACTCACCACGTACCTTTGAGATCGTCCAGGCAAGACCGTCTTTTCTGGCTCGCACTTCCCGCTTGGCTCAGGACACCGTTCGCTTGGATCTCCAAGTGGGGCTCCTCGTGGCTGTGGTTTGTTGGAGGAAACCCACCACCACCACCACCACCAGCACCTGACAGCTGGCCAAAACTCGATGGACCTTGACCAAAACCCCCTGAGCTACTCCCATCAACAGGTCTCTCTTGGGATTTACTCCCTGCCCCTCCAAAGGCAGAGTTTTTGCCATAAAGGGAGCCCAACTGGCCTAAATCTCTGCCCTCCCCCCTGGCACCTCCTTGACCTGCCAGTGACCCTCTCTCATCAGCTGGACCTCTGTTCCCTGATCCTCTGACATCCCTGGCAGTGCCCTTTCCATAGTCACCACCTGGCCCACCAGCACCTTCCACACCTCCTTTAGCACGGAATGAATCCCTTTCCTCCCCTCCCCATCTCCCAACACCCCCCACCCCAGCCCTGGCTCCAGCTGATCCCACGTCCTTGCCGTAGGGAGACCCAGCACCCCACACAGCAGAGCCACCAGCACCCCCACCTTCCATGGAAAAGCCCTCTCCTCCTGCTCCACCTGGATATCCCAGAGCCCTGCTCAGCATCCCATCCCTGCCACGTTGAGATCCCATCGCTCCCTCAGCTCCAAAGGGACAAGGAGCAGCTCCTGCCACAGCCCCAGCTGGGAGACCATCCTTTCCATAAGGAGAACCAACTCCTGCACCAGCTCCACCACCAGCACCTGCTCCAACTGGGAGACCGTCCTTTCCATAAGGAGAACCAACTCCTCCTGCACCAGCTCTACCACCAGCACCTGCTCCAGCTGGGAGACCATCCTTTCCATAGGGAGACCCAACTCCTCCTGCACCACCAGCTACACCAGCCCCAGCTGGGAGACCATCCTTTCCATAAGGAGACCCAGCTCCTCCAGCCCCACCAGCCCCAGTTGGGATACCATCCATTCCATAGGAAGAATCACCTCCCCCTGCCCCACCAACACCAGCCCCAGCTGGGAGACCATCCTATCCACAGGAAGAACCAACTCCTCCTGCACCAGCTCTACCACCAGCACCTGCTCCCACTGGGAAACTGTCCTTTCCATAAGGAGCACCAACTCCCCCTGCACCAGCTCCACCCCCAGCACCTGCTCCAGCTGGGAGACCATCCTTTCCATAAGGAGACCCAGCTCCTCCAGCACCACCAGCACCAGCCCCACCAGCTCCAGCAGGGACACCATCCTTTCCATAGGGAGAACCAACTCCCCCTGCACCACCAGCAACACCAGCCCCACCAACTGGGAGACCATCCTTTCCATAAGGAGAACCAACTCCCCCTGCACCAGCTACACCAGCCCCAGCTGGAAGACCACCCATTCCATAGGGAGAGCCAATTCTCCCTGCACCACCAGCCCCACCAAGCCCTGCTCCAGCTGGGAGTCCATCCTTTCCATAGGGAGCCCCAAATCCTCCTGCACCAGCCCCACCAACACCAGCCCCAGCTTGGAGACCATCCTTTCCATATGGAGCTCCAAATCCCCCTACACCTGAACCACCAGCACCACCAGCACCTGCTCCAACTGGAAGATCATCCTTTCCATAAGTAACCCCAGCTGTTCCTGCACCAGCACCACCAGCACCNCCCACCCATTCCATAGGGACAGCCAATCCCCCCTGCACCACCAGCCCCACCAAGCCCTGCCCCAGCTGGGAGTCCATCCTTTCCATAGGGAGCCCCAAATCCTCCTGCACCAGCCCCACCAACACCAGCCCCAGCTTGGAGACCATCCTTTCCATATGGAGCTCCAAATCCCCCTACACCTGAACCACCAGCATCACCAGCACCTGCTCCAACTGGAAGATCATCCTTTCCATAAGTAACCCCAGCTGTTCCTGCACCAGCACCACCAGCACCACCAGCCCCACCAACACCAGCCCCAGGTGGGAGACCATCCTTTCCATATGGGGATCCGAATCCCCCTGCACCACCAGCACCTGCTCCAGCCAGGAAACCATCCACTCCATGTGGAGATCCAGCACCTCCAAAGCCACCCCCTGGAGCTCCACCAATGCTTGGTCCAGCAGGGAGACCATCCTTTCCATAGGGAGAGCCAATTCCCCCTGCACCAGCCCCACCAGCAGCTCCAGCACCAGCCCCAGCTGGGAGACCATCCTTTCCATAGGGAGCCCCAAATCCCCCTGCACCAGCTCCACCAACACCAGCCCCAGCTGGGACACCATCCTTTCCATAAGTAGATCCAACACCTCCAGAACCACCACCTGCAGCTCCACCAGTGCCTAGGCCAGCAGGAAGGCCATCTTTTCCATATGGATACCCAAATCCCCCTGCACCAGCATCACCAGCACCACCAAGACCAGCCCCACCTGGGAGACCATCCTTTCCATAGGGAGAACCAACTCCTCCTGCACCACATCCACCACCAATATCTCCAGCCCCAGCCCCAGCTGGGAGACCATCCTTTCCATA